>OZ059838.1:37057106-37657106 GCA_964057195.1 Orthosia cruda
GTTTAGTTAGTGAGTAGTTTTTGGTTTAAGTGTATATGTTTGTAGGCTTAGTTAAGTATTTTATACACTGTATATACTTGTATCTATGTAAATAAATCTATTCAAAAATATTACTAGACAAGTATTTTTACTTTTGCCACGAAAACTAAAAATGTCGACGATACAGTGCGTTGAAATATCGTGTGACGTCACGCCGTGCTGCACTTTTACTGACAAAGTGACGTCACAAGCACCCACTATGTTCTATGTTATGGGGTTTGGTTTCCGCACTTAGTCCTTCGGTGGACCATTGTGCGTGGGCCATGGCGGCCGTTGGGTGGATTATTCCAACCAGCCCACCTCCCTCCAGAAGCTAATTGGGGCTCCTGGCTTACTTAGAACGTCTGTGTATGATCTGGGCGACCCGAGGGTTTGTGTTCTTATCGTGGTGACCTCTGTGCATTCAAAGAGAACATGCGCAACGGTTTCATCAGTCTCCATGCATGCCCTGCATAGAGGACTGTCTGTTATGCCTATGGTGTGAAAGTGTTTATTTAGTGAGCAATGTCCCGTGATGGTCCCCGTCATCAGGCGCAGGCCATTCCTGTCCAGACGTAGCAAACGCCTGGTAAGCCTACTGTCCAAAGATGGCAAAGCCTCTTTGGACTGCCTGCAGCCTGGTGCCGAAGTCCACCAGGTTTCCGCTTGTGCCTGGGTGAATTCCTTTAGCCACCTGCGTATTTGGTTGAAGGGGATGGGTACAACAGGTTCGGGTCCATAGACCGTCGTGCCGGATCCTCGCCTCGCGAGCTCGTCAGCCGCGTCGTTACCCAACGATCCGCTGTGTCCCTTTATCCATTGCAGTGTCACCGTGTTACGACTAGATACGGTTATTTGTTCCAGTGCGTTGTGGCATTCTAGTATTAATTTTGATGTAATGTATTTTTTCCGTAAGGATTGGAGGACTGAGGCGCTGTCGGAGAGTATACGTATGTTAGTGTCCGTAACCCTTCTGGCTTCTAGGGCGTGGACCGCCAGTATGATGCCCACACACTCCGCCTGATAGACGGTGTTGATCCCTCCTAGCGGTCTGGATATATTTATATTTAGGTCGTGTGAGAAGACCCCGACTCCGGTACCGGAGTCCGTCTTCGATCCGTCGGTGTATACCCTCATCTCTTTCGGGCCCGAGTAGTCACATCGTTCTTCTGTAAGTATTATGTTGTAGTGTCTATGGAAGTGGTGTGTTTTTGGGGCTTTGTCGCATGGTGACGCTAACATGGGTTTTCGTTTGATCGCGTCCTCCTTTATGCGTGTGTGCTTAACTCTGGAGTCTTTATTTAGGGTACCTGATAGGTGGAGTCTAAAAGCAGCCAGGGCTGCCTCCTCCCGCACGATAAGATGCAGAGGTGGCAGTCCCAGCATTGCCTGTAGGGCGGCCGTGGCTGTAGTTCTCATACTGCTAGTTATTGCAATGCAAGCAAACCGCTGCAGTTTTTCGAGATCTTTTTGGGCTGTGCTGAGGTCTGTCCTGGGCCACCAGACCAACGAGCCGTATGTAATGATTGGTCGGATGACTGTGGTGTATAGCCAGTGGGTGACCATGGGGCTGATCCCCCAATTCCTGCCCAGCAGTCTCTTGCACTGAAACAGGGATATGCTGGCTTTTGTAGTAATATAGTTCAAGTGTTTCGCCCAATTCAATTGTTTGTCCAAATAAATACCCAGGTACTTGGTTTCGGTTGAAAGGCTTAGTGTTGTTCCAAAGAATCTTGGTAGTTGCATTGTCATCGGTTTCCTCTTTTTCGTGAAGAGAATTAGTTCCGTTTTTGTGGGGTTCACTGAGAGTTGGTGCTCGCTGCACCATTTCTCTACTAGTTTTAGGGCTTGACGTTGACGACTTGTTTTCATGGGTCCCGTTTATTATTATTGTTATATCATCTGCGTATCCAACAGTGAAATAACCTTTGTCGTTGAGTGTTTTGATGAGGCTGTCTGCTACTAGGTTCCACAGGAGTGGTGAAAGGACGCCCCCCTGTGGACAACCCTTCGCGACGACGGCTCTTGTGGTGTTGTTAACCGTGACTTGAACCGCTCGCAGTTTGAGCATGTTGGTGATCCAGCCTCCTAGGGTCGGGTCTATGCTGTGTCTGTCGAGGGCCGTGTTTATGCTGTTGAACGTGGTCTTATCGAAGGCACCCTCGATATCAATGAGGGCAGCCAGTGCTGAGCATTTATGGTCCACTGCGCATTCAATTTTAGAAACCACGTTGTGTAACGCGGATTCTGTTGATTTGCCTGTGGAGTACGCATGCTGTTGTTTGTGAAGTGGTTTTACCCGGAGAGGCTCATCACGGATGTGCCTATCGCAGAGTCTTTCGAGGGTTTTCAGTAAGAATGATGTGAGGCTTATAGGTCTATACGCCTTGGGTTGTGTGTAATCAGTTTTTCCAGGTTTGGGTATGAAGATGACTTTCACCTCTCGCCATGCAAGAGGTATGTATCTTAGTGCTATGCTGGCCCGATAGATCTCCAACAGCCATGGTGTTAGATATTCTACCCCCCACTGCAGCAGGGCTGGGAAGATGCCATCCAGCCCCGCCGACTTGAAAGGTTGAAAGGTGTTGACAGCCCATTTTATCCGTTCTACTGTTACTATATTGTGGGCTCTTGACCAATCTTGTTCCGTTGGGGTCCATTCGATATCCACTTCCCACGTCCTGTCCTCCAGGATTTTACAGTCCGGGAAGTGAGTTTCGAGGAGGACCTTGCTGGTCTCGTGATCTGTTTGTGTGTATGAGTTCTCGGGTTTTTTCAGCGTGCCGAGGGTTCGGTCCTGATCGGTTGATAGTATTTTCCGTACCCTGGCGGCTTCATTATTTGTCTCAATGGATTCACAGAATCTACGCCATGCCGTCCTCCTGGCGGTTCTAATCTGTTTTTTGTATACATATTGTGTCTCTTTGTATATCTCCCAGTCTTCCGGGAGTCTTGTGTTTTTTGCTCTGTTAAATTGCTTACGCAGCGCTTCTCTGAGTTTACCAAGTTCAGCGTTCCACCAGGGGTTCCTCTCGTTCCTGCTTTGTGGCGCTCTTGATTTACAGCATGCGTGGTAAGCTTCGGTTAGATATTCGGATAATTTTGTTACAGTGTATTCTAATTGTGCTTGGTCCCTTATGGGTACCAGTGCTAGATGCCCAGCTAAAAGCGAGGCCAGAAGGTTTTTATACCCGGGCACATTGGTACGCCTTGGGTTTCGCCTTGGTGCGGGATTTTTAGTGTTTGTAGTTAGTGTAAAGCGGATTCTTCTGTGATCTGAGCAAGAAGGCTCGTCCGATACGTGCCAGTTTGTGATAAGGTTTGTCGCGTTTTCTGTAGCGAGTGTTAGGTCTATAATCGTTTGTCCACGGACCGTGACCCAAGTGGGTTCCGAGCCGCGGTTAACAATGTTAAGATTAGTGGAGAATAAAAAGGTGGATAGTACCTCTCCTCTGGAGTTCGGTGTGTTGCTGCCCCAGAGCGGGTGGTGGGCGTTTGAGTCGGTGCAGATGATCAGGTCTAAACTGGCGCGCTCACAGTGCTGCACCAGGTCGGCCAACTCATTTGGCGGGCAGTCTGTGTCCTCGCCTGGCATGTATGCCGAGGCCAGTACAACAACTGGAACGCTACCTTCGGTTTGGAGCCTGACAGCTGTCAGGTCTCTGGAACAGAATTGGGTCAGTGACGTAAAGGGAATTTCTTTAGGTATGTAGATGCAGGTTCTTGGCTTGTCTGAGCCATGTGTGTCGAGAATTATCTTACCTCCGATGTTACCGAGGCCACATATTCTGTTGTTCCTGATCCACGGCTCTTGGATCAGTGCGATGGTTCGGTGCTTAACCTCCAGTGCCCTGCGTAAGCTAGCCGTGGCAGTTTGGCTATGCTGGAGGTTAGTTTGGATGATGTTTAGGGGCGTTGTTGGAGGTGGAGTGGGGTTAATCGGAGACGGATCCATCTGATAGTCTCTCCGTCTCCACCTCCCGGTATTTCTCTTCGTCTTGTGTGTCTGTATCTCCTGGCAACGAGGTAAGGAGTTGGTCGTTCCAGCCGGGTGATACAGGCGGTATGGTGTCGTCGACATCGGCCATTGCCGCTCGGGCCATCTCCATCTCGAGTTGGACAATGTCCGTGTCGCTCGTCAGTGTTGTCGTCGGTTATGTCGTCTGTGTGCTTTCGGTCTGGGTGTCGGAGGGGCGGGTCGTGGGCCAGAAGCGCACGTATATCGACCCTAAAAGGTACGATATCCGTCGCTCCCGCCCCAAGACCTTTTCAGCTTCCTCCGGTGGCAACCCCAGGGTCAGGTATGTCCCGTAACGGTCGCCACCGATGGTAGTTGCCCTGTACAGCGACCACCTTGCTACATCGTACCAGGTGTTCTGACGGATCAGAACACCGTGGAGCTTGTTCACGTCACCTCTGTAGCGAGGGACGAAGAGCAAGGCTCGGACACGGGTGGGTACGTCGGTCTGTCTGAGCACCGTCAGTGTCTGGTCGTTGTCGGGGAGTCTGATGTGTGGCACATTTTCGGTCAGCCAGGTCATGGCGTTATCGTCCTCACACCATATCTGCACCGTGCCTTCCGCTACCCGTGGGTATCCGCGGAAGTCCGGGAGTGGCGTCGACGGGTCTGAGTCCAGTAGTCTGTCCTCCAGGGCGGTCTTAACGTGCTCGGCCTCATCCCTAGTTAGCTCCCTACTGGGGTGGGGAAGGCAGATTGCTACCGCTAGCCGCGCAGGAATGTCCTTCGTGGCCCGCGCGTAGGTCCTCTGCCCCTCCTGTGTGGGGTGAACTTTCACCCGCTTGGAGTCTCCCTGGAGCATGCTAGGTGAGGCCGTGTCGTCGGGGCGCGTCCTCTTCCCCGGCCCCATCCCACTCGGTACAGGCTTCGGGTTTGAGGTGCCTGGCAGGGCGTTGGATGCCAGCAACGCCCGGCGTGAGGCATGGGAGCGCTTGCCCCTTTTGTGTCTCGGTCGAGTGTAGGTTGTGTCAGTGTCTTGGGGTCGGGCGGCGGCCCCGGCAGGTACTACCGCTTGCGGAGGCTCTTCGCGTTGGGTTGCCCTTTCGCGTATTTGCCCCCGCTCATTTGGGTCCGCGTCTGGCCGCTTTTCGCGTTGGGTTTCCCCTGCGCGTACTTGCAGCTGGTCGTGTGGCCCCGCGTCTGGCCGCTTGTCGCGCTGGGTTTCCCCTTCGCGTGCTTGCGGCTGGTCGCGTAGCCCCGTGTCCGGCCCCTTTCCGCGCTCTGCGCGTACTCGTGGCTGGACACGTACCCACCCTTCAACATCCGATCGCGCTTCGCGCTGGCTGTTGCCTTCGCGAGAACTACGCTTTCAGTCGCCTACTTCCTGTTCTCGGGCTGGGATTTTTCCGCACTTTTCCAGGCGTACTTCATCGACTACAGCCGAGAGAGTGGTAGAGCTGCCAGGTCTGTCGTCCTTCCCTGTGTCAGTCTTGTTGTGTTTGTCTTTTTGACACCAACAATTTTGTTAGTGATTTTGTTTTGATTGGGAACCATATGTTTCTTCCCAAAAATAGTCGACATTTATTAGCTACATTGTTAGCTTTTAATATACACGCAGTTATTGATAATTTAACTGAGACTAGGTTTAGTGATTTAACAGTATTATCCAGTTTTTCTGATAATACTTTAAACGATGATTTTTTAAACGATTAGAGCCGACAAAAGAGAAGTCGAATAGTAATATTTTACTATATCATCAAAATATAAATCGCTTCTCCGGCAAAATTTTAGACGTGGAATTGTTAGTAGATAAATACCACATGGATATCTTATGTTTTTGTGAAACTTGGTTAAAACCAGATAGGATGTTGTTTAATGTAAATAATTTCTCAGTTGCCAGCGCGTACAACAGATCCACAGTGGGTGGTGGTACCCTGATACTTTGTAATAGTCATTTAAAATATAAGGAAAGGAAGGATATCACTGCTTACTCTGTTGATCGCTTGTGTGAGGTAGCATGTGCAGAGGTCGAGGGGCATACTGTCTTGTGCGTTTACAGACCACCAGCATCAAACTTGTCATTGTTCTTGATAACAATGGAAGAATTATTAAGTAAACTTTTCAGAGATAATAAATTAGTTTTTGTTTGTGGTGACTTAAATATAGATCTGTTAGTCAACTCGCCTGAAAAATGTAAGCTCATTTCATCATTTAACCTAAAATATTTATTTAATGAACCAACAAGAATAACAGCAACTTCAGCTTCTTGCATAGATAATGTATTCACTAATTGTAAAATAAAAGATTCTGTACGGTTAGCAACCGCACATTGTACTTTGGCCTAGTTAGAATACTGCAGATTTAGTTAATTTATAAAATGTAGTATCGGCACTTACGCAAGAACGTCAGTTTTCGGTTTGTATCGAGCTCGCGCAACATTCAACATATTTTATAACATTTTTCTATTATTTTATTATTACATTATTTTAGTGCAATTTAGTATTAAATACCTTTTTTAAACATTAACATTTATTTTATTAAACATTTAACATTAAGTGTAAAGGCTCCTGCCCTTACATTTTGGTCCTTCGAGCCGTTAAGAGTGGAATCAGTGCCGTGGTACGTTTCACTCGCGGGAACATTTGAACATTAAACAGAACATTCAACAAAACAGTGAGAACAGTGATAGTGAGTGAGAACTACACAGATCGGGGTGAAGTATAAGCAGCAAGCGTAAGCAGCGAATCCGGTGAGCACGTTCCATATAACTTACTTTTCTGAAATTTTGGATTTATTGTGAGCACAAACCACCGTTAACAACAATGGCTTCTTACGATGCTTTACTTAGCTTGCAATCTACAAATCTTGATGCTATCAAAAGAATAAACGAAAACTTTAAGAAAGATAGTTCTACACGTAAAACCACTCTTGAATATCATGATGACAGACTTCAAAAGCTGGAGGAGTATTGGAGTGAGTTTAAAAAGAACGACATACAATTAGCTTTGTTTGAAGGCAAAAAGTCTGGACCTTATTACGAGAATCGCATTTACGAGCGTCTGGAACAAATATACGAAGAAACGAAGTGTATTATAATGAAGTCGAAACAAAACTTATTGGCGAAAATCGATGACGACCAACTTGCTTCTTTTAGCCAGTTACAAAAACAAGAAGAAAGGTCATGTGCCCAAGAGAATGTTCCAGAACAACAGGAGAGCGATGAGATCGCGGAAGATGCGAAGAACACGTCATACAAAGAGTTAGCCGTGGACCAACGGACTAAAGATATGATGAATGAGCAGCGGTCAAACATCAAGGCGTTTGAGAGAACAGTACGGAACATGGACATTGAACATTTAAAAGAAAAGTGGCAACTTGAAGATAAGTTGAGGACAATAACTCAACGTTGGGAAAAAGTTGATAGTACTTATTGGAAGCTTGATAACATGTTGGACAACACGCAAGCATTTGAAAGTGATTACAACAGATTAGAAAGGCTGTATGAATTCAGCAAGGAACAAATAAACAAGAGGATTTGGGATAACAAACATCAGGAAAAATCCACTCCCAAAATTGAACTTCCGATTTTCAGTGGTAGCTATGCCCAGTGGACAACATTCAAGGACTTATTTGAGGAAATCGTGCATCGTAACACTTTCATTTCAAATGCTCAAAAAATGCAACATCTGAAAGCGAAATTGAAGGGAGAGCCCGAGCGGTTAATACAGCACATGAACATCAGTGCTGATAACTACGAAGCTAGTTGGCAGATTCTTCAACAGAGGTATGATAATAAGAGGCTATTATTTACCTACCAAGCAAACATTTTACTGAGTCTACCCAACATACAAACCCCAACGGCATCTCTACTGAAAAGAATGCATGACACGACCATTGAGTGCCTTCAGGCTATTAAAAATCTGCAGTACGACACTTCTAGTTGGGACCCCTTAGTAGTTTACATATTATTGCAAAAGCTGGACGCAGACACACGCCAGTCATTCAATGAATCCATGAAAAAGCCAAGGGAAATGCCACCACTAAACGAGTTCCTGAATTTCATTGAAACCAAGTTCATGTCAATGGAATCGGGTACAAACCCGAACCGCCCACGAAACTTTAACAGTGAACAGTTAAGCTTTCAACCGAAAACAGTTCACAATGCAACATACAGCAAGCCTAAGGTGCAGCAACAGCCCATTCAAGGGGGAACTAAGAACATGCCGAGAACATTCCATAATAAGCAAGCATTTCATAATTCCTTTATAACTTGTCCGAAATGTAATAAACAACACGGGCTCTACAATTGCAGAGAATTTTTATGTATGTCACCAGAAGAAAAGTTAAAGACCGCTAACAACCTACATGTATGCCTAAATTGCCTATTTAGTCATAACGGCGAAAAATGTTCGTCAGAAAAAAAGTGCAAGCACTGCGATGAGCCGCATAGCAGCATTTTGCATGAGGCGATTGGAATTGCAAAATCGAGAACCGGCAGGGCTAATGTAGGTCAACAATTGAACACGCACTTAGCACATGACAACTCCAATGAGGTACTGCTAGCCACGGCCCAGGTCAAAACAATAGCCTATGACGGCACTACGATCATTTTACGCGCTTTATTAGACCAGGGCTCTCAGGTTAGCCTAATTACAGAAAATGCTGCACAAAGATTGCAATTAAAACGAGACAAGATGAGCGCGGTGGTGTCAGGTATTGGTGCATCAGCCACCACCAAGTGTAAAGGAGTGCTCCATCTTAAATGCCAAGCAATATACAATGATTTTAACATTAACATTAATGCACTTATTATGAAGGCAATAACAAATAAATTGCCAAGTAAAACAATAAATAAAGGTAGTTTTGAACACATACAACATTTACAACTCGCTGATCCTGATTTTAACATATCTCAGGATATAGATTTACTATTGGGAGCCGATGTATATTCCGAAATATTGTTAGAGGGGCTAATAAAAACAAACACGTCATCCATCATAGCACAACAAACCCAATTAGGCTGGGTGGTATGTGGTAATTACAAAACATTCAATTGCCATGTAATTGTCAACAACATTCAGGATCTGGCCCAATTCTGGGAACAGGAGTCCTTACAAGAAAACAAAGAAGATGTGGACCCTGACAACAAGTGCGAACAGCTGTACAAAGAAACAACAACACGACTTTCTGACGGGCGATACCAAGTTCGTCTCCCCCTCAAGGACAATTTTATTGAACACTTAGGAACATCGAAACCACAGGCCGTCGCTCAATTTCAACAACTTGAGCGAAAGATGGCAAAAAATCATGCGTTTGCAAAAGATTATAAAGCTTTTATGGCAGAATATGAAGAAATGGGTCACATGGAGCAAGTCGAAAGCAACACTAGGAACAAAAACATGGAATATTTTCTCCCGCACCACGGGGTTGTGCGGCCAGGTGCTATCACAACGAAACTTAGAGTTGTGTTCAACGCGTCGGCAAAAACCAGCTCAAAACACAGTCTTAATGACTTAATGGAGGCGGGACCGAATCTACAAAAAGATATCCTTAGCATCTTGCTGAAATGGAGACAATACAAATACGTCTTAACATCAGACATTGAGAAAATGTACCGATTTATAATGGTACATCCAGAACATCAACACTTACAGAAAATTGTGTGGAGGAATTGTCCACGGCAACTGCTAAGAGAATATCAACTACGTACTGTCACCTATGGTACTAAGGCCGCTCCGTTCTTAGCACTCCGAACACTTCAACAGCTAGCAATGGACGAAGGTGACAAGTACCCGGAAGCTAAAAACATCTTACTCAACCAATTTTTTGTAGATGATGCGTTATTTGGAAAGGATACCATGGACGAGGCCCGAGATACAAGAGACCAACTTATACAGCTATTGAAAGAAGGAGGCTTCAATCTCAGAAAGTGGTCGAGTAACGAACATCAACTGCTAGAAGATCTGCCAGAACATATGATTAGCCCAGTCAGTTTAAGCTTCACAGAGGCATCAGCTTCCAAAGCATTAGGCTTGGCATGGGATCCGAAACAAGATGAATTTATATTTTCACCTACATTAAAAAACAAAAACAACATTGGCATTAACAAAAACTCGTCAAAACGGCAAATCTTAAGCGACATATCAACAATTTTTGATCCCTTGGGGTTGCTATCCCCAATAACAATCAAGGCAAAAATTTTATTCCAACAAATCTGGAAGTACAAAATCGAATGGGATGACACTGTTCCGGATGGAATAGAAAAGGAATGGAGAACACTAAAAACTGAGTTAACAAATATGCAACCTTTCAAAATTAACCGATGGCTAGGATTAGAAGCAAACAAGGATTGGGAATTACACGCATTCTGTGACGCATCGGAAAAAGCGTTCTCGTGCGTAGTGTACAGCAAAGTTACAGAGGGAAAACAGCAACAAATTGCATTGGTTGCGGCAAAAACAAAAGTCGCTCCAATCCAAAAACAACAAACACTGCCCAGACTTGAGCTATGCGGTGCTCAACTATTAGCTCAACTGGTCAAGAAAATAAAACATTGCCTCGACAAACCTAACATTAAAGTTACAGCATGGACGGACTCAATGATCGTGCTTGGCTGGCTGAAGGGCGATGTCTCGCGATGGAAGGCCTATGTCGGACACAGAGTTCAGGAGATAACATCAATAGTGCCCGCAGGGAATTGGAAGCACGTAAGATCGGAGCAAAACCCGGCCGACTGTGCGTCACGTGGACTACTACCTTCTCAGTTACATAAGTTTGCTCTGTGGTTGGATGGCCCCGAATGGCTTTACAGTGAAGACATCCCTGAAACATATGCCACGATTAAGACACCAGAAATTGAAGTTAAAAAGGTGCATGCAGTTACGTCAAGAACTACTGAAAACGTGAACATTGTAAGAGAACTCCTTAACAAGAACAGCTGTATTATGACTATAATACGTATCGTAGCTTGGGTGTCGCGTTTCATAACAAACACGTCACAAAACAATCGTCACAGGGAAGACGCAGCTATGAATCATACAAACATGAATGACCCGCCCGCGTCAAAACAATGTAATTTAACACTTGGTGATATTCGATGCGCCACTAACATATTTATAAAACATGTACAAAATGAACATTACGGACAAGAAATCCAAGATTTGCAAACAAAAGGAAGGGTAAGCAACAATAGAGGACTTCAGAAACTTTGCCCTTACCTAGATGCAAATAACATATTACGCGTTGGAGGGAGATTACAGAATTCAAACTTACCTGAAGAAACAAAACACCCTATTATTATCCCAAAAAACAGCAAGCTGGCATATCTTCTGATTGCCCGTGCGCATGTGTTAACACTACATGGTGGAGCGAGACTAACTATGGCTACATTGAGACAAAAATATTGGATAACAGGAGGAAATAACACGGTTAAAAAATACCTGCAAGACTGTGTAAAATGTTGTCGCTTTAAGCCATCGAAACAATACCAATTAATGGCCGACCTACCCAGTGAGAGGATAACGCAATCACCACCATTCTATCACACAGGGGTGGATTTCACAGGATTTGTTAGTGTTAAACTAAACAAGGGTCGAGGCGTCAGAACGAGTAAAGGTTATGTCGTTGTATTCGTATGCATGGCAACAAAGGCGGTGCATTTGGAACTTGCATCAGATCTAACGTCACAAACATTTATACTGGCTCTCAACCGCATGATTGGACGACGAGGCTGTCCGAAACATATTTACTCCGACAACGGAACAAACTTTGTTGGAGCCGAAAGGGAATTAGCCAAACAACTACACATCTCACAAACATTTAACAACGACACTTTATTGAAAAGAAACACCGAGATGGGGATAGAGTGGCATTTCAACGCCCCAAGCTGGCCGACTGCGGGAGGACTTTGGGAGGCTGCAGTTAAGTCTATGAAATATCACCTAAAGCGTGTCCTCGGAGAGCAAAAGTTGACATACGAAGAGTTTTTAACACTGCTTACTCAAATCGAAGCCTGTATGAACTCTAGACCACTTTGCCCTTTAACGGAGGATGTGGACGATATTGATTATCTTACTCCAGCACATTTTTTAATTGGCCGACCAGTAACATTCTTACCATCGGAACATTTCGAAAAGCAAAACATCAACATTCGACATAGGTGGCAGTTACTAAACAAAATGAAACAAGGGTTTTGGACCAGGTGGTCGTCAGAATACCTGCAACAACTTCAAGTTCGTAGTAAATGGCTGAACAAAACAAATAATTTATCAATAGGGGATATTGTCTTGATCAAAGAAGACAACCTTCCTCCTGCAAAATGGGCACTTGGGCGAATACAGGAAGTTCACCCGGGGAGAGACAATCTAGTCAGAGTTGTGACGATGAAAACAAAAACAGGACTGCTAACCAGACCAATAACAAAATTAGTCAAACTCCCTATATCTGAATCGCATATAGAAATACCTGACACCACCACCAATGACAAAATCTGCACTGAAAATCAAAAATCTACAAAAACCACACCACCAACCGCCAGGAAACAACGATTTAAATCAAGGAATATAAGTTCCAGCCTTCTATGTATACTCTTAACATTACTAACATTATTTAAGCCCACATATCAAAGCAACGACGCCATAAATATCACACCGTTTGAACCAAATAGAGCCGTGTACTTTGACAAAATCGGAAATTTGCAAAGCGTACACGATGACTGGAAGATTGTTACTTACTATAATATGACATCTTACTGGCAAGGCATGGCAAACATACATAGAGTTGTAAAACACCTGGGAGAAAGGTGTGAGCAATTTGCATACCAAACGATGTGCAAAACCATCATGACTGAATTCAAACAGGAACTCAACGAACTTGATCATAACAATTACATGTTGGAAACACATCATGGGCAGACAAAGGGACGCGTTACCCGAGGTCTTGTCAATGGAATAGGTTACCTTGCAAACAGCCTATTCGGCGTGCTAGATGAAAGGTTCGCTATACAATATAAAAAGGACATAGAAACATTGCAAAATAATAGAGACCATTTATTGAACCTGATCAAAGGTCAAACATCAATCATTGAGGCACATAATAACATTTTAAAGAGAAATGAAGAGACGATGAACACTCAATTCAATCTCTTAAACCAACATCTTAACGCTACCGAGAACTATTTGCAGAAATTGGGTAATGTTGTTGAGCAAGAGGAAGCTTTGAACTACTTTAACACAATGGCTCTGACTAGTTCAACAATTCTGTCTAAACTGCGTCACATCCAACACATGCTTTTAGACACAGCTATTAACATTCACCATGGTCATGTAGATACCAGACTTTTACCGCAAAACCAGCTCTTTCAGGAGCTTAACATTATCTCTGGACAATTGCCACAACAACTATCGTTACCCGTTGACAACATTCAAAATCAATTAGCTGACATATACAAACTACTAGAAGTAAAATCCAGATTATTTGATAAATATTTTATCATCGAAATTACATTACCATTAACAGGCGACACTCCATTCACAATATATAAAACAGTTCCTATTCCGATGATAAAAAACAACAAAAATTCACTTACAATGAAAACAAATTCAGAATATGTTGCAGTGAATATAAGAAAGGAGACATATATGCAGCTTACAGACAGTGACCTGGAACATTGTATTAAAATTGAACCAAGTACATATGTATGTTCACTAAACAAACCTACACGTAATATGAGAAATCATCAAATTCCATGCGAAATCGGCGCAATAACAAACATTACATTATCAAAATGTATCTACACATCTGAACCCTGCAACAACAAATGGACACCATTACGAAATCCTAACACCTGGCTCTATGTCTGCTGTACGGATTGCCAACTGCAAATAATCTGTGAAGGTCGTATGACCACTAAGGCAATACATTTAACGGGAATTTTAGAAGCCAAGGAAGGATGTATAATTAGAAACAACGAAGAAACATATTACACACAAGTTAACTACGCAAATAAAATCTATGTCAACCCGGAAATTCCACTAATTGATCTGGAAGACATCAACAATTTAACATCTGTCCAGCCACTTGAATTATCAACTGGACAACAGAACACCCAATTTGTAAGAAACGATTATGAAAAACTTCATAATTCGCTGAAAGAATTGGAAGATCAAACAAAACAGACTGAAATGTCGCAACACGATGTGCATCAATACATCGTATCATACTCTACGATGGGACTTCTGATCTTGTCAATAGTCGTCGCGGGAGGAGCCTACGTGTACTGCAAACGCTGCGGCAAGGTCGCCGTCAGCGCCACCGGCGCGTCCGCCAGATTACCGCCACGGAAGCCACCAAGAGCTGAAGCACCCACTGAAAACATAGAACTTACCTACGCGAGACCTCATTCTTTTAACATTTAACATAAAATAACTTTTTATTCACATTGTTTTAATTTAATATTTTTTATTTATATTGGAAAAATATTCTGTAATAAGTTATCTTAATTATTACCTTTTGCCCCGCCAAGATGTACGGTTAGCAACCGCACATTGTACTTTGGCCTAGTTAGAATACTGCAGATTTAGTTAATTTATAAAATGTAGTATCGGCACTTACGCAAGAACGTCAGTTTTCGGTTTGTATCGAGCTCGCGCAACATTCAACATTTTTTATAACATTTTTCTATTATTTTATTATTACATTATTTTAGTGCAATTTAGTATTAAATACCTTTTTTAAACATTAACATTTATTTTATTAAACATTTAACATTAAGTGTAAAGGCTCCTGCCCTTACAGATTCGTTTTTAATTAGTGGCGTTAAGTCAGACCATACTGGTCAACTAGTATCTTTTGAGTCAGATAAAAAAATTAAAATAGCTAAATCAATTCGATTAAGACCACTTACTAAAAATAAATTAATCTATCTCTTTTAATAATAATGTTTTAAGCAACCTTTGTAACGCTAGTTTTGATTCAAACGACCCCAATATAAATTACGGCACGTTGTTTTCAACTGTTTGCCAAGAATTCAATAAAACGTGTCCTGTAAAAACAGTTAAAGTCAACAATTCCAAATCGAAATTTAGTGAATGGGCCACTGTGGGCATAAGAAAAAGCCGAGATGTCTTATATAATTTATATTACGAAAAATCTTTGACTTCCGATCAAGTTTTTCACACTTATGTTAGAAACTATTCCAAAATATTCAAAAGAGTCTGCGCTCAAGCAAAATCTCAAATAATAATTAACAAAATTGGTGTTTCTAATAATAAAATAAAAACTGTGTGGCAATTAATTAATAAAGAAACTGGAAAGATACAACAACGCGATCAGAATGAGTTGTCTTTGAAAATAACTAATCGAACCATTTCTGATAGGCAAGAAGTCGCTGAGACATTAGAAAATTTCTTTACCAACATTCCGTTAGAGGTTACGAAGTCTCTTCCTTCCTCATCTAAATTAGCTGAAGCTCTTCTTAAAGAAAACTTTACTAAAGACATACCAATCTTTAAATTTAAACCAATATGTATTGATTCAATTAAAAACGCGTTCAAAAGTCTCAATATAAAAAAATACTGAAGACTTGTAGGGGATATCCGTTAGGGTTCTTGGAGATATTATTGACTCAATTGCTCCTGTTCTAACAGGCATATTCAATCAATGTTTGGACAGCGGCACTTTTCCTGACTTAATGAAACACAGTAAAGTAGTACCAATTTTCAAATGAGGCTGTAAGAGTGATCCTGCTAATTATAGACCTATATCCGTGCTTCCAGCATTGAGTAAAATCTTTGAAAAAATCATGCTGGAACAGATGTTGTCTCACTTCAATTCAAATGGGATACTGCATAGTCAACAGTTTGGTTTCACGAAAGGTAGGTCGACAACGGACGCGGGAGTAAAACTCATCAGCCACGTCTTGGAGGCTTGGGAGAGGTCCCAGGATGCCATTGGCATTTTCTGTGATCTCTCAAAAGCTTTCGACTGCGTCGACCACAACACACTGATCTGTAAATTACACCACTACGGAATTCGTGGAAAATCTGCTGATCTCGTGCTTTCCTATTTATCAAACAGACAGCAAAAAGTAAATGTTAATGGGGCGACGTCCTCCGGGTCTCTAGTCAAGATGGGCGTGCCCCAAGGTTCAATTCTCGGCCCTTTCCTTTTTCTTGTTTACATTAATGATCTCCCTTTTATGATGGCCAAATTATCGGATATAATTCTATTTGCTGATGATACTTCGCTAATTTTTAAAATAGATAGGCAAGATACGGATGTCTTAAATGTCAACGAAAGTCTAATTGTTCTCTCAAGATGGTTCGCAGCTAACAATCTTTTACTGAATGCGAAAAAAACAAAATGTCTAAAGTTCTCTTTACCAAATGTACCACAACATGACCTAAACTTAAATCTTGACGGCAAAAATCTTGAAGTTATAACGGAAACTGTATTCTTAGGGATTACTATCGATTCAAAATTGCAGTGGGGCGCGCACATTAGAACTCTTTCGGGTAGGTTAAGTTCGGCTGCATATGCAGTAAGGAAAATAAGGCAGGTAACCGATATAGCTACAGCTAGGTTAGTATACTATGCTTATTTCCACAGTATTATGACTTATGGCATTCTGCTGTGGGGATCAGCAGCAGACGTTGACTCAATCTTCATCCTACAAAAGAGGGCAATACGCGCAATCTATAAAATGGGTCCTCGCGAGTCCCTCAGAGAAAAATTTAAAGAGATCGATATACTGACTCTACCTTCACTTTATATTTTGGAA
This sequence comes from Orthosia cruda, assembly GCA_964057195.1. Taxonomy (NCBI): domain Eukaryota; kingdom Metazoa; phylum Arthropoda; class Insecta; order Lepidoptera; family Noctuidae; genus Orthosia; species Orthosia cruda. Next base: position 37,073,861 of record OZ059838.1, read on the forward strand.
TGTATTTTGTATGTCCGTAAAAATCGGGGGCTTTTCAAAACTAGAAGCGACTTCCGTAATTTAAATACACGCAGTAAGCACGAAATTGTAATACCCAAATTCATATTAACGAAAACTAGCAAGTCTTTTCTTATAAACAGTATACGCTTTTATAACAAGTTGCCAAAGTCAGTTATAGAACAGACCGATGGAAGGTTCAAAAACTACATCAAACGTATCCTTGTTAAAAAAGCATATTATAAAATCAAGGACTACGTTGAAGATAAAAACATTTGGCCTTAGCTCCCTGTCCCTGGTAACTTGTAAACGGCACAAATATGTGGATGTCTCTAACTATTCTCAATCTCATTTTTTCTTTCCTTCTTTTAATTAGACTTTTTACAATGGTTTTCAATCATCTTTATAGCCCTTTGCTAAGAATAGTTACAGCACTGATAACAAAATTTGTGCAACATGTTAAATTTAGTCTTGTTATACTTATTTTTATTATTTTTTACCTTTGTATAGATTCTTTTACCGATTGTTTTGTGAATGTGTAAACATTGTAGGCCTTCTAGATGCTAGTTAACATGTGTTAACTTTTTTATATAAACTTTTTCTTTTTTTTTTAGTTTCTTACGACTTATTGTCATAATTCGAGCCAACGTTGTCCCCCCATATCTAAGTACTAATGCTGTAACATGGAAATATTGTAAAACCAAATCATTTTTAAAAGAGTAACCATGGAGTTTCTTGCCGGTTCTTCTCCATAGGAAACGATCAACCCGAACCGTGCACATTTTGTCGACGTTTTATAAGTGCCCATGTAGGCCTATGTGAAATAAAAAAATTGATTTTGATTTTTGATTTTGTCTGGGTCACAGAGCGTCATGCGGAGCTGCTCTGCATGACGCTCTGTTGCCAGAGGTTCGCAGGGGGCATGCCCCGTGTAGTGGGTGTTGGCGCGTGTGTCGCAGCCGGAGTCGGGTTTAAGGGCGCGTTAGTCGCAGCCATGGTCGGGTTTATGGGCGCGTTATTCGCAGCCTGTGGATTGGGCTAAATCAGCTGCCAGCCGCGCAGAGAAGCGCGGCATTAATTAGTCGATGACGTTGCAGAATGGTGCTCCTCCCATAATACGATGGGAGCTAACCGCCGAAGCAGTGTGGGATTCCCCGGCTTGGCCGGGACCCACCTGGGTAATTGGTTGGTCAGTCTGCTTTTTCATGTTGTCGGGGGGTGGGCTTTTTTGGAACCGAGGTTACCCTTCCTCTGGGAGCGACGGGACTGAGGGATAGGAGGGAAGGAATTTTGTGGATGTGGGTGTGGGTTTCTTGGGGGTCACCCTAGGCTTGGGAGTTGACCTAGGGATTTAAGGATTGACAGGATCTGTGCGGATAGGGAAGGATGGCTTTGTTAGGAGATGGGCATATAGGATGAGGGTATATGGGTTACCCTAGGCCAGGGATTTTGGCTTTTGGGAACTTCTCTTGTCCGGGATCTCATTGGGAGATGCCCCGACCGCAGGATCACCCACTAGCAGTGATGCAGCAGCCAGTGGTCGGTCCCGCAGCCGGGGTCGGGCTATCCGCAACCTACCCACTCGCTCGGTTGCATGAGAAGAAGTGCCTGGCAGTCCGGGTCACCCCACCACGAATGTACGTATACATTCGCGTTGGGTCAATCCAGCCTCCCCCGAGCGCACAAGCACCCACTCCCGTCCTTTGATGAGTTTTATCTTTGTCAATTTTTATTTATTTGATAAAGCAAAAAATACGTGTACAATTTTATTTTAAAATCTCACTGACGGACTAAATATAATTATCATTTTTCTACCCAAGAGACATCCCTATTTAAAAATAAAAAAAAAATTGACAATATACTATCTGTAATATGTATCTGTAATGTGTATGTCTGTCTATGTTTAACAAAATAAATGATTGATCGATATAGTTGGCAGATGCAGATAGGCAGATGATTATACAATTTTAACTCTAAGGTTTAGTATAGATAGTATTTGAAATCGTTATTTCAGTGTAATAATCTATTGCTGCAATAAAGCTTTGCTGTATTCCAGTCTACAGCGTATAGGTGCGGTGAAATTACAGGCATTGTTGCCGGAAACTGTACGATTCACGATTTCAATCGCTAATGTGGGGGCTTAGTAGCTTTAGTGCATACATATAGGAAGGCTCACAGTCCACCTATTTCCGGACGTTGCGTATGAAATTGTAATCAGATAATGTAGGTAGAAAATGGGCATTGGGCATCCGCGAAATAACTGAACTGCCATATGCAAAAACGACTATAGTTAAGTGAATATTATATTTACTACACTCATTGCCGTGTTTGCATTAATACTAGGTGAAATCTAAATGGATGCATAAATAAAACTCCATTGTTGGATATTCAATGCTAGACCCAGCGCCGGGAATCGAGAAAATGAGAGATTGAGCGATTGGCTGCTGCGCTGCGTGGCGCGGGTTCGATTCCCGGACGGAACAAAAATGTCTATGGTCTACAGATATTTCTGTTCAGGGTCTGGTTGTTTGTGTATGTAAGTTTAAATGTTTGTAAACGCGTGTCCACAATACAGGATTACGTTATTTAAAAAAAAATAAACAATCCTTGCCATTGTTCGGTAAAGCGTTAGTTTTTGTCATATATAGCAGTTTCCTTTTTCATTTATCATCATCATGTTTCGTAGATTTATTTATTATCACTGTAGTGAGAAATTGCGGATAATTATGCCCTTATTAATATCATTAAAACTGCATACGAGACGCCATATGCTGTTAAACAAATAAATGAAAGTATTTAACGACCATAATTATTTCGACAACCGCAGTGGAAAGTCCAATGTAATTAAAATTATCTTCATTAACTGATTCCATAGTAACCGGACAGTGTTAATGCGTTCATACGATAACTCTTTAAATTCGTGATGTCAACACCAACTGTTGTTTGGTCAGCGATAATAATTACATAAAGGTGCTCCCTCACTCGGAGCATTCGCCTGTAATGTAACGTTACAGAGTTGAGCATTACATCAGTGAGGGAGGCAGGGGCGTAGCTACCGCGGTATCAGCCGTATCAATGATACGAAGCCCCCGTGCCACAGGAGCCCCGACTTTAAAATATTGTCCAAAACTGCAAATTTCAATAGGTAAGAGGGCTGTAATGGATGAATTAATTCGATGAAAACTGTTTGTTATGATTACAGTTTAATGCATGCGTGTGGATATAATTTTCTCAGATTTATTTATTTTGTAAAAAATACTTTACCCATACTTTTTGCTGTATTCGGTTAATGGCCAAAAACTAATTTTGATACAGGGCCTCTTTAGGACTACCTACGCCACTGGAGGGAGGAGAACCGAGCATTACAGTGCGCAACCCCTAATGTTACAGATTCAAGCATTACATAGGTGAGGGAAGAGAACCGAACATTTACATGTATCATGCAGCTACATTTTGAAAAAATCTAATCTTAAATGTTACATTACAGGCAAACGCTCGAGGAGAGGGAGCACCTTTAAAATGTAGCTACTATCAAATAAAGAGTTTGGTATACAGGTGAAAATATTTTCCGCCCACAACACTGGGATCGTTACTCATGTTCATCTTCCAAGCCTTGTCCCATGTTACTTGGGGTCACGCAACACGTTTTCTTCTTCCATACCGTCCTGTCAACCGTCTCTCTATCACTGATTACCTAGTATTTCACACAATGAAGCCAACGACCAATTCTTAGCACTCTACCATTTTCAGTAGAGTAACTTTATATTATTATTATTTTTAACACGTAAAATTATATAATTATTATTTTATTATATTTTGTATATGTCGTGGTGGCCCAGTGCCCCATGCTTGAGGTCGTGGGTTAGAATCCGGGCAAGTACCAATGTGTATTTTTTAATTCATATTTACTTTCTAAGTTAATCTTGGACACCGTTGACAACTGTGAAGGAAAACATCGTGAGGATACCTGAACTTTAGTGAATATTATAAGATTGTGCTCCATTGGTGTAATTGCTGTAAGACGTTCCAGTGCGAGGATAAACTAATAAATAAATTTATATTTTACTAGCTGATCCCTGCGACTTCGCTCCCGTCAAAAAGATAGCCTATGTTACTCGGGAATAATGTAGCTTTGCATAGGTGAAAGATTTTTTATAATCGGTCCAGTAGTTTCGGAGCCTATTCGGTACAAACAAACAAATTAAAAAATCTTTCCTCTTTATAATATTGGATATTGGATTATAGAGTGCCTAACTAGTGTTTCTTAGATAGCCACGTACTTCGCTCGAATATGGTCACTCAATGGAAAGTCTGTGCAAGTTCTACTCCACTGTACATATACACGGGACGAGTAGGCGGTAGTGAGCGGTAGAGTAGATTGGGCGCCGTGGTGGGGGATGGTAAGTGGTAGAGTAGCTTGTCCGCCGGGCTAGTCACTCTACTCTTTCAATTTTTAGTACTCCAATGGTAGCAAAGTTAGTACTCTACCGTGAGACTATACGGTTAACTTAATATTAATTTTAATTATGTGCGTAATATTTTAACCCAACAGATTGAGGTGAAAGGTTCAACTATATATAACTTAATACTGAATTGTCCAACTGAAGGACATCACTTTCATCTTTCTAGTTCGCCCGATTTTTGGGCAAGTGTAGACCAGTCCTTTCTGTTAGGCTCTAGACAGACTGACTGCATGTCAACTGCACACCGACTGCAATCAGTCTGCATGGTTGGTTTGCAGTTTCATTGCAGTCGTCTGTGTAGAGCCTTAGGTTTCAGGTTCATACACTCATAACAGTGTTTAAAATTATTTGCAAGTTGCCTATAAACCAATTTCATTGCTTAACAGTACTTGTTAGTTATGAGTATGTATAAGTAATTATAGGCAGAATAAATAATAATTATTACTTTTAGGTATCAAAGGGGTTATACACGTGTGCTTCGATTTCTAAATATCTATTTTCGAAGGTTATATCGTAGTATGATTAAGACTGTTTCTTTTTAAGAAATAACTAATAAGATTGATTATGATTGATGATTATATAGGTAACTTAGTAAGGTAAAATTATTAGATTGTCTAGGGACTAACTAGATCCTAATAAGTTATTATATGAAGCTAGTTCAATAGGTAATCTTAACACATTATACATAAGCCATTGGCCATAACACCTGGATAGCTCCGTAATAGCATGACCAAAAAAATATTCCATTTGGATTGACTGTCCCTCATAAAATATTGTTTTTTATAAACAGAAGTTTTTTTTATATATTTGTAACACTAACTCTGGTTACTATTTTCTCATTCAATTCAAACAACCTTTGACGAATACTAAATTCCAAAATCTTCAGTACATTTATGTATCGGCAAACAATAACTGAGTTTACTTGTTGACATCAATTACTATCCAATCTATAATATATTACATCGATTTATCAATAATTTATTGAGGTCAATATCAGATTCTATAATCTAAACTAATATTAGATGTAAACTTGTTTGTTTGTTCCCTCAAAGAAGAATTGAGGCCCTATTACAGACACAGTCCTGTGTCCCGTGTCGTCATTCAGTGTCAGCGATGGCGATGCACGATGGTCTAAATGTTAAGGACTGATCACGTGATATTTCGATAGCGTTTACAATCCCATACATTTAGGCAGAAAAAGCACTGACAGACAGCTTGCTTAGCGCCTAGACACTAGCGAGTCGTCTGACGAGTAGCAAAGTAGAATCAACTTACTAAAATGCTAACCGGCCGCATTGAGGACTATTCGACTCGCAAAGATGCGAAGGTTCCGAGCGTGCAATGCGGCTGATTATGTGCCAGGCGCTAAGCAAGCCGCCTACCAGTGCGCAATGACTTTTTCCAATCGCTATCGCAACGATTTCATTGATAGAATGACACTGGTTAAGACCGTCTGTTCCGTTTTTTAAATTGCCTACACAGAGCTATGAGTATACTATGCCGAGTGTCATAGGCTTCTATATTCCCCAATATTGACGCAGTACTAGCCGTGCGCTCGCTCGGAGACAGTTTATCAATGTTGGATCTCCTTTTGGACAGTTTTGTCTACATAATATTTTTTTCAACACACTTGCTCATAAAGTGGCTCTAATTGCACCGCAATTAGGCACATAATGACACCTGTTATCAAACTGTGACTTTTTCATTACTATTATTCACAAGTGAGATAAAGAGTTTTTTTTTTTTAATTTATTGGTTGAGTTCTTTTGTTCTTAAAAAAAGTTTCGATACAAAAAAGATCGTGCTCAATAGTACAAATGCAATACATTTCATGCAACTTCGTATTTAAATAGATAATTTCAACTTGTACGTGTTTAATAAATAAAACTTTCACTTAAATATAACTTTTGTTTTTCTCTGTAATAAAGAAAACTTGAAATTCCCCATTTAGTACTCGTACGTGGCTAAAACGCTATCCACGAAAAACCAAAAAAAAAAGAAACGTCATTATTTTAGTCTATGGCTGATCGCCATTGTTAGATGCGCGCGCATAGGTAAACTGATTAATTTTGCCCGCCATTGCGAATTTTTCTTCACAACTCGTTTTCACTGTTGAAAATGATTTTTAGTATTATTTTTTTCACAAGTGTGTTGAAAAACGTCGTATGATACACGTGTGTATTGATGATTACCGTCTTCGGCTCTCTTAAGACCCTCACCTTACGGCTCGGGTCTCAATGGCGCCTCAGCGGTAATCACCAACATTACACACTTGTACCATAATGTACTATTTTTCAAACCTTTTATCTTAGCCATTACTAAGGAGTATGCTTTAGAAAGTAACCGTTTTACGGCACAAAGGCGGAGTTAGGGCCTTAAACCCCGAAAAATGCACGGTTTCTGTAAGAGAGAGACTTTAATTTCTGTTTTTTTCCACGAAAGCGAAGCCACGGTCAATAAGTTGTGATTTCAAGTGAGTACATATTTATAAAATAATCACAATCGTTAACAACTTCGTAACATTTGGCTTTGACTTTGACATTATTATGTCTCTTCAGTCATTAATATTACATTGACGTAGAAAAATTGTTTCCATAATTTATTATTCACATCGTCTTGTGATTTACGAGAATGATTTATTATTTATTGAATAATTATCATAATTTTGCTGTTTTGTACCAATAAAATATCGTGTGGTACTTGACAAAGTAATCATAATATATATTGACAACACTGAATACTTATCGAAATTAAAATACTTAACCTAATTAAAACGATTTACAAAATAATGTTATGGAATTATCATATTACTAGCTTCTGCCAGCAGCTTTGCCTACGTGAAAGTCGAAAATTATACCGAGGGAACAAATTTCCGAGATAAAATAGTAAAGTATCCTATGTTCTATTCCTGACTATAATCTATATCTGTGCCAAATTTCATCCAGATCCGTCCACCCGCTTGAGCGTGAAGAAGTAACAAACATACAAACACACACACATTCACAAACTTTCGCCTTTAAAATATTAGTGTGATATAATTTTAATTCATATTTCAGGAGTCGTGGTGGCTGAGACGGCACTTCTCGTGCTTGAGGTCGTGGATTCAAATCCGGGCAAGAACCAATGTGACTTTTTCAATTTATATGTACTTTCTAAGTTTATTTTAGACATAACTGATATCGGTGAAGGAAAACATCTTGAGGACACATGGACTTTATAAATAGTCAATAAAGGCGAGATTGAAATCGCAAACCCGCCTTCAGCAGCTTAATGCTTTAATGCTTGTGCCTGTAGTGGGGAGACGGAAACAATTCCGCCAAAATCCATATCCAAGCTTTGATACAGAATGCAGCACCACACAGCTTTTTTAATTAAAACAAAAACCCCATAAAATTTACCCGTACATTAAACTCCCGAAATTCTAACGTATTCAATACACAGTTGAAAAATTTAAACAATGCAATTACGAGCTGGTCATCAATCGGGTGGCATGTCTGGGGGGTTCGGGGGCACTCGGGGGCACTCGGGGGTATTCGGGGGCGTTCGGGGGAGGATCGGCTGGATTCGCAATTTGTCATCCGTGCGCGATGACAGACGTACGGACGATTTTCATGATTTATTAAATGCATAGCGTTGACGTATTGCAGTGCGCGAGTATACTGGGAACTAAAATACAAAGTGAATAGTGTTATTTATTGCCTGTTCAGTAATTGTTTTCATTAGTTAATGCTTCAGGGTTTTTGTTGGGTAGCGGAAATACATACGATTGTTTATAGGTATATAGCCATGGAGGCCACACCATTTTATTTATAAATAGGAGTTGCAGGAATTAGAGGAGTTTTTTTATTTAATTATTATGTCTTTAATATGGGGTCCCGGATATAAAGTTAAATGACAGTTTATTAATATCTGAAAATTGTGTGAAGTGGTAATAGCAATGAAATGCGCTTGAAATTTTTGTATATATATTATGTTTCATTTCGTCGTTAATTTCGGAATTTTACCAGTAAGAAACATTAACCGACTTGGTTTTATTTTTACATAAGGGGGGATTATTGTGTTCTTCTAATGTAAAACCAAGTCACTTAATTTGTTTGTTTGTAATCTAATTAATAAGGCACCTACTGAATAAATTATCCGACTTGGTTTTACATTCGATCTCACTACTTTTTGCGGTAGAAGAACTGCACCGCAAGACCTAAATTTTTTGATGACCTAACTTGATGGGACCTCATTTCTTTTTGTACTGTGTGTGTGTATGGGTGCTATACTGGTACATTCATACAGCTGTGTTGATTTCGTTTAAGATTGGTATGTTGTTTGAAAATGCCACGTACTACTACTATTTAATATGATTTTAATATGAGTTTGTTATGCAAGTAGCTTAACTACTGTTAAGTAACATTGTATTTTATTTATAGGCTGATAATAACATTTAAGGTTTAAGTCATGTTGTCTGATATTTTTTTTCGCCAACCTCGTTATCGCATCTTTTGTATACTTTTTATGACATAAACAATGGAGAACAGTCCTTATGACAATTAACTTACAGTTGGTTTTTCTAGAGTGAGAATCCTTACCTTGCCGTAACACAGTCTTTGACTAGCGCGGAAAGTAAAGATTTTTCATCTGTACAACGCCAATTGGTTTATCTTTTCTTTATATGGTTCTAACATCAGTAAAGTTTTTGTTGAGTTTTAAGTTCAAATAAAACCGCATCAATTTAGTAAAAAATGTTTACTTAATTATTAGTTTTAGGAATTTATATTAGTTTTAGAAACTTATTACCAGAACTTATTTTGATTAAAGTTTAGTCTTGGGTGGTAGTGTACAATGTAACATTTACGTTTGGAAATAAATTCAATTATATTCTACTCAGTTCTGTATTTATTTTCGGGTTCGGCGTCAGCTACGGTCCATATTCCATTAGGTAGGTACCTAGTCCATCTGTACTGTAAATGTAGGTAACGTAGGAAACACACAACAACAGTTTGGCTTTGAAATTCGAATACTAACCTAACCTAACCTAATTATCATATTAAGTATGGTATAGATATTAGGTATATTAAAGGAGACATTATTTATGACTAACTGTACCTACCTATATTCACCCTTTACCTACCTACCTGGATAAGCAGAGTAGGTGACGAAAAATTTCATGAACTGTAAAAGTAACTTTGTAATCCCATATATTGGATGACTATTTATATAGGATTACAAAGTTACTTACGCAGTTTGTATATCTAGGAAACGGGACGGAAATTGCGGGATGTTTTAGTTTCCTTGCTTCATAGGCTAAACACTAATTGAGTTCAAAATTTGAAGTTTGTGATTCTACTAGAAGTACCTTAGAATTTTGATGATCGGTGAGTCAGTGACGAAATTTATGAATTTTCCTAAACTTCAAGTTCAAATTAAATGTTCAAATATAATTCGGGCGTATGCCTACGCCCGAATTATATTATGTAATGGACAGTTAGATGGCATCTGTAACAAAGAAATTGATTTTCTTCATTGATCGAGTATTTCGTACCTCACCAATTGTATCCTAAGTTAAGTGTCATCTGTAATTCTGTACTTTTTGTCGAAAAAATTATTTCATTTTTTTTATCTCGGGTTCTTAGGGTCCCGGTCCTTTGAAAGGCGTGTGAGCAGCCGCAGCCAACTCGTAGAGGCCCCGTTAGGCATGTATGTACACCAACCGACGATAACCTCTGTATGCACTACGCAACTACACCCAAGGACAATCCCCGGTTGGTGCAGGACTATTGCAAATTATGGAGGAAAATGTATTGGGCTATGGATTTTGAAGGTTTAGTGGATCGATTGCCCAAAACTATAGCAGGACTACCGGCCCCTGTCCAACCACTGTTGAACTACACGGCTAAATTTTTTTTTTTTTTCTCGGGCTCTAGGGTCGCGGTCCTTTGAAAGGCGTGCGAGTAGCTGGAGCCAACTCGTAGAGGCCCCGTTAGGCATGTATAAGGAAATGTGACACCAACCGTCGATTATCCCTGTATGCACTACGCTACTGCACCCAAGGACAATCCCCGTTTGGTGCAGGACTATTGCAAATTATGGAGAAAAAAGTATTGGGCTATGGATTTTGTAGGTTTAGTGGATCGATTGCCCAAAACTATAGGAGGAATACCGGCCCCTGCCCGACCACTGTTGAACTAAACGGCTATAAAATGGCAGGGGATGACTTGCACACTCAATTAATGGGCCCCCATAAAAGGTCGCTAGCGCTTTTATTATCATGTTCTCTTAGTCACTCAAAATTCAGGTTTCTGGCTTCTGAGTCGAAAATTTCCTGAATGGCTTCGAGAAAAGGATGGTACGAATGTGCCCTTGTTTACTCGACTTGTTGTGGGCACTGCCATGCCCCCAGACACTATTTGTAAAACTGTCAGAGATACATTTAGCCTAGTATATTTCGCACTTTTCGGAATTGTATGTAGGCGTTCATTCCTAATTATTCAGCTACAGAAAATCGGTAATTATATGCAACAAAAAAAAATTCATTATTCAAAAGACAACTCGAATAAACAAATGCTTCGTCGAAGGAATTAAAAAATAAACTATTATCGAACATATGTCAGAATAGGAGCGCGGGTGCACATGGTTCATACAAACATTAGGACACGCTCAAGGATAAGCCTTGAACTGGCCATGTTAGGAAGTGGACCGTGCGGAAATATGATACATTGAAGTGTAGAAAAGGACTGTAATATAAGTTTTTGTGACAACATATCAAGACAGTAATTTAAGGTTACACTAGTCGATCATTCTTCCATACAAACTTAGTCTGGCGATTACTCCACTGTATGGAAACAAAAAAGGAAAAAAAAAAAATATTTTAAAGTTATGAGCGTCGCAAGTTCCATGTTTCAACACTAATTTTAAGGCATCTTTGGGCGGAAATAAATACCATAAGAAGGAAAATTGTGAAATGGCGTCCATACATGTATAGAATAATAATTCAACGATGTATCACCATTGTACATGAAGTTTAAATAAATAAATAATAAATAACGATGCAAATAATTTTATTTTCAAAATATACATTTAGTCGTTTTTTCACGATATCTAGACTCCCAAAGGTCTGTTTATAAAATTTCACGCGCTCGTTTTCGTCCTAAATTATCATCCATTTAGACACAAATATGCAAAAGTGCTAATTCGTACGCGAACTAGCTTCTAACTGCTCATCACAGCATCGCTTTCGCACGTGTTGTCGGATGAGATAGCATGCATTTTAACCTCGCGCACAAAATAGTTCGTGCCGTCGACTAGGTGACGACTAGGTGAATCTTAATAACATTCTCCACTTCACTCAGAAAAACCTCAATTGGTATTGGTATACTCAACGAGCTATAGCTGCCATTTTGTTTGATAGTCTGACTTAAAACAGGGGTCATCATCAGCCTTTTAATTTTCCCACTGCTGGGACACAGGCCACCCCTCTGTGAGAGGGAATGGGCCGTAATACACCACGCGGGCCCGGTGCGGGTTGGTCGATGACACATTTCTTCGAATTTTTGTTTGTAGGACATTCCGGTTTCCTCATGATGCCTTCCATCCTTCACCGTTTTGAGAGCAGTGGTGATGAAATAATTTCCACAAAGTAAAGTGCCTGCTTGTGTTCGGACCCACGACCTACACGTAAGCCGCGGCCGTAACCACTGGGCCACCGCTGCTCTCACTCTAGAACATGGCTATGCATAACTTTCTCTAAAAGTCTAAAGGCCAGGTGATGTATAGTGTAAACTCCTGTGTATTGTGGTTACTTAGAGTTTATGATTCATCAGACATGATTTAGGAAACAGACTTCTAAAATTGAAATTAAGCTGTGTTTGGGGCAGATATATGAGCCTCGTTTAGTTTTAAGTATTCATCCAGATTCCAGTTAGTATTCAGGTAGAACAGTAGTGTGGTTCTGAAACAGAATAATAATCCTTACCAATGATTCTCGTACTTTGTGAGAGATTAGGCTTTTTTCGATCGGAACGCACAATGTTGCGGTATGCGGTACCGGTGAAATTATAATGCTAATTCCGCTGATGCATTCGGCAACGAAACAAAAGAACATTCGAGGCGTTTTTATACGATTATGTATCCGGTACCGCATACATCAGCATTTTTGCGATCAGAGCAGGAGACCAAAGCTTAAAACTCTATTAGTTTTGTTAGAGATCATTTCTAAAATACATTGCAATACATCTATTTGCAATCAGCAATCTTATGCTGTTATAAATATTAAACAGAAGATGAGTAGGACTATTTGACCATAACACACGTAAAATACTCCATTTCTATTGACAACCTACATTAACTCCCACTGCTAGGGAAAGGCTTCCCCTTTTTCCTCCACTAACTTATGAAAAACATGACTTTAATTTTTTGTTTGACGTTTTTTCATTTTTTATTATTATTATTTTGTTTATTTAACTTTGTACACACTTTATATTTACATTTTTAAATATTTCTTTATAAAAAACTAATCATTTTAAAAAAACATTTAAAAATATAACAAAAATGGTTGTCCACCGGTGTCGGGAGCAGGGTCCAAGCTACCGGTGGTTAGGGCTCCAGAGACAGGAACCTCCTCACAATGCGAGCCGTATCGAGGAGTACTGCCTTCTGTATCAGGCCCTTGATCCAACCGTGCAATGACAGCCTCGACAGATGGTTGTCGAGGCTCTTAGCCATCAGGCCGTTGGCCGTAATGACAATCGGCACAATGATCGCCGAGTCCACATTCCACATGTCGACAACCTCGTGAGCTAAGTCGAGATACTTGATTTGTTTCTCTTTCTCAGCTTTCACGAGGTTCTCGTCATGCGGAATGGTGACATCGATTATCATTGTGCGGCGCGCTAATCGGTCTATCACCACTATATCTGGCTTATTGGCAACAATAGTCCTATCAGTGATGATAGACCGATCCCAGTACAACGTGACATGGTCATTTTCGAGAACTGGGTCGGGCCCGCGCGGCTGCTTAAATGCTAATGATAACATTAATAGATTCTAATAATAGTTGTATCTACCTACTTAGATGTTTATAATTGATACCAAATGTTTTTAAAACGAGCGCTAATCCTGCCGACAAACTGTCACGCAGTTTGGCAGGTTTATGATGTATGTACAAATGTTTGGTCCAAAATAAAAGATTTATTTATTTACATACTTGTAATACGGTACCTCCGATTCCACTAGATTGTACTTCAAAGCAAGTTGCTGGTGAATAATCCTGGCCACTTGATTATGCCTGTGCAAGTACTCGCCGTTAGCGAGACGAGAACAACCAGAGATAATATGTCTGATGGATTCACCCGGACGGTGGCATGCCCGACATATGTCAACCGTGCTGTCCTTCATTATATGTCTCCGGTAGTTATTCGTCAGGATAACTTCGTCCATAATTGCACAGACAAAACCTTCAGTTTCCCCGAAAAGGTCACCGAAACGTAGCCAGGATACGGACGCTGGGAAATCTACATCGGACCCATGTAGAGCCCGATAGAAGCGCCCGTGTAGCTCCTTGCCTTGCCATACCTCTTTGCGTTCATCAATAGTTAGTATTACAGGCTTGCGCCAGTTCTCTTTAGCCATGGACAACGGGGTGAGTCCCTTGTCCACTGCGACCACATCCCGGTGCATACCCACTTCAGCTTTAAAAAAATATTCTCTGAGGCTGCACACCTCGCGGTTGTGAAGAGTCTTGGCGTTTAAAAAGCCTCGACCCCCACACTTCCGCGGGATGTACAGTCTCATCACTGATGATCGTGGGTGATGCATCCGGTTTGCGGTCAGCAGTGTCCGGACCCTCCTATCGAGGGCGTCGAGCTCGGTCTGAGTCCATTTGAGTATGCCGAAAGAGTACATCAAAACCGGCATGACCCAACTGTTGAAGGCGCGCACCTTATTTCCGCCTGACAAAAGGCTAATTAATACCTTTTTCAGGCGGCCAAAGAACCGCTCCTTCAGCAGTTGCTTCATGTCAGCACTGTTGATGCCCAACGCTTCCGACATACCCAAATACTTATAAGTTTCGGTCGAGGAGAGGTGTCTGAGGTGTATGGAATCAGAGAGTTGAATTCCCTCGGATTCCATAATCTCCCCTTGCTTTACATGCATGACTGCACATTTGTCCACACCAAACTCCATCCTGATGGAGTTACTGAAGGTTTCAGTTACCTTCAGTAGCTCCGTCAGTCGGAATTTGTTGGGGTAAAGAGTTTCAGATCATCCATGTAAAGGAGGTGAGATATGACCTAACCACCTCTTCTCAACCGATAGCCTAGTCCTGAATCCTCCAGCAGTGTACTTAGAGGATTCAGGGCTAAGCAGAACCAAAGTGGACTCAAACTATCGCCCTGAAATATCCCCCGCTTAATCCATACAGGCTCATCATCCCCCTGAATCGGTCGACATCCTGGATATCGAAGGACTGTCTTCCATTGCCCCATACATGACTCAAGGAAGGTGCATAGAGTTGCATCTATTTTGTACAAATCCAGCACCCTCATGAGCCATGTATGTGGCACAGAGTCGTAGGCCTTCTTGTAGTCTATCCAGCATGTCGACAGATCCTTGCGGGATCGACGAACCTGCTGGCTTATGGCCATGTCAATGAGGAGTAGCTCCTTAGTGCCGCGGGACCCATTCCTACATCCATTCTGAGAGGTAGACATTATTGAGTTACCTTCAATGTGTTTATCAATTTTTGCTCTCAGGATGGATGTAAGAAGTTTATAAACCGTCGATAGGCAAGTAGTTGGTCTATAATTCTTGGGTTCCACGGGACTACCTATCTTATGGAGCAGGCGGGTAACGCCTGTTGTTAAAAACTGCGGCAGCGACCCAGTCTCTAAACATGACTGGAATTGAGATGCCAGTAACGCGTGTGAGCTGCTATACCATTTTAGCCAAAAGTTATGCAGTCCGTCCGGTCCCGGAGACTTCCAGTTCGGTAGCGGACGAACTGCTTTGGCTACATCAGGTGGACTGATGATTACTTTTTCCATTTCTGGTATAGCATCACACACGCGCTCGACATCACGCATCCAGCCACCCTCAGTGTGACAGACGGGCACAGACCAGATGCTTCGCCAGAATGTACTAGTGGCGACATCATCCAGGCGGCACACGTCAGTCACACTGTGCTCAGGTCGCTCCCAAGTTCTGTATACCCACCTCTCATCACTCTGGAACATGCGATTCTGCGAGTACCGGTCAACCCGCCGCTTATACCGCCGAATACGGCTGGCCCATGCACAAACTTTCTGCTTCAGGAAGTCGATGCGCTCCGTGACACGGGACATGTATTCTCGAGGACTGATTCCAGTCCCCGAAAACGCCCGCCTCACGAAGCGCACCACGCGTGGTCGTGTATTGCCCTCCCTGAAACAGCATAGTTTGCCGATGAGTACCCTGGCCCCATCGATACGCCGTTGGATCCTGCATTGCCAGGCCGGCACGGCAGGCTTTGGCCGAATAGTCTCGTTTGGGAACTTAACATTGGCCAAATGACATGCCGCAACAGCCCCGCAATACAGGATTGATTATTATTATTATTATCTATGAGACCATTCTCGCCATCGATCACTGACGTGGGGTCACTGTAACCCACAATAAATTAAACAGCTATCAATTGGGATGAATATTGATGCTTCTGTTGAAACTTTATATTTGTCACGTATGTAGGTAACAGAAAACTCATTGTTTTTATTGTTGATGATTTATTTTGGTTGAATTATTACTTTTTACAATAAACAGTAGATTTAGTAGTCAACGACACCAGAGGCCACACGAAAGGATGAAGAGTAGATTCTTAAAAATTCCTATTTAGTTAATTTTCATAAATCTCTGAATGTGAAGTGTTTTTTCCAAATACTTACCAGAATTTAAACATAGTTACATCAATATATTTTTAACTTATATAAAATATAAAATAAACATCTTGCTATAGGTACAGGTTGAGTTTTCAAAGTGGGCGTATATTCTATGCCAAATTCAAAACTATGAAGAATACCGAAAACAAACAAAAGAGTTCGGACCCGATTTTAATGAAAATTATTCATCAAAATCGGGTCCGAACTCTTTTGTTTGTTTTCGGTATTCCTGCATCAACTGCATCATTGGATATTTGAAAAATCAATATTCCTAGACAGGAATTGAACCCGTTTATATTGTGAAAAAAACATACTGTATTATTACACTATCCGACTGTGTTGCTAATAAGGATCAAAATCTGCAAAGTAATGTTGGGTCAAGCAGCGCCATCTATCGGTTCTCAATGACGATCGATAGACCGTTTGGCGGTCTTGTCATCCTCTGTCGTTGACATCTGCTGTTCAACGACAGAGGATGGCTCGCTCGCGACGAATTGGCGAAAAATCCTCAACCGGACCGCACGCCCCGCCGCCGATGTGTTATAAAAAGCAGGACCATTCATACATACAAAAATTCTCTGATATTTTATAATATTATAAATTATAATAAGCAGTAATAAACTACATTTTGAAACTAATATTCATCGAGCAAAAAATGGCATACGGCAAACTCAACGGAAGAACTATTTTTTTAACATCAATTACTGTAATACATACATAGTATCACTGTCAATGGGAATAGTGCCCAAAACATTGCCACGTTGAATGGCAATGCTGATTCTTTAGCCGAAAAAAGACGAGCCTTCTGGTGACGTGAAGAATATGGAGTATCTTCACTAAAATAGTAAACCTATCTTAAGGAGATAAGCTGAGGCCATTTAAATCAAATTATACATATTCCAAAGTTCTCTGCCAACAAAAATTAACGGACCTACAACCCCATTTCTTTAAACACCATCACACTGCAACCTATAACTCTAATTCTTAGACTGTAGACGCCAGTTCTATCTGCTCACCCCCATAAATTCGGCAAGACATGATACATGGTAATAATGTATGGAGGACCGAATTCCGTTTGGAATGGTTGCTCCTAACCGCGACACAGACTTGGCTGAACGCCATTCGACTGTTCTAAGTATGGAATGTTTTTAGTTTTAAAGATCTGCGGAGTGATTGTGGGCGCCTGGTAGTTTCAGATTGGGTAGTTCATCATCATCATAAGTCTTTTAATGTTCCTAGTGCTAGGGTGAGAGCACTGGTGGCCCCATGGTAACGGCCCCGACTTACGTATCGTAGGTCGTGAGTTCGAACCCAGGCAGGCGCTTTACTTTGTGTAAATTATTTCATCACCGCTACTCTTAAATCGATGAAGGAAAACATCATGAGGAAACCAGCATGTCCTAGAACCAAAAATTCGAAAAAGTGTGACATTCACCAACCCGCACTGCCACCGTGTGGTGGATTAAGGCCTATTACATCTCTCACATAGATGATGCCTGTGTCCCAGCAGTGGGTACATTATAAGGCTGATGCTGACTGCTAAGATACAAGCCTCCTCTCTGGGTTGGGTTGGTCAGATGAAAAGTATTAATCATTATCTACTTTTTATCCCAATTCATTTGATTAGATGTTAAAATATTTTTATTAGGACAAGCCTGCTACACTATTCCCAAACGCAGCAACTCCTAAAAGCCAAAAGTATACCAGAAAGGTGCTGAGCCGAGGCAATGAAGTTCAACGAGTCCTGGAGAAACGATCGAACTGTCTTGGATCCCACAAAGAAATTAATCAGAACAGACCAGTGGAAGAATAAGAATATACATAATTTTCACTTTCCTACTTATCAAGCAGGAGAGAGAACAGAGCTAGGCCAATAGACAAAAAGGGACGTTTACAACTGGGGTAGGCCCAGTAGCCAAGCACTGTGGATTAAAATTAACACTAATATTAATGGAACCTATATGAAAGAAAATGAAAAGTAACGTGGTAGTTCGGTTGAAACCGGATTCTATTCGTATTAATAATACAAGAACTGCCGGCAACGAGCATCCTGTTATCACCAATACGTAATCCTTAGTTAATCTGTAGACTTCCTAACTTAGCCATTCTCAGGATGTGACTACCGTCTCAGAACATTCTGAGAAAGCTTTTCTTAGTATTTATTTCCAGCTATTAATTGCAGCTAATAATATCTCCACAATTCCACATTAAATCATTCTTCAGTAAATAGAACGTCTATAAATAGCCTAATTAAATTCAAATGTGGGTGGAAACGCTGTAGAAGGAGAGACACGGATCTACTGATATTCTTTAGAAAGAGCACGTGCATAGTACTCATAACCGGCGTGCGTGTATGCCTAGATATTTTTTCATAGTATATGAAACAAAAGGAGTCTGCAAGGATCGTAGCAGCTGAAGTTTACTTGTTTTTGCCTATCCCCATGGGAAAAAGGTTCGAATTTATATAAGTATGTAAAAGTCTTTGTACACGCACAGCATAATAAAAGAACCATCCTTCCTTTCAACTATCACTATCCACGATAAACGAACTATCTCAAGTTAGTACCGCTTCTTTTATTCAAAAAGCCATCGTCCTCAAACAGCTAAGGCCTTAAAACGAGTGAGTAAACCGGGAGGTAACAATTGTGGTCTGAATTATGCACACTGCTCGGCCTGTGCGGTCGGTAATCGAATGTCAACAATTGTCTTTGTACTACTGAGGTCCTGGTAGGTGTAGGTATGGATGGAGCGATTCGGTAGTCTGTTTGGAGGATAGGATATTTAAACTTACATGCTTTCATAATAAAGTCGTAAGTGAATTTGGCATGGCAAAGAAAAAATATAGGGCTCTTTCGAAAACAGTATCTTCACGAATGAAAGAGTCCAATAATTTTTCGAAGTTTCATATCATTTAAAGAGTATTTTTCATACTCTTTCATCCCGATCAAAGAGTATTATTAGGCAAAGGGTTTTTACGGATCAAACCCTTTGCCTTGCCGAATTCACTCACGCAATAAGGCTGCAGAACGCCACCTGCTTACCTTTAAATGCTCATTTTGCACATTTATTTTTATGCATCTAATCATACACGTACGCCTTATACTAGTACTGCGCACAGCCTTTCTGAATAATATCACCAATAAATTCCGAAAAAAAACTATCAAGGTCGTAATCGAATGTCAGCAATCGTCTTTGTACAGAAGTAGGTACCTGGCAAAATGGATGTAAGTATCTTGTTATGTTCTGAGGTCCTAGTAGGTGGAGGTATGGATGGAGTGATTCGGGAGTCGGTTTCAGTGATGGAAGGTTTTAAATGCTAAGGTAGTTTTCAATAGTTGATTTAAGGTAAACGCGCACCTAGACGCACGACAAGAGCCACACGCGCCGCAGTCATCGCATTTTCTCAAGGCCCCGCGCAATCCGCGCCGAACGCGCCCAACGCGCCGCACGCATTGTATCCACTTCTGTACATCTTAATATATCAATATTTCCTATACGGGTACGGATAACGTCTCCGCGCCGCCCACACCGCACTCGCCACAAGCATCGAACGCGCCGAATCTGATGACGTCATCCGCACGCTCTGGTGGAATCCGTATACCAACAGCATTTTGCTGATTTAATATCTAGGCAGATAAAAAAAAAACATATATTTATTAGTTTTTGGAAATACTACCCCAATGGGGATAAAATAGGGGTTGTAACGTTATCTGAAATTTCTTCGGTTTGGAAGGTAAAACATCTAAAATTGTAGGTTTACGCTCCTGATTTATAAAAAATCAATGAGTTTAATTATTTCCGGAAATGCCACCCCTAACGGGGCTAAAAAGGGGGTTGAAAGTTTGTATGTAATTTCTATAGTTTCTAAGTTAGAGTTAGAATTGATAAAAAAAAAACATGTAGTTATTAGGTTTTAAAATTTCTACCCCTAAGGGGAATAAAGTAGGGGTTGAAACTTCATATGAAATTTCTTTCGTTTGGAAGGTAAAATATCTGAAATAGTAGGTTTACGCTCTTGATTAATACAAAAAGTAATGAGTTTTTTTATTTCCGGAAATTCTACCCCTAATGGAGGTTAAAGGTGGCAATTTGTTGGGCTTATATATTTGAAACTTGGCATAAATACTAACAGGTGATATTTTATATTTTTTTATTGTTTTTAAAGTAAAGGTTGTCATTACAAGTTTTTCAAAACTACTCCTATAATACGATTTAGGGTGTGTTAAAGGTTTTTGAAGAATACAAGGCTTCATTTTTTTGATGTAGGGGAGCAAACGAGAGATATTTGTTGGAATGAATTCTAATTCCTTGGGAAAAATAATAAAGGTAACGTTAATTTTTCGTAACTACCCCCAAAAGACGATTTAAGGGATGTTAAAGTTTGTATGGAAAATCTTATTTCATGGATTAATAAACTTGAAACTTGGGACAAATACTAACCTAAGTAAATAATAAAGGATATCATTATTAGTTTTTCGAAACTACCCCTAAAAGATGATTAGGGGGGTGTTGAAGATCTTGGGTTAATTAACTTGAAATTTGGCACAAATACTAACCTTAATAAATAATGTAGGTTGTTATTAGTTACCTATTAGTTTTTCGGAACTATCCCCAAAATACCATTTAGGGGGTGTTCAAGTTTTTTGAAGTATTTTATTGCACATAGCTTCTTATTACGCTGTATGGGAGCACTAAGGAGGGGTTTTTGGAAATTCAACCTTTAAAAAGACATTTAGTTGTATAAAAACATTTTTTGAAAAAAATATTACAGTTTTCCAACTAAAAACACTACAAAGTGAAAAATAATTTTCTTTTTCGAAGTCAGTGTCTTTGGTAGGTAGAATATTTTTTCGTTATGGACTTCGAAAAAGAAAGTTATTTTTCACTTTTTAGTGTTTTTAGTTGGATTTCAGTGTCGGTAGTGTTTTTCACTTTTTAGATGTACCTAATAGGCAATTTGCCTTTTAGGCACGGAGGAAACTCGTTATGTTGAAATGGTCACCCATCCACGGCCCGACCTCGTCAAGCGTTGCTTAACCTTGAAGATCGACCCGTGCGGCTGTTATTATTTAGCCACGAGCTCCTCCGCCCAAGGAATAAGATTTTTAACCGACTTTCCAAAAAGGAGGAGGTTCTATGTCCTCTAAATCCAAACTTGAACCAAAGATATCTACGATTCCTTTTATTTTCTTCCCATTTATTATTGTTTTAACAATAGCTTATTTTTGGTCGCCTTCACTAACTGCACATAATTTAGTTGAATAAAATACGAAATCATGCGAACGAAGTCGCGGGCGGAGTGCTAGTAGATTTATAAAATACGATGACTGCGGTGCGTGAGGCTCCTGCGGTGCGCCTAGGTGCGGTCACCTTAAATCTGTAGTGGTACGAGTAAATAGGGATATGCTTCTTGAAAAATTGGTAGGTTCCCACAAAAACCGTGTATTTGCCAGGAAAAAGTAGCGTGTCTCACTCAGCGACAGTGTAACTTTCTATCAATGATAGACTTTTCGTAATCGGGGCAGTACTACAAAAAAACAAGCCATTTTAACACACTATACTCGTAATATTAGTTTAGATTAGATCTGAGTCTATGAATCAGCAGTTTTGTAGCGACTAAAGTGCCAAAAGGTACAAAATGCGAAGCTTTCAAAATGCCCATAATTAACGGTTTCCTAGGAAAAACGGGTCAACACAAAATCATTCTTAAAAAAATAAATAAAAACAGCCTTTATTGTCCTATAATTTACAAATCCATTTTTTTATTTACTTTATTACGTGGTGACCCATTTCTGGATGAAGGCCTCCTCCATCTGTTTCCATCTAAATCTATTCTGGGCCGTTCTTGGGTGGCCGTCCAAAATCATTCTTAGGTGACTTAAATGTCCTAAGTCCCCTAGAGGGCAGAAGGCATTCACAGATGTCCTCCATCGCGATCGGTCTTGAGCTTTACGCTTCACCTCGCTCCATGTCATTCCGACGGTCGTCGCTTCTGCCAACATGATGCGACGCCAGGTTTGACGGGGACGGCCACGCTTTCTTTTCCCTTGGGGATTCCAGTCCAAAGTTTGTTTGGTTATGTAATCGGGACCCCTTCGGAGCGTGTCTCCAATCCATTCTCAGATACTTTACACTAAACATAACCGTTCTCGGAATTCAAATAAAAATACACAGCAGAAATAAATAACAATAAAACTATATTAAGAAGACGGAGAAAACTTCTCGAACGTCATCGACAGAATTAAACTCTTAGTCGTATCCGCAAATAGGACAGCTCCAATCACCGTATAGGGATATATTTAGGATTGGATAGATCTGCCAACCCTTATTAGTCGACTAAATGACAAAAACCTCTTTCAATAAACCTTTCGAGGAACCGACGACCTCTTGAGGCGTTTTATTTGCTAGGTCTGATGAGATAAAATAGTACCTATAGTTTAACTGAATAATAAATTCAGTTTTTATACCCAAACTGTCTTGAAAAACTGAGTTTTTTTATTATAAATGTACATTAAAAAAATAAAACACTGACAACCCACAAATAACGTCTTTGATATCAAAAAAACATTACGAACGAAACTAAAAGACTGGCAACACCGCAATAACTCCGAGGAACAACCTAAGATGGTGCATTACTGATAGCAATCCGCTGAAAAGCGAACAATAAAAATATTCTCCATGCAAATGTTCTGAATACAATAGAAAGATATAACTCACAAAGCAGAGTCATATTCAAAGAGGTCCCTATACAGTCGATATTTCCGACGTATAAAAAGAAAAAAGTAAAAGGCACATAGCAATTTTGTTCCCACGATACGATTTTTATAAAAGCACATCCTTATTCTCTATGCGCGTTTTCGAAAATGGAATTTATTCATATGGCCAACAATATTTGGAACAAAGATTTCAAAAAAGAACGTTGTAGATTGTACATCGGTAAGCTACATGCATTTCGGAGCCACAGGTACAAGGAATTTATCTGGAACTTTGGCTATCAATTGATAGGTATTATTTGATCCTAGCGTCTCAAACGCCTTGGTTCTTTGTTTGAATTCTATAAAGGTTGGTGTGTATCGTGGGAATCTTTAACTTGACTTTAATTCAAAAAACGTCCCACACAATATCTTGTTATAGAACACTCGATGTTTTTCTGAGGAACAACAACTTATGAAACTCACACAAAACACACATGACAAGAAGAATTTGGCAACCTATATAAGTTGGCAACTATCAAAAGCTACGTTCTTAGATATTCTTTATACAATGTTTTTTTTAATATCCCATAACTCTAGGGTTATATTCTATAAGTAAAAATAATACAATAAGTCCTAGAATATGTGGTCCAAAAATGCATAGTTTCGAAGATATCATAAATCAAAATTAATTGAATTTAAAAGAAAATTGCGTCCTTTCGGATGCCATGATTATTCCCCACATTTTGTATGAAAAATTTAAAAAAATTATAATTTATAAATAAATAAATTATTTGATATTGTCTCATTTAAGAAGAGTTATGGGATATAAAAAAAACACCTAGTACATATTATAATCATTTTACGCTTACTCTCGTGGCCCATACTGCCGCAACCGTGATTTTTGCCGACATATTATAAAGCATACAGACTCAACAATAATGTAGCTTTCTCTCAGTGGATTTTTGCAACCGGATCATTACGTCCAGAGATACAAATAAAACAGTTTAGTTAGATATTATGTAAAAATCCTTTTACTTCGCCCACGTTCACTCATGCCAACATTTCTACCAAACATATAAATTTTCAAAATAGAATAACCTACAACACATTTGTCCATGGGTCAGCCATGGGACAACAGGCTGTCGCAAGCAAACTTTCCCGAACAAGTTAACACGAACTTAAACTGTCGCGTTAAAGTTAACGCATAGTTGCTGCACGTGGCACCAGATTGTGTCAATACTGCTTTTAGTTCTGCCCACCCCCGAAAGGATATACTTTTGTTTGTTGGATGGCACGTGTGTTTTCACACTTAGTTTGGGCACGCATTTGGTGAACTGTGCTTACAATATAAGTTTTCTTTTACATTTAAGGCGCAGATACCCCTCAGTAGCTTATTTTAAAATGAGAATCACGTCTAAACCGGTGTTACATTAAACCATTTTCTTCATAATTTGATCTATTTTGAGTTTTATTCGTTTAACATAGTGTAATCAATTTGTAAAGTTATGTCTAACACGGACAAAAAACGAAAATCACACCAAAACCGCCGGGCGTATTTTAATGAAATTTTCACCAACTCAAAGTCAATTAAATTATCAACATTTTGGTCTAAGATTTTTTTTAATAGTCATAGAATAATAAGGAAAGTACAAAAAGCTACTGAATTTTGGGTCCCGCGGGTGTGAAACGAATGCGCGTTTTATTCCCTCAAGGTCGTTGGCGACTGTCGTAGTCTTAAGTTTAGTTTATATTTTGTTTGCAGTAATCTGAGACTAAAATGTTATGTCATCAGCGCTTTTAGGGAAAAGTTGCCCAATGTGACATTGTTTTATATTTGTTCTTTTTGTCAATAATACAGTCACTTTATACAATTGGCAGTTGACTGGTAAAAACTGTGTTTCCTGCTAGCTACAATATAACCTCACCAGATTGTAGTCAGGTGTAGGTGTAGGTGTAGGTTAAGTCAAGAGTGAGTAGTTTATTTCTAGGCAAGCGTGCTTCACCGTTGTATCAACTATAAAAAATGAATGTCTTATCAGAGAAAAATAACCGGTATTTGTGTATTTATAGTCTAATATAGCTGATATAGTATTTATAGTCTAATATTACGATTTTATGCAGCGGCTGAATAAACTTTTTTTATTATACCTATCTGAAGGCACGGCAGTGCCCCAACAAGTCGAGCAAACAAAGGCACAGCCATACTATCATTTTCTCGAAGCCATTCAAGACTTGTAACTTAGTTGTCTATATAGCGAGAAGCTAGAATTTTCAGTAACTAAGAGAACATAATAAACCTCATAATATCCCCAAATTACATTCACTTTGTTATTGTAGCTTAGGAATTTTGGCAAGGCAAAATTCCTTAATTCACTCACTCTCCACCGATCATCAAAATTCTAAGGTACTTACTTCGTCTAAGCATCAAATTATGAACACAATTAGTGTTTGGCCTATAAAGCAAGGAAAAACTAAAACATCCCGCAATTTCCGATCGTTTCCTAGATATACAAACTGCGTAAGTAACTTTGTAATCTATAATTATATAAAAATGAACCCATATTTCTCCTGGTCACGCTATAACTTGAGAACGGCTTTACCGATTTCGGTAATTCTTTTTTGTTTTTTGTTATTTTAGGAGAAGGTTCTTCTAAAGATAGAAAAATTAAGAAAAAACAATAGTAGTTAGGTAGGGTGATCAATTCGAATGTAACACCAAGTCGGATAATTTATTCAGTAGGTGTCTTAATAATTTACAAACAAACAAATTAACTGACTTGGTTTTACATTAGAAGAACACAATAATGTAAGAGACCAAGTCGGTTAATTTGTTTGTTTAATAAGGTACCTACTGAATAAATTATCCGACTTGGTTTTACATTCGAACTCACTACTTTTTTCGGTAGAAGAACTGCGCCGCGAGTCTTGTGTTTTTTACATGTTATGTTTTTGATGGGGTTAATATATACTACAATCACTATGCGTACCTACCTACATAAACTTTTATGTGAATATACCACGAAAAGGTTCCATGTATAATTTTAATGTTACCTACCTAAGGAAAATGGATTGCCCCAGCTCCTTGCAATAGGTAATCAATCTTTTATTACCCTCACTATTGCAATATTTGCATTTAATAACTAGACGTTCATTTTTATGACGAAAAAGAAGTCAGAATATTGAACAAACTTATAATTTTATGAAACGAAATGTCGATTTTGTTTTAAAATTCTTTTTAAGCGATTGGTCATATTTTATTCAACTTTTATATTTCACAATTTTTCTCTTTTGTGTTTTATTAATTTGTTCGAGTTCAACGGGACTTAAAAGACAATGGACGTCTTTTTTAATTGTAGCTGAGCAATTACAATACTTTTGCTTTAAAATAGTGGAAAAATATGCTATGTTCATACAATTTTAAGAAACTATAGAAGCTTCATTTGTAGCACGTTACCATGTCATTGTTATAGTAATCCACATTCAATCGTCTATTTTCCGGATAAAACTTAGCCAATGGAACTTAGCGATACTCTTTAGTGTAGCTTAGTATAGGATAGATAGACCCGCTTTTGTCCCATTTGGTCCGTTGTGCGTGCAGGCGTCCTCGAATGGGCCATAATGCACCACTCTGGCCCAGTGCGGGTTGATGGATCAGGATGTCACAGTCATGTCTTTGATTTTTTTGGTTCTAGGACATGCCGGTTTCCTCACGATGATTTCTTTCACCGTTTTGAGAGCAGTGTCAGAAATAATTTACACAAATTAAAGTGCCTGCCTGGGTTCGAACACACGACCTACAACTTGTGTAGCAATCAGCGGGTTTACTACGAATAGGTACTTGGATGTGATATGTAAAAAGTGTTCATTACATTTAAAATGCGAGGAAACTGTTCTAAACAAAGGAATACAATTTTACAACAATGTCTATGACTTCGAGAACTATATTTTAAACAAGCGCCTCAGATGACAACCCACGACCGTATGTGTCCCCAAGCTACCTTTATCGTCCTCGCTAAAAACACTCGACAAACTCCCGAATGTTAACCATAAAAATATCCTTTTTTTTGTTAACGAGATGAAATACTCAAAAGGTGCCTAGACTTTTGGGTTTTAGTGACGTAAAAATCCCATACTCTGGCCGAGTATGGGATTTTTACGTCACTAAAACCATGACCTCTCAAAAGACACATATCCAATATCCATACTAATATGATAAATGTCAAAATAATACTGTCTGTTACAATTTCACACCTAAACTGCTGAACCAATTTTGATGCATTTTGGTGTTTTTTTTATAAGAAGACCTTTTTATCTTAGGAGTATGTTCTAAGTCAAAGTCAAAATTGTTTATATCAACTAAGCCAGCACTTTTTAAAGCCAAAATTTATAAATTTAAAGAAATAATGATAATTCATTCCCTTCGAATAATTCCCCACGTGGGCGAAGCCGTTCCCAGAAGTTACGCGTGAAATTTTGCGTTATTTATACGTTTAGAAAACAGGAATGTTTTTCCCGATACATCAAAGCTCTGTTTTCTAAAACGCCAGAACCAACACGCCTAATTTACCATAACATCATTTCAAATTACAACAAAGTAGCATGCACAATCAGGTACCTGCATCTAAGCCCGGCAACAAGTAGGTACTCGTACAACCCACGCTTCGGTTCAAAGCCGCGCAAATCAATTGATTGCCCAATTTCAGTAACTACACGACCATGCAAGCCTTTTGATCTAGAACCTGTGATGTTTATCTTTTCGCGTTTGTTTGTGTTGTGTGTAGGTTGCTTTATATCGGGAATAACATTATTAATATGTTGGTATGTATGTTAATATGTTTGATCCGCCTACAAGCAATTTGATTAAGAATAATTGTTTACCTACACCATATATAAATATGGAACTCTTTGAAACGAAACAAAACTAAACAGCATATTATTAGCTTTTAAACGTCATTCGGGAAAGGGGGCGCATTTAACCGGTTGAATGCCGTAATTACCAAACCAATTCAAAAGCCATTGTGTCTCGCGTGTATTCACGTTTCAGGCATTCATGGTCAATAACTTTTTTAAAATCTTTATTTAATATTTTACTTTTTTTTCTGATTTTTATGTCAATTACTGAATCTAACCGGTTTATTGGACTAAACAACACTTTTTAACAAAAAAATTAAACCGACTTCCAAAGCAAAATCCTACAAAGCGAAAAACATCTTTCTTTGCCGATGTCGGTGTCATAAATGATAAACAATAGGTTACAATAACACAGAATTCGGTTAATATTTTTAGTAATTTCTGTTTTCTTTTTTTTGTTTTGTTAGGTACATGAGGTACCTAACAATCATCTAATTATCATTTATTGATAAAGTACATGCCACGACGATTCCAATAAGCCCAAACACGATTAGGACACATTTTATTTCGGTGATTCAGTGTAACAGTGCCTATCTTCCGGCTTCATCATCAGATCAGTTTAATGTTACCATTTTCATAAGTTCCAATTATTTATAGGTATTTGCTATATCATAGTCGGTTAACTATTTGAGATTTCTTATACCCGTGACATACATATCACTAAGGTGTTCCAGTACCCTCTGTGGTCTTCTTCATTCGTTCCACTTCACCAAATGGTACTTTCTGAGTGCAAATGCTTGCATTGTTGATGAAAATTGCTATACGTATGCCTATATTTGAGGAGTTACCTCGATTTCTCCAAGACCCCATCATCAGATCCTAATCTGATGACTATTGGACTACCTGGAAAGTATAACCTTTCAAACAAAAGAAGAATTTTTCAAATCGGCCCAGGCGTCTATGGGTAATCGGGTAACATACATTAAAAAAAACCGGCCAAGTGCGAATCGGACTCGCGCACGAAGGGTTCCGCACCATTATCGCAAAAAAGGCAAAATAATCACGTTTATAGTATGGGAGCCCCACTTATATTATTATTTTACTCTATTTTTGTATTATTTGCGGCAACAGAAATACATCATCTGTGAAAATTTCAATTGTCTAGCTATCATTGTTCATGAGATACAGTCTGGTGACAGACAGACAGACGGACAGTGGAGTAGGAAGATAAATAATGATGATGACATATCGTGTCATCGGTCAAGCGATAATATTAAAATAACCTTCTTCTAAGCAAAATAGTTCCATCCCAATCCCATTCTGTCAACGCAATTTAGAACCCTTCACTGCAAAACTTTCAACCAAAAAATGTTCCAAAAACTTTCGAAAAACACATTTGCAACTAAGTGCGACCAAATAAGAAAGTACAGGACATGGGAATGCCATCAAAAGTATAGGAAGAATTCGTGAATAACGCATGGAAACTCGTTGGATCACGCTGTGATGCCGGCTTCTTCATAATTCATGATGTTCTCCAGGGCAGGAGGGGAATGTGCGTCGATACAGGTTCTACCTGATTTTGGGGGGATTGCTGTTACAGGTGTTTTAATTTCATCTGTTAGTTACTTAATGGTCAACCGGACTAACACCATGAAAAATTTGTGAAAAAGTAGAGAAGCAAGTTCGTCATGTAAGGGTGGTATTTCACGGACACTTATAGGATGTTGTGCGTAACCGCCCTAAGAGAAGTTTTTCGTCAGTTTTTATCGTCTGCAGACAAACTACAGTGTGTTTCGTGACTTAATACTGATTTAGGCGCAGATAAGTTGGCAAAACTTAGGTTTCAACCTTATCCTGCAGAAGGCATAGAATAGAATAGAATAGAATAGAATAGAATAGAATAGAATAGAATATAATAGAATAGAATATAATAGAATAGAATATAATATAATAGAATAGAATAGAATAGAATAGAATAGAATAGAATAGAATAGAATAGAATAGAATAGAATAGAATAGAATAGAATAGAATAGAATAGAATAGAATAGAATAGAATAGAATAGAATAGAATAGAATAGAATAGAATAGAATAGAATAGAATAGAATAGAATAGAATAGAATAGAATAGAATAGAATAGAATAGAATAGAATAGAATAGAATAGAATAGAATAGAATAGAATAGAATAGAATAGAATAGAATAGAATAGAATAGAATAGAATAGAATAGAATAGAATAGAATAGAATAGAATAGAATAGAATAGAATAGAATAGAATAGAATAGAATAGAATAGAATAGAATAGAATAGAATAGAATAGAATAGAATAGAATAGAATAGAATAGAATAGAATAGAATAGAATAGAATAGAATGGAATAGAATGGAATAGAATGGAATAGAATAGAACAGAATGGAATAGAATGGAATAGAATGGAATAGAATGGAATAGAATAGAATAGAATAGAATAGAATAGAATAGAATAGAATAGAATAGAATAGAATAGAATAGAATAGAATAGAATAGAATAGAATAGAATAGAATAGAATAGAATAGAATAGAATAGAATAGAATAGAATAGAATAGAATAGAATAGAATAGAATAGAATAGAATAGAATAGAATAGAATAGAATAGAATAGAATAGAATAGAATAGAATAGAATAGAATAGAATAGAATAGAATAGAATAGAATAGAATAGAATAGAATAGAATAGAATAGAATAGAATAGAATAGAATAGAATAGAATAGAATAGAATAGAATATAATAGAATAGAATATAATAGAATAGAATATAATATAATAGAATAGAATAGAATAGAATAGAATAGAATAGAATAGAATAGAATAGAATAGAATAGAATAGAATAGAATAGAATAGAATAGAATAGAATAGAATAGAATAGAATAGAATAGAATAGAATAGAATAGAACAGAATGGAATAGAATGGAATAGAATGGAATAGAATGGAATAGAATAGAATAGAATAGAATAGAATAGAATAGAATAGAATAGAATAGAATAGAATAGAATAGAATAGAATAGAATAGAATAGAATAGAATAGAATAGAATAGAATAGAATAGAATAGAATAGAATAGAATAGAATAGAATAGAATAGAATAGAATAGAATAGAATAGAATAGAATAGAATAGAATAGAATAGAATAGAATAGAATAGAATAGAATAGAATAGAATAGAATAGAATAGAATAGAATAGAATAGAATAGAATAGAATAGAATAGAATAGAATAGAATAGAATAGAATAGAATAGAATAGAATAGAATAGAATAGAATAGAATAGAATAGAATAGAATAGAATAGAATAGAATAGAATAGAATAGAATAGAATAGAATAGAATAGAATAGAATAGAATAGAATAGAATAGAATAGAATAGAATAGAATAGAATAGAATAGAATAGAATAGAATAGAATAGAATAGAATAGAATAGAACAGAACAGAACAGAACAGAACAGAACAGAACAGAACAGAATAGAATAGAATAGAATAGAATAGAACAGAATAGAATAGGATACACTTTATTGTACACCAAAAACCAAAGTTACACATCTCTTTTACAATAATACTTATTTCTACGGGTACAAAGGCGGCCTTATCGCTGACAGCGATATCTACCAGACAATCTTTGGATGGACCTGAATAATTTAAAATAAAACAGGGGGTAGTCTGTGGTGTAATACTACATTAAAATATATATCTACAACATACACAACTGTTTTAAAATACTGATCCGTTATTTTTGAATGTTGCTGGTACACTGACTAAATATGGTGTGAACATTACCCCCAGTAGCGACGGATCCGTTTGAACGGTTCTGTAAATGCGGTGTGAACATCACTTCCAGTAACGAGGGATCCGTTAAAGAAATATGTATGTTCTGTGTGAACGTACTCTTAGACGTAGCTTACTTAAAGACGCAGGTTCATGGTCCCACCAGACGCTAAGGTAACATGCATATAGGGCAGTCACACGGAGGGCACGCAAGTAAATGTTTATTAAGGTGATTTCGAGGGTCTCTCCGTAGTCTAACGTCTTACTTGAGCTTGCATTATTTAATTTTGTAGGCCGGTGTGTACTGTGTGTAGTGATCCGTTTGTGTATGTGTAGCATTTCGTAGACCTATCTTTGCTTGGTGATGTAATTTTTAATCATCAGTCACTCGTCCTCATAGTTATGGTATTTGTTTATGGTTTAGTTAAAAAAAAATACGATGTTTAGTACTCGTAATAATGTCTTATTTATTTATTGATTTTTATTTAACATAAAAAAACTTTTTTGCAAAAAAATACTACCGACTTCCAAATACAAAACTAGAAAGTGAAAATTAAACTTTATTTTATGAAGTCGGTGTCTTTCGTAGGTACCAGTTTTTTGCGTTATGGACACCGACTTCAAAAAATAAAGTTATTTTTCACTTTGTAGTTTTGTATTTGGAAGTCGGTAGTATATTTTTGCAAAAAAGTTTTTTATTTTTCACTTTTTAGTTGTACCTACCTAAAAGGCAAGTTAGTAAGGTTACTATAACGCCAGAATAGATTTCATGAAACTTGAACATAACCGGTGAAATGAGAGATCTGCGTACCCCTTAAGAGCGTACTGGCGTGATGTTATGTTATGAAATGGTATAAACAATAAACAGACATGCGATTGCAGGAATCCCGAGAGATTTGCCGTTATTTATTGAAGAGTTCTGTTGTTTATCTCCGAAGTTCTTCAGCAGATCTTCACCAAATTAAAATGGGGCCAATTTCGGAACATATTTTTTCAAAATCGAATTTTCAAAATCGGTCCACAACTGACGGAGATATCGGTGAAAAAAAACAAAAAAAAAAAAACAAACTTAATTTCGAACATAGAACCTGCTCTTTTTTGGGAAGTCGGTTAAAAAATGACTACGCCAATTTACACACTCATCTCACATAACTCCAGACATACTGACATGAACATCTTTCATTCGTCTACCACCAGAAAAGAGCCGAGGCAATGATGCTCGACGAATCTTGGAAAAACCACAACGCCAACGTGTCCTACTTCTCAATAACTTGACCTTACACCTAAAAATAACGGTTTTTTATTATGAACTCTACAGTTAGACGGAAAACCTATCCTTTAGTTACCTAACTATTAGGTAACTAAAGGATAGGTTTTTCCTAAAAGTTTTACTTTTATCAACTCCGATGATCATTAAAATCAATAAGTCCACACTACAACGACCCAAATTACAGCGAACCACAGAAATTGTTCAAATTGGATTACAAAGCAATACAGCGGCTGAACGGGGCTCGTTACTTAAAAACGCAATTAAGAACTTAGTTGGCGAAGTTTTTGTGGGACCTTCCACAGTGGTATAAAGCGCTGTTTTTGTTAACAATAAGAATAAATTTATTTGATAAGATAACATTCAAGTGGATCGAATTCCTAGATCTCACTGTAGAATTCCCTGTGTCGTGAGATCCAGGCTCCTTCGTTCCGTTAACAATTTTTATAAAAGGCACAATTTTAAATCTTAAAAATAGGTAAAGAAGAGTGTATGCATGGTGCTGTGATTTGTATCAGTTGAGTCGGTGTTATAAGAGAGTGTCTGTATGTTATACGTATGTTAGTGAGTGCAAGTGTATATTTGTGAATTGTCAATGTGTGTACTGTGAGTGTTTACTAAGCCAAGAGACCTTCCGTCATATCGTAGTCCAATGTAAGAAGCCAGTTTGTTACCGTCACTCTGCATTTTTTTTGTGTTAGTTTTAGTATTTTGTGAAGATAGAGAAGAGAGACCCATAAAACCGTAAGAGCTTCTGCCAATATTTTTGCGGCATTGGATTTTATTCCAATCTACCCTTCGACTTGAAATGACACAAGTGCTCAAGGCAGTTTTATGAAATCAGAGTATGACAGAAAGTATGTAAGTTGTTTAACCCTAAGAACAGCCACCGCACTATAAAGTTTATTCGTGGGATACCGGTACGGTCGTCTATAGGCAACTTTTAGTAGAGCACGTTGAGCTCGTTCTACTTTAATTAGTGAGGTCTTACCCGCACCGCCCCACGCTTCTGTGCAGTAATTAAGAACGGATTGACACAGTGAAAAATAAATCATCTTCAGGACTGCATCATCCGCAACCCTGCCCAGCTGCTTGAATACACGCAGCATTGTTCTGATTCTGCCCTTTAGAGCGCTAAGGTGTGCAGACCATGTCAATCTCTTATCCACTATCACTCCTAGATACTTAATAGAGTGTGGTTGTTCGATGTAAGGGCAAGAACATTGGTCGGTGCTAATACACGAATGCAGCCGTAAAAAAGATACTACTCTGAAGATATACTCTGTTAGGTGCCCCTAACAGAGTTAGGGGCACCTAACAGAGTTCAGAGTCAGTACGTTCGGCAACAGCAAAGTGGATTGCCTTGATTTTTTCTATATTTAGCGTCAGAAGATTATATTTTAGCCAGTTTGCGACAGCCTTAACCCCGCTCTCAACCACACATTGCACTTCATCCCAAGTTTTCCCATGAAAAACTATCGCGGTGTTATCGGCATACGTGAAAATTTTAGCATGTGGGATATTCAAGCTGCATAATCCATTTATATAAATTATAAATAGAGTGGGACCCAGCACGCTACCCTGGGGAACACCGAAATGTACGGTAGTTGGGTCACCACAATATTCTCCCAACACAACTCTTTGCGTTCTATTACAGAGATATGAAGAAAACCAGTCCAAAGCAACGCCACGGACTCCCAAAAGTGACATTTTCTTAATCAGTATTATCCTGGAGAGTGTATCGAAGGCTTTTGCAAGGTCCAGGAAGACACCAGTACATGCCTGTCCTTTACCTAGGTTCAGAGTAATGAAGTCGGCTAAGTTAGTTACTGCATCCTCCGTGGACCTGCCAACCCGAAAGCCATACTGATTGTCCGGCAATAACTTATGTTTTTTCTAGGTATGCAAGTAGTCTGTTGTTGACCACTTTCTCAAGACTTATAGAGAGAGCTATCAGCAGAGAGATTGGCCTAAAATTTGCGGGCGGTTTTGGATCTCCGCTTTTGAATATAGGGCAAATATTTGCAATCTTTATACAGTCGGGTACAACACCCGTAGTTAAACTTAGATTGCATAGGAAGGCAATCGGCCCCACTAAAACATGCGCGCAGTGCTTAAGGAATGCGTTATTAATCTCATCATAACCCGTTGCTGACGTCGCTTTAAGATGAGTAATAATTGTGAATATTTCTTTTCCGTCAGTCGGAGCAAGAAATAGAGAGTCTGGGCTGGTGTACAATGTATTATATTGCTATTTTTTACGCGCCAGTTCAGTTTCAGTCATATCAAGTTGTTCAAGTGTTTTTGATGCAAAGTTTTTGCCTACGGTAGAGAAATAGTTGTTAACTTCATTTAGTGTGGGGACTGGATTTTCACTATCAGTTACGAGCTCAGACTTGCCTATTTTTTATTTTTAATATTGCAAAATTTTTAATTTCATACCACAGTTTTTTACAGTCGCCTTTAGTTTCCATTAGTAGTTTGCGGTCATGATCTTGTTTCATATTGGAAATTATATTGTTGCAATAGATTCGATATTTTTTGTACTCTTGTTGAATGACAGGATTATCACGATTTTCCTCTTTTTTTGCATTGGTGTGCATTAAGTCACGCCGTCTTAAGCACTTCAGAAGGCTTTTAGTAATCCATGGCTTGATAATGACATCTGAGATACACGAGTAGTGGTGTGTTTATTAATTTTAGAGCAGAGAGTTTCAACAAACTTTTGGAATTCGGGAATAACATTTGTGTATTCAAAAAGCCAAGCCCAATTTTCGTTTTCAATATCTTTTTCCAAACTTTTATAGTCAATTCGCGTATGTCGTTTCTCAGCCCTAGTCCTAGCTAATTGTCGGTGAATGCCAAAGATAACCGTCTCGTGATCCGTTATGCCCAAAGACCTTATTCTTCTTACTACTAGACTGTGCACTATGGCGCAAAAACGGTCCGAGCGAGAGGCCTCCCGTTGGTAGTGTGTCTCTTTCTAATGAGGTGACCAAACAGAACACGGAAAAAATTTATTGTAAAAACGATAGTGTAAGTATCCCGATATATTTATGCTACCTAACTACGCTACCTAAATTATAGTAACAAAAAAAAATGTGTGTATATTTTTTGGAATCTACCTCACTTACCGTATGGTGTCGGGCGTAAAGAATTTCAACATCCCATGTTTTCACGTGGGTGTCGTAAGAGGCGACTAAGGGAAAAACCAGATAGTGGGCAGCAGCGTTCTCTGTGCATTTGTAACAACCATACTGCGATCGCCAACCCGCCTTCAAAGCACACCCCATGAATAGCACAAATAAAACATAGCCCCTAGTGCCCGGCAGCCTGCATACCCTCGACTACGTTAGCGGTCGAGGTGGCAAGGGGTGCAAAGAATCCTGGACGACAGCCGACTACCCCAACAAATACCGACGACTGGACCTGGCAACGTACAACACGCGCACACTCCGGACCGACTAAAAGATCACCGAACTCGATGAGGAATTGAGCAGTTAACGATGGAGGGATGGTGAAAGTTCGAAGAGAGGGGGAGGACTCGATAATCCTCAAATCCCAAGTCTCCTCAAATCTCGTTCTTCAAGCGAGCTTTTTGTTCTTATCTAAACGATGGATTCGTATAGATAAGAACAAAAAGTTCTCTGATCCTACTCCCAAGCTCATGAAGGACAGGCGTGAGATGATCCTGCAGTCTTCAGACGATGCTTTGAAGTACCGGCTGCTAGCTAAATACCCCAAAGGATCTCAATGATTTCACATATTGTCCAGTTGCGTATACAGTTGAGAAACAAAACTACACTAATTGTATTCCACTAGGAATCTATTTGCAAATCATTTTAATAGCCGCTGAATTTCACTAGAACAAGACCCGCCAAAAACTCCGCAAACCACCATCTTACATTTAGTATTACGAGGCCCAAAAGGCTAAAAGTATTCCTCTTACTCAGTATTAATTAATTATTTTTTAAATACAACGAATTTATTAATTATAGGAACTATAGAAATATTTAAATACGTTTCAAATTCTATGAATCTTTCGTTTTGGTAAAACATACAAAATAAAAATATAAAATTTTCTACCATTTCTACCAAACCCAATGATTAGTTGAGCTGGCAGGATGTCAGACAAGGACACACAACCAGCGGAATCCATCTCACCAGGGCCGCTTTTGGTTAGCTCCCGCTTATAAGGAAATAGCTAACCTAGGTGTATGACAATAGATTTAATTCTAGCTAAACAAATTTTTATGGTACACAGTCTAGTAGTAAGAAATACGTATAAGGTCTTTGGTTATGCCAGTGTCACAGACAATAACAGTAGCAGGATTCTGAGTTTTGAGCATAACATGATCCAAACAGTTACCTCCTCACGTAGAGAAAGTATGTCCTGGAAAATACCCGTAGTGGCCAGTTAAGTCTAAGTATTCGGAATCGCGTCTGTCAGTGCAACCCGATTTTATATCAATATTCAAATCCCCTACACACAAGGCTCTGGCTTGAACATCGCAGCGCAAATATTTGACTTGCCTATGTCAACTCTAAGCAGATTTTACTATGATGTTTTAAATAAACAATGTAGCTATTATACCTCATCATGTGTAGGTGATGTATTCACTACTCCGATTAGATAACCGTGTTTAACCTGTCTGCAAACTTACCATTTTAATAGAAATAGGCAACGTAAGATTTCTACGTCATCTGTCTAAAAAAAGAAAAAAACAAGTGACGCTCGCGCCTGTCGACTTTTTTGTTTATATAGCTTCCCTTACATTTTAAATCGAGGGGAAATACAATGGGCGAATGTTTTAAAAAGTTCGTCCATAATGTATTGTGGTACCACCTACCGAGTAATTATCAAGTTTTCAGGCTTCTTTTGTCTGAATTTACTCAGAAATGCTTTGATGAAATTGTGTTTTTAGCGGCTTTTTATTGTATAGTTTTTTTTTTAAGTTGAATTGACTTGATTTATTGTTAAGTTAAAAATAGAAAAAAAATGTCGTTGTGTAACATCGTGTAATTATAATGAAAACGATTTGATTGTGTGTTGAAAATACTGTTGTTCTTTTATAAGTAGAGTATTGGATTCGAATTAATTATTTTATAACTGAAAACTTTTGTGTCGTCAAATTTTTAATAAATCCCATTAATGTCACAAAAAAAACTAAACAAAACAGCAGGACTTATAAGAAACTCTAGAAAAGGATTGAAAAGCAATTCCTTGAAACCGCGAGTATTAACCAGGAATACACAAAGACAAGGGACAAAGATCAAAAACATCGCAAGCCAAACAATATATTTCTGAAAATCAACTGCAAACTCAACGTAAACAAGCATTAACTCATTTACAAACATCTTAAAGCTTCAAATACTGACGAACTGGATTTGTGATGCCATCTCTTATGAGGCTTCCTCTTTGGAGCAGAGATGAACGGAGCGGTGTGTAACAAGGAAAACATTTACTTAAAGATTTCCTACTAATAATATGTTTCTGGTAACTTATCTTTCAGTGGAATGGATAGTAACAACGGCGGAGTGTATAATTATTTCAACTGAAGTATGGATCTGTCGTAGCCAGATCTTAGAATTGATCACTTCATGATGTGGTCAGCAATTTCATGAAATAGTTGTATTTCATGAAATAGAAAATAACCGCTAATCGCTGATGCTAGAGATGTCAGCAAAACTGACGGGGCCCGCAAGATGCCTGCCTGGGTCCTGAATCAATTTGAAAAAGAGTTACCGCGGCCCTGGCACCAGCAACTGAAGGTACACGGGTGGGTTCTAGTCAGTAAAAGTCTGACCCATCAAGAGCGGGAGAAGTCATTGGACGATAAAGGACCCAAAAAAAATGGGACAGAAACATGTCTACTGAAGCAGAATCATAATAAGATGAGAATTGACAAGAATCCAGTTGTTCAGCTTCCAGTTTTCTAGCTTACCAGCACGCACCGCTCCGCTTCGAGGTTCTATGTAAAAGCAACCTTGATATTGGTCCACTCGGCCCGAGGCTACAATTAGAAGACGCTCTCAATCCCACTTTGCTAAACGTCTTGTTTTTACTCGATCGTTATTCATTACTTGACAACCGTTTCAAAATAGCTCTGGGCAATCTATTTGATTTGATCGTCAACGCGGTACTCGCCATGCACCCGCTCAATATCAATACTGGACCTCTTTTTCGACAGTTTTGTTTGCAAAATATTTTTTGATTTACATATCCTATGTAGTTATGAAGAAATTCTAACCATATTTTTTTCTGTGTAAAGATGTTTAAACATCCAAGTCACAGACATAAATATAACTAAATGACACGATTGTATGTACTAAGTGTGTCAAAAAACGGAGTAAAATTACGATCAATGATCGTACTTTGAGTTTTTCATTTAGCATTATCGGCACCGGAAATCCACCGACATTTATAAAAATGCCTAATTATGCCATATTGAGCTGTAAAAACTGTATAGAAAAGCTGGCCGAGGCATTGGAAATGTTTCTTTCATTGGTAAGTAAATATGTTTTTAAATTGTGTGTGAAAAAGTGGCACGCTTGGTTTTCATACAGATTTATATATGTGATCCAAGTCGTTTTGGATGAGTATGCAAAAGAAGCGAAAAATACTGTGTTGTTAATTATTTTTTAAAGCAAAAGTTTTAGTCATACGAAAAAAACCATGTTTCAAAAATAGTGTACATGAACCATAAATAAATAAAATTTTCAAACCTTTTAACGTAGCCGTTACTACGGGAATGCTTTAGAAAGTAACCGTTTTACGGCACTAAAGCGGATTAAGAACCTTAAATTAAGAACGGAGAATATCTTGCGCAATTATTGGTATTTTATAGACAAAAAAACACCCACGGAAGAAGATGGTATCAATTATAATTGATGGGAGTAAATATCTAACACGTGACAAGTGATTATTTTTGTACCACCTTTTTGCGTTAGGTCTCATCGAGACCACAGTTCATACAAGTGTGTCCCTTTAAAACTTTTAACATGATCTTAGGTACAGATTTATTATAGCACTTTATCTTCTCAAAGAACTGTAGAGCTAAGCCATTATAGAGCAAGTACTCTTTATCAAAGATACCCGAGACAAGTATCCACTAACCAACCAAAATGCTTAGTAGGATGGATACTAATCTCAAGTTTTCCGAACGTATAATACCTACATCAGGAGAAACGTATTGAAGCATAATACAAGCCTTTTCCCATTGCTACACTTCAGGGTAAAAGCCTCTTCTCATACATAGAAGGCACAACAATTAATCACCACCCTCACTCAATGCGCGTTGGCGATTTCATACTTTTGTTGACAACTATAAGCCCAGGTTTCCTCACGATGTTTTCCTTCACCGATATCAGCGATGCACAAAACAAACTTAGAAAGGACACATCAATCAAAATCTATTGAAGCATACGTGCCGCAAACCAATGCGAGTCAATTGACCTTCTAACAGCGGTATTACCCTTCTATATTTCACGCGCAATGATCCAAACAATGTCAACAATACAAGTCCAAACCACGCTCACAAGTACTAAAAGACATTCACGTAACTACTGACAATTCCCTTGACTGACCAATAAAAACAGTTACAGGTTGTACCTAACTTCATGTGAAAAAACATCAGTCCTTCTATAGACTTTTAACGTTTAAGCCACTCATATCTTTACCCACGGGATGGTAATAGACCAAGATCCCAGAGCCTCCAGAAGATTCCTACTTTTCGTGCACCAAATGTGTGGGGTAGAATAGTATTGGTATGTACTTTGAACGTACACAATTACGCATGCCTGCTAACTCGGGCCGACGGATATTTCAAATCAAATCAAATCAAATTTATTTATTTGCCAACATAGGTAGGGGTAAAGATGTTATACAAGTTTTATTTTTATGTTCTCTATGCTCTGCCGTCATAAGGGCATGCAAAATTTTACACATAAATTACAACCTAGTATCAAAATACAATAAATATTTAATATCAAGCCAATAAATATTACAAAACCATTAAACCATTCAATTTTTAACGTCAAGGAGTATCCAGTAGTCAAAAATTTAATAAATGTCAGAGTAGATAATGCAATTAATGTCGATAAAATAAATAAAAGTCCTATATAGCTAAACAATAATTGAGAGCAGAGTACGTATGTCATCAATATTGTCATAAATATTATCTGCCATAAGGATTCCCGTTTAAATACTCCTTCACACTGTAATATGCCGTATCAGTTAGAAATTCCTTTAGCTTCCGCTTAAATATGTGCAAGTTGTCTATATCTGTAATACAACATGGCAATTTATTAAAAATCTTGGATGTCATACAATAAACACTGGAGCCCATTAAGTAAGTGCAATCTGAATTTTATTTTTATATCTACAACTTCAGAATTATTCATACTTATGCATATTACTTTTGACAAAGACTGATATCTCATAAATGAAGAGGCTAGGTAAAGTTAGAATCTTAAGTTTACTGAAATATGGTTCACAGCTATCTGTGTTCTTAAGTCTACAAATTGAACGTATGCATTTTTTTTTGGGCTTTAAAAACAGACTCCCATTCTGTCGAGTTCCCCCAGAAAATTAAACCATATCTAAGCGTGGATACCACATATGCATGGTAGGCTGTCATTACCGTAGATATATTTACAACTTTTGTGAGCATGTATAACATATAGGAATATCTATTCAATTTTAAGCAGACAGATTCTACATGTGATTTCCAATTTAAATTACAATCTACATTCAAACCTAAGAATTTTGTTACATCAACTTCATTAATTTTTTTGCCAGCGTAATGTATGTTTAAGTCTGTGGGTGGTTTAGTCATGTTTCTGAACATCATTAAATTAGTTTTCTGTAAATTTATTAGAAGGTTGTTTGTCTTTAACCAATCGACAATGCGAACCAATGTGGTGTTAATGCCATTTTCCAATGAAGCATAGTCTTTGTTACGAAATATGGCTGTACTATCATCCGCAAAAAGAATCATCGGAAAGTCCACAGTTTTCGGCAAATCATTAATCTAAATTAAGAACAATAAGGGCCCGAGGACACTGCCCTGTGGCACGCCATATATCACTTCTACGTAGTCTGAAGCATGGTCAATTTCTTGCTTTTTTATAGAGCAGAATTTCGTTACTAACGTGGCTTGTTTCCTATTACTTAAATATGACATAATTAGATCTAAGGCGCTGCCACGTAAGCCATACGCATAAAGCTTGTTTTTTAGTGTTTTATGGTCTACATAGTCGAACGCTTTGGTTAAATCCATGTATAATGCACAAACTGGTAGCCCCATATCAACACTTCTGGTCACATTTTCAAGAAAGTTATAAATTGCTTTATTAATATTTTTATTTTTCCTAAAACCCATTTGTTCATCGACTAAAATATTAAACTTTTCTAGGAACTGGTATAAGCTATTATAAAACATTTTTTTCGAGAACTTTGGAGTATAACGGTATTAGGGAAATTGGTCTGTAACATGACATAACGCTTTTATCACCTTTTTTAAAGAATGGCTTGACAATAGTTGTTTTTAAAATACTAGGGAAGTGACCATGCTCAATGCAGAGATTAAAATTATGACTAAGAACTGGACTTATTACAGTGCTTACGTATTTCATTATTTTAGTAGCTATGCCATCAAAGCCGGTGCTGTTTGTATTTTTGAGCGATTGTAAGATTCTGTGGATGTCAAATGGAGCAATTGGATTTATAAATATTGAATTATTTTGTGTAAATGTCGGTTTATGTGGGTTATTACTACTGTTATTAATTGGTTTCAAAGGACTGACTTAGTCAATAAAATACTTGTTAAAATTGTGACCGATGTCAATAGGGATTTTAATTATTTTCCCCTCAACATTTATTTCCGAGATGTAATTCTTTGGAATGTTCATCTTGCTCTTGTTAATATTTACAGGGGTGTTAAGGGTACGCAAAAAAATACTCACTTTTCGTAAATTCTGTGTGTTGATTCTTATCAGAATCAGAATTATTTATTTACCAGCAATGTAGGTATAAGGTTGAGATGGTACAGAATTGGGTGTTTCCGCTACATTCTGCCTTACGGCATGCAAAAACATTATTTTTTGAAGTTACAATACAAAAATTGTCATTGAGTACGATCTAACAAGGCATCAGAAAATAAAATAAAAAGTCACCAAATAACTTTATTGTCACATACACAGTCGATTACGAATCAATAAGCTTATCCAGGAATTATAAAAAAATATTATCATTTAAAATGTCACATACATAGTCGATTACAAATCAATAAGCTTATCTAGGAATTATAAAAAAAAAAAATATCATTCAAAAATGTCAATTACAAGAAAATTTAAGGTACAGTTATAAATCTTTATCATTCAGGAAGTCATTAACAGAATAATAACATTTTGCCAATAGTAATGTAGTCAAATTAGTTTTAAATATACGAATAGGGTGTTCTTTTAAATTATGCGGCATTTTATTTTATATGATAGGCCCCATTGACATATTATTCTTCCTTAATAGTGCTGTTTTATATTTACCTGTATGTAATAACTTATTATGTTGTAGTCTTAAAGGACCTGAACGTAATCTAATGCTGGCTAGTGTCGGAAATAAATTTAAATTCGATCTTACAAAAATGGACACTTCCAATATGTATAGAGACGGGAAGGTTGGTAATTTCATTGACCTGAACACAGGCTCACAGCTTTCAGTAAAAAAAGAACTTGACATTGACCTTACGCAGCGCTTTTGAGTCTTGAAAATCTGCTCCCTCGCGCTATAGTTGCCCCAGAAAATTACTCCGAACCTCAATATTGATGCAACCAAACCATGGTAAGCTGTTAGTTGTGTAGTATGGCTTACTTTCTGCGATAAGTTGTACAGAACATAAGCTAATTTACACATTTTTTTACACACGTCCTCAGAATGAGGTTTCCAAGTCAGATTACTGTCAATTAAGATTCACAGGAATCTTGCTATATTTGTTGAGTCAACTGTTTGCCCATTATATAGCCGACAGTTAAATTAGCGTATTAATACTTTATACCTGTACGTAGTATAGTGTGTAGTGCTTTTCTGGGTGCATGGTCCTCACATATATGAATTTATTAATGTATATACTTATGTAAATATTGTACGACACTTTTTTTTTTAAAAGAGTAAGTATTGAGTTTCGTGTGCATTCTTCTCCATAACAAGCTACTTTTCCGAATGCACGGTAGAATCAACTTTTATTACTTGTAAATTTTAATTTGAATACGACGTTCAAAAGTGCCGCTTTTTGGCCTAGTTGAATAAATATATTTAACTTTGACTTTGGGACTAATCCGTTGG
Organism: Orthosia cruda; assembly: GCA_964057195.1. Classification (NCBI taxonomy): domain Eukaryota; kingdom Metazoa; phylum Arthropoda; class Insecta; order Lepidoptera; family Noctuidae; genus Orthosia; species Orthosia cruda. Next base: position 37,118,170 of record OZ059838.1, read on the forward strand.
TAAAAATGCATTACCTTCGTTTTTTGTAAATTTATTATCAAGTTATTAATTTTAAGCCAATGGATAATACTCTCTAATGTGTTATTAATCTCTTTTTCATATTTTTTTAAGTCCAAACATTTTACTATCACAGTACTATCGTCCGCAAACAACACCATAGGGTGATGTGTTTGACGGGATAAATCATTAATGTATAAGAGAATCAATGGTGGTCCCAGAACGCTACCTTGCGGTACGCCATGTTTGACCTCTCTACAATTGGAAGTATGTTTAAGTTCACGTTTAGTTTTTGGGCATACTCTCGTTATTTCCGTGTATTGCAATCGGCCTCGATTTACAGAATATTATTAAATAATTAATATTTATCGCTTAACTAGCTGTCCCACGCGACTTCGCTCCCGTCAACTGGCTAACATACCGACCCATCTACCCTACCTACCCTACCCTATCTACATGATTGTTGCGTAACTTAAACCGTTTACGCAGCGCATGCTACGGAAGCTCTCAAAACGGAATAATTCTGCCCGTTTTAGCAACATTTTTCTTTTTGCTCCGCTTCTATCGGTCGTAGCGTGATGTTATGTAGCCTATAAATTAATAAATAAATAGCCTTTCTCGATAAATGGACTATCTAGCACAAAAATAATTTTTCAATTCCAACCATTACTTCCTGAGATTAGCGCGTTCAAACAAACAAACAAACTCTTCAACTTTATAATATTATAAGTATAGATTAGTATATAAACTGATAGTCACCTGTATTGAGATCTTGTTCACAAGGCTGTTCGATCACAGTTTTATTTATAACCCGTTTTCATAGCAGGTTCACAGTATATACTATCACTATTCTATCACAAACATTTTGTGCAGGAAAAGAAAGAATCGTCTGAGGTTTCAGGGATCTTGGACCAAAAGCTCGCTGCTCTTTGACGTCTAGCAACGTCGGACGTAATTAAAAGTTACTCCCGAGTCCTGGAACATCCTCTGGAAGTAAATATGACGTGAGGGACAGTTTTAATTTTGGTCTGAATGGTAATGTTGCTGCTGGACGGCCGCTCAAAGGGGATGAATCGAAATTGGACAATTATTAGCTTATTATCAGATTATTGCTCCGGATCTAATTGCCTGAAAATCAGCTTGTTGTATTAATCGTTGGTGTTTGCATTGATACGCTCTGTATTACATACTACGGGGTACTAAACCTATTTATAAGCAGTTGTATGAAAACCAAAAAGTTTTGATTAAATCCTTTCCACGATCAATCGACCTAGCTTCCAATCTATTCAGTTTCAGCTGAATATCAGTAATCTTACATGATCAACTGCCTATTTGTCCACCGCACCCAGTAACTGGATAACACGATATCCCTTGGCAAGACCTTTCCAGAATCTAGGATCAACAACAGATCAATAACAAAAAACAATCAAATCAGTATATCTATAATAATCTATCTCATGTCCGCTATTGTACCTCTGGGCATAAAGTTTATATAAATTAAATTGAATTAGTACGAAAATCAAATTCCAACCCCTTATCTTTCGATTCATCATTGATCGCTTTGCTCCAATTAGAGCCAAAATTCACGATTGGCATAGCAAACCATTGATGCGACGGAGCTCCGCCGTTTAATTGAAAGCTAACATCAAGCGGCGATGGACGCACAAAGCGGACTCCGGCAACAAACGTACGAATACGTGCCTTAAGACGATCAACAAGGAAATCGTCTTTGAATGCATGATTATAGCTGAGGATGGACGTTGAGGGAACGTATTAGGTGCTAGATGACCACAAATAAATGTAACGATGTTTTTTTATTATTATTGATAGGATCGCGTTTGACCAGTATCTCAACTGTTGGTAAAATGGTAAGCCATGTTGTGGTTGACGATGAAAGCACGGGTGCGCTTGCTTATCAGTTAATGTAAATGTATTATTGCAAAAAATGCCTGATCGCCGCCGTTTTAGGCAAATAAGCCTAAAAAGAATGATGGTCCAAGAAATAAATTTAATTGTGTTTCCAAGCATTCAGACGCTGCTAAATACTCTGAAAGTATTTAAAAGCTCCAGATTCCGTACTCTTTAAATGCTTTTCTAAAAGTGTGTTTTGATTTTAATTCTCGTTTTAACTAAGCATTCATTTCCCATCCTGATCGCTTTGTCCCCCAATTAATCGTAACCGAAATTCACAGAGGTACTAGGGAATCATGGATGCCGCGCAATTGCACCGTCTAATTGAAAGCAAACAACACGCCGTGAGGGCGCACAAAGGAGACCATTTTAATTTTTAAACATCTCCGTGTGTCGCTGGGAGCCTGGTACATTCACTCCCGTTTGTCGCTCGTGTGAGCTTTTGTCTCTTTTTATTGTTCGGCAAATAAAAAGAAAGACGTGTGTTTAGGATTAGTTTGTTACGCTTTTAGAAGTTGTGTGCAAGATTTTTTTTTGTTTGTACAGGATTAGTTTTAAGGGGGACGGAATTCTTCGGTTTTACGAAGACAGCTATTAGTCTCGGTTTGGTATTTGAGGCGCCTTATATTTTCCACTGTTTAGCTTTTTGAAAAGAAAGGCTGGTTAGGTTTTACGTACGGCTACTATAGACTGCTAACGTTAAGCCTCTCTATGACTAACTGGTAGGTAATAATATCGAACATCCGGACTTCTTCTAAATACTTAACTGTGAAGTTGACAATATCCCTATCCATTCTACAGAACCAATAAAGTAAATAGCGTAAAACCCATAAAACAGGAGGCAATACATTAAATGCTGTTAATCAAAGATACGTGCGTCCATTACTGATCGCTATCACCAGCATGAGAAGGGGCCCAGGGTTCAATAAAACGGCCATTAGTAGGTGCAGGTAATAAACGGGGGACGACTCAATCGCCCTAAGTAACACTAACTTTATAAGTGTGAGATGGGTCGTCAATAAGCCTAAAAAGAATGATGGTCCAAGAAATAAATTTAATTGTGTTTCCAAGCATTCAGACGCTGCTAAATACTCTGAAAGTATTTAAAAGCTCCAGATTCCGTACTCTTTAAATGCTTTTCTAAAAGTGTGTTTTGATTTTAATTCTCGTTTTAACTAAGCATTCATTTCCCATCCTGATCGCTTTGTCCCCCAATTAATCGTAACCGAAATTCACAGAGGTACTAGGGAATCATGGATGCCGCGCAATTGCACCGTCTAATTGAAAGCAAACAACACGCCGTGAGGGCGCACAAAGGAGACCATTTTAATTTTTAAACATCTCCGTGTGTCGCTGGGAGCCTGGTACATTCACTCCCGTTTGTCGCTCGTGTGAGCTTTTGTCTCTTTTTATTGTTCGGCAAATAAAAAGAAAGACGTGTGTTTAGGATTAGTTTGTTACGCTTTTAGAAGTTGTGTGCAAGATTTTTTTTTGTTTGTACAGGATTAGTTTTAAGGGGGACGGAATTCTTCGGTTTTACGAAGACAGCTATTAGTCTCGGTTTGGTATTTGAGGCGCCTTATATTTTCCACTGTTTAGCTTTTTGAAAAGAAAGGCTGGTTAGGTTTTACGTACGGCTACTATAGACTGCTAACGTTAAGCCTCTCTATGACTAACTGGTAGGTAATAATATCGAACATCCGGACTTCTTCTAAATACTTAACTGTGAAGTTGACAATATCCCTATCCATTCTACAGAACCAATAAAGTAAATAGCGTAAAACCCATAAAACAGGAGGCAATACATTAAATGCTGTTAATCAAAGATACGTGCGTCCATTACTGATCGCTATCACCAGCATGAGAAGGGGCCCAGGGTTCAATAAAACGGCCATTAGTAGGTGCAGGTAATAAACGGGGGACGACTCAATCGCCCTAAGTAACACTAACTTTATAAGTGTGAGATGGGTCGTCAATAAGTGATGCAGGGCTTTAGTTCGAGAGGTTGGGTAAATGTCACGGAAAATGGTTAATTCTTGAAGTTTATTTTCACTGAGCTAATAAAAATCAGATAAAAGAAAGAAAGAAAAAGAAAGACAGTATTTTTTTTAATAAATATGTATTTTTAAGTTTTTTTTTTATTTAAATCAATACATATAAGCAATGGCATTGCAGAAGTCAAGTAGAGCAAGTACAGTTAACTTTCCCATTTCCATGCCTGACCTTGTGTCGTCCGTAATATGCACAAGTGCTGAGGTAATGCTGGGTCCCGGACGAAAACCAGATTGGAAGGAATTTAGCAGCTTGTGTTTGGAAAGGAACGAGCTGAGTTGATGGCGGACATGTTTTTCAAGGACTTTGGATAGGAAGAATAGAAATGGGACGATAGTCGCAGTAAGTATAGATGCATTAGCAGATTAGTTCAACAGTGTGCACAAGAAATAAATGCAGTTCTCGGAGGTAAGGTTTAATGGAAGTGACCTCAGCAAGGACTCCTTGGTAGATCTTCGTGAATATTCATGTACGCTCTAACTAGCGTTTGATGACTTTGCAGTGAGGTGGTGGTAAGGATTTAGTTTTAGCATTTTATGTATAAACACTTTTTCTTTCTTTATGTGTTTATCATGACAGCTGTCGAAGCCAAAGTGCAATGCAGCATTTCAAAGTTGCTTAAGGGCATAATCTCTTCCTCTAAACATACTAGCAGATCGTAGAAATGTTCTTCATTTATATCAATCATGACAAACAACTTTTTCAGAATTTACTTTGTGTCAAATGTTAGACGATAAATCTATTACGAAATGAAAACATTATATTGCAGATGAAAGACAGCAAGTATCAAATAATATTCAAAACTCCTCTTTTAAAATGACCGTTTCTCAGAAAAGGGAAAATTACAGGTCTGAAGGTAAGCTAGTAGGACTAAACATCTCATCTAGAAAGCCAACATCTTCGTCCAATCTCCCAGTTACTTACAAAAGAGCGACTCAGTATCGAAGCTGTAACATTTGCATTTTAGATTAAATATCATTTAACTGCGAAGGCCCATGAGTTTTATGAGATTTACAACACTTCTACCAGACTGCGCGGTGGAAGGGTTGTGGGTTGTGGCTTTGCAGTCGAGGAGAATGTTTAATGCATTAATGCTTGGTAGTGCAATTCTTAGCTGTTAATACCTGGTTTTATTGGAGTTTGGTTTAAGAAAAGACGCGATTGTTTTTCAATTTTCTTTCTCCAGCTTTTATTATTTTGTGAAGGAGTACATAGAGATAGAGGATGCTTGTTGTGGAGGTACATAGAAAAAGAGATTTAAGGCAAAACTGAGTATGTGGTATTCTTCTCTACGCTTTTCTTCTTCTAATAAAGCATATAATAGGAAATAGGTTTACGACTGTTTCGCAAGGCAAACACCCGATGAACTATAAACTTTCCTATACAATCACATAAAAGCTATGAATTTAAACGCACATTATATGAAGACTTCAATAAAAACATTATAACAATCTACCAATAACGCTGAACTATCAAGCGAATGAGGACAATCAGAGATGACACTTTTAAGACTTTTGCAAATGAAAAAAGTAACTATACCAGTGGTAGGTACTTTAAATGAGACATGTCAAGACATGGCTGTGACTGGCTCGACTGAAATCTTTATTATTATTTCAGTTGAAAGACGTGTCCTGGTGAAGGCTTATATTCCCCGGTATATATCTTTCAACCAGACCGATCAATGGACCGGTCCATTTTTATGCTTCTCGCATCCAGCGGACACCTAGAACCTTTCGGCTCTATTGGCCATCAGTTCTACAAGCAATGTTCAGTATATGTCCACTGCCACTAAGTTTGGAAATTCTTCAGGCAATAAAACATACAAACGAATGAATAACGATGTAATATCACGACGAACGAAGTAATATCAAAAAAATGGACAATTAAAATTAATTCAAACATAAATCATGCTGTGCAGTCGTTTTTGAATTAACTTTTATTTATTTATTAGTTTTTTGTTGTTTTTTTTTTTAGAATTAGATACATTTAAACATATAAGTGTCATATATTTTTGCAATCACCTCTTAAAACCCTTTGTTTTGATACTTCAAATGATGGGATTGGAAGAAAAAAAATTTGGTACCCCACAATATGGCGCCCAAAAGCCGCCATTTTTACTATTTTCCAATCTTAATGTACCCAGTGACACTGACGAAGCGATTGACGTAAGAATCATCAAAATCGACCAACGCGTTTGGTCTCTAGAACGCCACATAGGAACAAACATACATACATACATACACTGATAAACATATTACCCTTATTCGGATTTCGGTTAAAAATCTGTTTATTTCTATTTGTATTTTTTTGGTAGTATCTAAACTTAAATTATTTAATTGGTTATCTTTTAGGACAACCTTAACATCGCCATATAAAATAAAATAGTTTAATATCGTGGAACTATAAACGCTGTAGCATTTAAAACGGCAATGCAATTAGCATTCGGCATTACTAAGAATATTTTATTACAAAATTCTAGAATTACTTGAATAATGTTCACATCAACAGAACAGCTACTGTTTCAGTCTACGTACCATCTTAATGAACGTATCAAATTAAATCTAAGATATTAAACTTTTCAAGTGCTCTAGAAGAGTTTGTGTCAAGATAGGGTCAAATGCCCGTCACTTACCTTGTTTTACTAGTACTTATAAAATATGATCAAATTTTTTAGGAAGAAAAATGAAGTCGATGAGACTAAATCACCATTATTCTTCTTCTTGTTGATTTTACAGTTTTTGTTGGTCCAATTCTTCACCACTCCCACGGTACTGACTGCCGTGACTTGACTGCAGGTTTGGGCTGCCGGACTGGGGCGCAGAGGGCAGGAAAGTGAGAGAAACATATTCACAAGCTACGCTATGACCCCATTATGGAATAAGAGAGAATTATTTCGTTTCTCTTATTTTTTTCCACACAAAGATTAGCCAGCCAATGCATCCAACTTACACTCAGGGCTGACTACCCCATTTTTCACACTTAACTGTCGGTAAAACATAACGACACATAACCCCGCGTCAGTATACATCGCCGGTTATGTACCACTGGGACCCAGCTATCTGCTACACGCCTGCCTGATTAACTACATGCATGCATGCGTAGTTATTCCGATCCCCTGGCGACGCGAGATGTATTCCGATAGATTGCCGATACTTGTGTAAGCGAGTTGCTGACGATTGGTTTAATTAATTGGCGATACTATAACTAATTCAACTCTAAAAGTTGAATTACTGATGGTATCGTCTATAATTATAGAGTTTTACTACACTTGATAGTAATTATACCAAAACTTTGCCAGTTTGAACCTACAAGATTTTGTAGATGGAATGTACACAATTTAATCAACCAATCTTTAACTAACATAAGATTTGACAGCACAATTAAATTGAATTCCCGAATGAGCCAATCAGCCTCTGAAGTCAGTAAGCTATCACAATTTCGAAACTTAACATAGACCCATAATTATGATTGTTGTATATTAATTTATGTTAAGCTTCTATAACTCTTCTCAAGCATGAGACACAGCGGTTTCAAAAAATCAAAATTGAAAACATAACCCTTTCCATGCAGTCGTAAAAAGGTACCTAGATTTATCTAAAACAAACACGCTCCACGTTTAAACAGCCTGAGTAAACTTGGTACTACTCGCGCAACGTAACTACACATGCGTGTGCAATAAGTAAAACAAAGTACGCCGCTTGTACCAGCTGCCCGCTTGCTAACTCTTGATAAATTCGTTAACCAATTGTTTAGGTGGCACCGTGTACCGTGTGTTAACTAGGCGTTAGATTGAGGCAGGTTAATCTTGGTTTTATTTAACAGCGTTTGTTTTGGTATCTTTTCACTAAAAAACAAACGCCTAAAATTATTCAATCAGTCTGCCTTAATAATGCAGCTAAATACTAGTATTCTACATGGACCGACTGCCAATGACCTCCACAACCCAGTAACCAGGTAACATGATACCCAAAAGAATGAAACTATGAATTATTCTTGGAAAGTATAATACCTAAGCATGAGTGACATAGCAAAGGAAGAATTTAAACGAAATACAGAAATATCTAAATCCTACGTCAAATGGGGATTTGGGCCTTCGTTTTTTAAATAAGTGATTTAAATATGACGTGCAAATGTCAGGCATTCCCTATTGAATTCGTTCCCTTTGCATTTTCAAGATATTTGACTACACTTAAAAGATCTCTGTATTTACGTATTTTTGTACTGTCTCCCAGAGGAGTGGGATGTCTGAAGGTATCAAAGCCCGCTCGGGAACATGTACCTACAGATCACAAGTATATAAGGCTGAAATGTTTTGTCAAAGCTTTTTGATCTGACTTAGAGCCAGTTTTAGGTATCTTACAAGAACTTGTAACGTGTTTTAGTGAAGGAACTCTATGGCAGCACATAGCTACTGATGATATCTCATAAGCAAGTGTATTTTTTTTTTAATAGATGGTAATTAAATTAAATGAAATGTAAAGGATACAGAGTATGTATTACAATAAAACATTACATATTTTAAATTCACAATTTTAATCTTATTATTATCAGTTTTTAATATTCTGATTTTGTCATTATTTAGTGCTGTGCACACCTGTACGTGAAAAGTTCACTGTAGTCTATAGTCAATTGTGATTAATTTATTTTCAATGTTATTGTGAAAAATTTGTTGGAGTGCCATAATAGTAAATAAATAAATAATATTCATAAAAAAATAAACATAAAAAAATTACTAAGAAGATTAAAATTTTCCTATGCAAAATGGCACAACTGTTATTTTTGGTCACAAGTTTTGTCTCATTATACATGATAAATGATTTTATTTCTGTAAGTTGATTTGTACAAACCTTTTACATGTCGAACATATTTTTAAAACTAGATGAGGTCGGCATTTCCTATCTGACTACTCTGAGAAGAAAGGCCGAAACAAACTCAGAAGTCACAGTCTCTTTTAACGTCCAGACAAAATCTTGATTAGATCATGTGAAGACCATGTAGACTGATTATAATCAATCTTCCTAGCCTTTTCCCAACTATGTTGGGGTCGGCTTCCAGTCTAACCGGATTTAACTGATTTTACGTAGAGCGACTGCCTATCTGACCTCCACAACCCAGTAACTGGGTCACACGGTACCCCTTGGCAAGACTGGTTTCAGATCTAAAGCTTCTGACTACCCGTAACGACTGTCAAAGATCTTCAAATGACAACCGGGACCAACGGCTTTACGTGCTTGCCGATGCACAAGTTTTTTATCATTACCAATGTAAAAAATTATAGTAACGTTCTGTAATAAGAGTTATTGTTTTCATAAACAAATATACACAGTCTCTTTACTTACGCTAATGAGAACCACTGAGTTTCGACAGTCCTTTCACATACGAACACACATTCTTTGACGACGATTTCATTTTTTTACGTTAGTCTTTAGCACTCCCGACTTAAGACCATGTCTAAAGAAAGTCTTGCCAACATGACTGTCATAATACTAAGCTCTGAAATAAACAATTTCATTTTGTATTTTTGGTTTAAATCCTTTGAGAATTCTCTGAAAGTAAATGTTACAAGGCATGATTACTATCTCAAGTTTAGTTGTTTAATAATTTCAAAGTAGATTAATATATTGTGTTGAGGTTGTCTAAGTATAGAAATAAACACTTTTACAATGATTTAAACAGAAAACAATTAAACTAGATGCTTTAGATAATTGTTATCCTAAATTGAGTTTTACCTAAGTAAACCGTCAGCCTGTGGTAATACCACAGAACGTCTTCGTCGTCTTTCGTCAGGACGTCTTTCCCTAGCTGTGGAAAACAATGATTACTTCTGCTAAAATCAAAGACTTACATAAATGCCTAAACTAAAACATTTCCCTTTTATACAAATGTTAGAATACTATTTATTCTGTGATCATAGTAAAACCTTCTGAACTTCATTCTTTATTAAGTGACACTTAAACCAAGATCATGATAAAACCTTGTCAATCACAATCACAATTCAAAGAATGGTAAAAAAAATCTAGTCATTTCATTTTTTAAAGTTCTTTTTAATAACAATTCTTCTGCTTTAGAACACAATCACAATCAATGTTTTTAAAATAATGGCATTACCAATGTCGTAAGTATGATATGCAGTTACCATTAAATTCAATTACAGTGCAAAAAATCCATGTCCTATTAGTTAACCGCCGTTACTGTCTCGGTGTAACCGGTCCGTAGTTTTTAGTTGAAGCTCGAGGAAGTTCTGGGGCCACCTAACTCGCTTACTATGAATTACTTAAATACTCCGCGACCGACAACGACTTCGCCAAAACAGCTTTTAGTGTTATTCGGTTTTAGTTCGCTAAATGATGTTCCGAAGTATCTGCTTTGTTTTGTTAGACACTGGAGTTTAACCTGTAAGAGGTTTTATGGATTTCTTCTCATGAAGAGTGCAGTATGTCTGAGTAATTCGAAACTTAAAAGCAATACAGGTGTAGGCAAATCTTAAGAATCAATCATTCAAGTGCACTGACAATTATAACATACATTTTTTACGAGGGGAGCTCTAAAAGACTTAAAATAATTTTCTTTTTACGGAAATATTAGATATTCCTATGTAATTTCATTACGTTGTACGTGTGTAAGAAATCTGTAAATCTCTTGCCATAACAGACAACTCCTCCAGGTTGTTAACTTATCATAGACATCATCACTCTAGCGTAACCTAAGCTTTACTCAGCGGTGCCGCACAACCTCTTAAAGTACATTTCCATCTTTTTTAAAACAAAGGTACATAAAATTGCGTCTGAGACAACACTAGCAAAAAATGTGTTCCATTACAAAGAAAATTCCCTCTAAACGACGCGACGTTCCGAAATCGAAAAAAGAAGCCTGACTTAACATTCCACGATACTTGACGAATAGTTATACTTAGCAGCGTGACTCCACCCCATATGATAGAGGACACAATTTGTGTATAGGATGGAGGTATCAGTCAGCCACGGTACACTGGGTGACATCAGTGGCGTGATCGATGCATGGCCACCGCGTAAACGGTGCGTTACGGAGAGATGCGGACGGCGGCGCGGAATTGCGATCGCTTGCTAGATTTTACTTTCGTAGATAAATACTTTTTTAATAATAATAAATCCTAAATTCGGTTAAAATTGTATGCAATACGGGTACAATTTTATTGCTATTTTGCGCTTCGCCTTTGTCATGTGTTTTGTTATCCCAAAAGAACGTACTGCCTAGATTTAAATGTATAAAATTAGGTATCAGTCAGCCACGGTAACGGTACGCTGGGTGATACCTAAAATTGTGCAAAAATCCTAATGGATAAGGTCTTGTTGATGACACTGTTTTTTTTTAATAAGTTTTGACATTCTTAATCTGACATTAGTTGAACTGACATAGCTTTAATAATGTAACTCTGACATCAATTAATTATTTAGTTCCCTAAGAATCCTAATGCATGAGGTATTTTTGTTATTACTGTCTATTTTCTTAATTTATTAAAGATAAGTTTAGAAGATAGTACAAGCTAAAATTAAATATTTGCACACCATATTTAATGGTAGAATGTAAAGAGACCGTCATAGATTTAAGATCATACTTTGTAAACCTACATTGTGGCAAATAAATGAATTTGAATTTGACAAAGTACATGTCACGATGATTCCAATAAGCTTAAACACGATTAGGACACATTGTTTTATTTCGGAGATTCAGTGCCTATCTTCCGGCTTCATCATCAGATCAGTTCGATGGTACCATTTTCATAAGTTTCAATTATTTATAAGTATTTGCTACATCATAGTCGATTTCTTATACCCGTGACATACATATCACTAAGGTGTTCCAGAACCCTTTGTGGTCTTCTTCATCAGATCCACTTCACCAAATGGTACTTTCTGAGTGCAAATGCTTGCATTGTTGATGAAAATTGCTATACGTATGCCTATATTTGAGGAGTTACCTCGATTTCTACAAGACCCCATCATCAGATCCTAATCTGATGACTATGGGACTACCTGGTAAGTATAACCTTTCAAACAAAAGAAGAATTTTTCAAATCGGCCCAGGCGTTTTTGAATAATCGGGTAACATACATTAAAAAAACCGGCCAAGTACGAGTCGGGCTCGCGCACGAAGGGTTCCGTACCATTATCGCAAAAAAGGCAAAATAATAACGTTTATTGTATGGGAGCCCCACTTATATTATTTATTTTACCCTATTTTTAGTATTTGTTGTTATAAAGGCAACAGAAATACATTATCTGTGAAAATTTCAACTGTCTAGCTATCACGGTTCATGAGATACAGTCTGGTGACAGACAGACAGACGGACAGTGGAGTAGGAAGATAAATAATGATGATGACATATCGTGTCATCGGTCAAGCGATAATATTAAAATAACCTTCTTCTTCTAAGCAAAATAGTTCCATCCCAGTCCCATTCTGTCAACACAATTTAGAACCCTTCACTGCAAAACTTGTAACCAAAAAATGTTCCAAAGACTTTCGAAAAACACATTTGCAACTAAGTTCGAACAAATAAGAAAGTACGGGACATGGGAATGCCATCAAAAAATCAAAAGTATAGGAAGAAATCGTGAATAACGCATGGAAACTCGTTGGATCACGCTGTGATGCCGGCTTCGTTTATAATTCATGGTGTTCTCCAGGACAGGAGGGGAATGTGCGTCGATAAAGGTTCTACCTGGTTTCGGGGGGATTGCTGTTGACAGGTGTTTTAATTTCAGCTGTTAGTTACTCAACTCAGCTGTTGTTGTTAGTTGGTCAACCGGACTAACACCATGAAAAAATTGTGAAAAAGTAGAGAAGCAAGTTCGTCATGTAAGGGTGGTATTTCACGGACACTTATAGGATGTTGTGCGTAACCGCCCTAAGAGAAGTTTTTCGTCAGTTTTTTATCGTCTGCAGAATAACTACAGCGCGTTTCGTGGCCGATTTAGGCGCAGATAGGTTGGCAAAACTTAACCTTATGCTTCTAGGTTCTCTAATGGGCATACAAATAACTCGCATACAAATGATTGTCATTTTCTACCTTTACATTTTCTTGTAGGCTATCGGATATGTATTTATTATATTAAATATTCAAAAAACTTCTTGTTTAACTCGACGATTCATTTTCATCAAATCAAAAGATACTAATTCTGACAACAAAATACTAATTTAGTAAAGCTACTAGTAACAGCGTGTTTATCAGTTCAATCTACCCAAAGTCTTAGTGCTCGTTCAAATAGAGGCTCGGTTTATCGTATACGTTTTTATTCGGCAATGGTGTAGGCAGTTGTATGTTCCCATACACAACTGTATTAAAATACCGATCCGTTATTTTTGTAATTTGGTGGTACACTGACTGAATATGGTGTGAACATTACCCCCAGTAGCAACGGTTCCGTTAAAACGGTACTGTAAATGCGATGTAATCATCACTTCCAGTTGCGACGGATCCGTTAAAAACGTTCCTGGAAATACGGATATTCTGTGTGAACGTACCCTTAGACGTAACTTACTTAAAGAAGCAGGTTCACGGTCCAACCAGGAGTTAAGGTAACATGCATATACGGCAGTCACACGAAGGGCACGCAAGTTAATTTTTCGATTTCGAGGGTCCCTCCGTAGTCTAACGTCTTACTTGAGCTTGCATTATTTAATTTTGTAGACTGGTACAGTGTTGTGATCCGTTTATGTAGATGTAGCATTTCGTAGACCTATCTTTGCTTTGATGATGTAATGTTTTTATCATCAGTCATTCGTACTCATAACTATGGTGTTTGTTTACGGTTTAGTTAAGAATAATGATAATGTTTAATACTCGTAATAATGTCATATTTATTTATAATTTTATTTCTTTTGTAAAAATTGCTTTTTCCAATTTACACACTCATCTCCCGTGACTCCAGACATACTGATATGATCAACTTCCATTCGTCTAACACCAGAAAAGAGCCGAGGCAATGATGCTCGAATAATCCTGGAAAAACTTCAGCTCCAACGTTTCATACTTCTCAATGAATTGACCTTACACCTAAAAATAACGTTTTTTATTATGAATTCTACTAAAGTTAAAAAAAAAACCTACCCTTTAGTTAGCTAATATTTCTAAAATAGTATTTATCGGCATTTCTAAAGATTTCGTTCTGAAGAGAGCTATGGTTTTGAATGACTTTGATAGATGTCAACTTGACGTACACTAAGCACTAGTTTTTGGCGCGAACAAGGGGAGATGAGACAAGTGATCGAAAAAGAATATGGCGGTTTGGATTGAGTTGTGAATTCGTGATAAATCCTAAGGAGAAATATAGTGAGAGTTACTTATTGTTCTTGTAGATTAAACTACGTGCTTAGTGGAATGGCGTTTAAGTTATTTGCCAATATATAATGTGATTAGTTACATTTTGAACCTACATACAAGCAAAGAAATTGATTTGTTTAGCCTAGCCCGAAAATTAAATAAAATTAAATTTAAAAAAAGCAGAATCACTTCCATATTTGTTAGTAACAATGTAAACTTATAAAATAGTGTTAGTAACATGTATTCTACGCTGTGCGAGGCACGCCGATCCTGGGGAGTGTCTATTTGACTGCGTGCAGTCGTATAGAAAAGAACCCATGCAAATAATGGCCTTTCCTGTCAATTACACAGTATTCCCTACATCAGATCGTAGGATATAAGAGCTTGTTATTGAGGAGACTAGTAAAATAACAATCGAACAACTTGTGATCAGTGATATTACCTACTGAAAGAAAGTTGGTAGCGGAAACTTCAAATACGTGAAGAGTTAGTGTGACACGTATTCGGTCAGAATATAATCTTATTTGTAGCACAAGGAGTGACTGAAAACATTCCTCAACGTTATAGTTTGATCATGAAGGTTTCAAAGCTTATTGAAATGTCTACTTCTTGCTTAATTAAATTTGGAGTTAACAATAATTGTAACTACTTTAAACTAATGATGATAACTCAATTCAAATAATTATCATTTCTACTTAGGCCGGTAAATGTTAGTTTAGTTGAAAAGTGACTGAAAATGGTTTGTTTTAAATTAAAGCTTTTGACCTCAGCTGTTTAGTTTAATTGAAAGAATACAGGAATGATTCCAATAAGTTGGTACAAAAGCCAGGAACTAAAAACAAGACTTGATTTTAAAAATCATGGCCCGGAGGGAATTATGACTATTTTGGAAACACGCTTAACAAGTTTGAAGAGTACCTCAAGTGATGGGATACTTAACTCTACATGCCTGGTTGTATGGTGTGTTAAAAGTAATGGTAATAAAGTGGTAATTGAAGAATGTGCAGCGCATGAGAAAGTTCAGATTTACCTAACATCTGATTATGGGAAGTAGTATATTGAATATAAATAAACTTGAAGAAGATTTACGCGTCATCGATTTTGAGCCAGTCTACAATTCCGCTGACACGCAGTTTTGTATGTTGTATGTAATAGAAAATGTTCAACATGCAATTCAGAAAAACACAGTTTTATCGCAGTTGGACAACAAAAATCACAACCTAAAACCATGGATCACGCCAGGGCTTATTCGCTGTATGAAACATAGAGATAAACTGCATTTGAAAGCGAAATCTAATCCAAATAATGTAATGTTTAAAATTTCGTACAAAAGATACAGGAATTTTTGTAGTGATTTTCTGAGAAAAGTTAAATGCAACTACAATAGAATTGAACTTCCAGTTCAAATGCTGGCACAAATAGTAAAAAGGTATGGATATATTTTAAAAATGTAACATATACGTCAAAACAAAATAAGTCATCATCAGGTTTATTGAAAGCACATTCGTCACACCTGATATCTGTTAACACAGCGAATAATTTCTTTGTTAATGTTGGAAAGTGTATGGCAAAAAAAGTTCGGGGCCAATCACATTATCTAACAGGCACTCCTTTTATGTATAGCACCACTTTAACATCCTTTGGGCTGCTGGATACTGATGAGACTGAGGTAGAAAGCATAATAACGAATTTGATAGACGACTGTGCAGTTGGTTGGGATAACATATCCAAGAGAATTATAAGTAATTCAAGCATATTTTAGTACCACCACTGACTTATATTTTCCAAATTCGTTTATCTTCAGGTTTTTTTCCCGAACGCCTAAAAAAAGCAGTAGTTCTCCCTATCTATAGATCAGGCAGTAAAGAGCAAGTGACAAATTATAGACCTATTTCTTTACTGACCTGTATGTCTAAAATATTAGAAAAAAATATCGATAAAAGATAGTTCAAATATCTGGAGGATAAATCAATTTTATCCAAACGCCAGTTTGGATTTAGGCCTAAAGTCTCAACCGCCGATGCCGTACATCATATGACTGACTATATAGCGCAAGAGTTTGAAAAGGGTAACCACACAGTAGGAATTTTCCTGGACCTTACCAAAGCTTTTGATACAGTTTCCATTCCCACCCTGATGCACAAGCACTATTGGTGTAAGAGGAACCCAGCTGAAACTGTTTAAAAGTTATTTGGAGGACCGTATCCAATGCGTAAAGATTGGCAATGTTCTCAGCGCTGAAAAGAAAAACTCGTCATTTGGTGTTCCCCAGGGAAATGTTTTAGGGCCTACTCTGTTTTTGATAAACATAAATGACCTTTGTGATCTAAAGCTAGAACACGGCATAATTGTATCTTACGCAGACGACACTGCTCAAATTTTTTCGGCAGAATCAGAAACGAAGTGTACAAACTTGCGCAACATGGATTCAATATTGTAAATAATTGGCTTCAACATAACTCACTAACACTAAATGTAGATAAGCCTAACTTCATTAGGTTTTTGATGCGCAAACAGACAACTAATATTGCCCCAACGTTGTATGCTCATTGTTGTGCGGATTCTACCGATAGCCAATATGGCTAATAAAATAAAATACCTGGGTATCATCATAGATGAAACCCTTTTCTTTAAAAAGCACATGGAAGCTTTAAATAATAGAATTCAAGCTAATATTCGTATTTAAAAAGCTACGATATATTGCAGACCCACGACTAATTAGGCAAGTTTACTTTGCTCTATGTCAGTCAATTTTGACTAACTGCATTACCTCATGGGGTGGAGTGGGCAAAACTTTATTACTACCCATCGAGAGAGCACAAAGAGGATCCTCAAGGTGTCTACTTTCCGCCCGTTCCTATTTCCCACTAGGCAAAGTGGTAAACCTCCACTATAAATCTTGTGAAGTACTAACAGTTCGACAATTATTCATAATGAGCATCGTATTAAAACAACACGCAGCAATGAATATACTAAAAAAAGACGGGGAGATGTAGTTTGCCTTCAAAAAAGTACGAAACATGCATTCACAGACATATTTTACCTGTTCCTCGGACCACTACTCTACAATAGATTAAACGTAACAGCAAACATTTATTGCCCAGTCAGTGCACGCATCTGTCAATAACCGAGCAGCTCAACTCAGAATTTAAAGGTACAAGTTGGTAGCCGACTGCACGCAGCAGCAGCAGACGACATGTCGTCGCTTCATGTCGTCACGACACGTCGTTGCGTCATGTCGCTGCAGTTATAATTTCGAACCCGACTGCAGACGGCAACAGCAGATGGCATCCGGTTAGTTCAGAGTGCTCCGTGAAACAAGATGTCTGACGTGTTCGAGAATAGTGATCGCATTTTTTTATATATATTATTAGAAGAGGAAGAAGACGATGATGACTTGTTTTTATTATACAGAAAAAGACGAAAAGCCGAACGTCCTATGCTTTTTTATTTATTTTATTATTATTGATAGGCTTGCGTTTGACCACTATCACACCTGATGGTAAGCGATGATATGGTCGACGATGAAGCACGCTTGCCTAGAAGAAACCTATTCACTCTTGACTTAAAGACTCCCAGGTTGTAGCTATCAGGAAATACAGACTCCGGCAGGGAATTCCACTCCTTTGCTGTACGCATAATAAAAGAATTCCCAAAACGTTTGGTGCGTATGGGTGGGATGTCCACCACGTACCGATGACATAACGCCGTACGTCTTCTAGTCCGATGATGGAACGGGCTAGGAGGAATTAGTTCATGCAATTCCAACGCACACTCTCCGAAATGTAACCGATAAAAAACCGACAGACTGGCAACTCGGCGCCGATGTTCGAGGTTCTGGAGCCTAGATTCGACCAATACTGAATACTGCTTAAATGAAGAGCAAGTGAGGGAGCTTATTCAATACTGATCAAAAACCATTTGAAAAGCGATATGAAAGAATTCAGAGAATATTGTCGTTTAAATAAAAACAGTTTGATTTTATATTAAGTTTAATCAGAGAAGAAATCAAGCCAAAGAAAATAAATGCCATAAAGGCTTAGCAAAAATTATTTTTAACATTGAGGTAAGTTAGTAATTTACTTATTATTACCATTGACCTCTCATAAACAAATAGACACACAATCGCTAAGAAAATTTCACTAAAATGCATCCGAAAGGCGATGCATATACAAATACATTATCTTATATAGATAATAAAAAATAATTTAACCAAATGAAGTAGTTGTGCCATTAGTTTAAGGTGCAATGTCAGTTGTACGCAATCGTCATTACTTCTATAATCAAGATGCACCGCAGACACGTTTTGAGCGAAATTTTGAGTCTATTTGTTTATTACTTAAAATTCAGGACTGAGTCGACAAAATTATGTTCTTCCTCTCGGTCGATTTGGTTGACCGGAAAGGATAGATCAGTGGTTCTGGTGACACTACCTCAGTACTCATGGGAAAATTGGCATATGACGTGTGTACTGGCCCTGGTGCATAGCCTAGACCGCTAGTTATTCCAGAGGGTCCTGGTGACGCTGCCGCGGAACTAATAGGAGAATATGTATCTAAGTGGAAATCACCCGGTGCATTGCCTTGTCCGGCGAGTTCTGGCGAAACAGTCGTAGTACCAAGAGGAGAGTAAGATCGTATAAAATGTTGACTATGTGGTGGGGATGGTGTGTACAAATCTGAGGATGTCAATACACGATCGTTTAACGTTGAATTTGAGGGAGATGAATTTGTGTTTCTTCCAGATGAGTTACTCGCTGCCATAATCTCGTGGTCTGAAAGAACTTCACCCAAATGTTTCTTTGTCTTTGCTTTTTCATATGGTGGTAAATTACTTAAAACTTCACCATGTCACTATTTTGCAGACATATGTCTACAAAATAGATCAATATCATCATCCATCCTTCTGACCATATTTTTATATAGTTTCTGCCTCTGTTCGTCTCTTTTTTTCCATAATGTCAAAAATTTGTCTAATTTCTTCTTTTTTTTTTGGGTGTTGTTGCCTTTACAACATTAGGCGCCACTTCAGTTGCTTCGGTGCCAAGCAATCGTGGATGCTAATTATAAGTTTGTAGCAGATGATGTTGGTGCTTACTAAAAAGAATCTGACAATGGTATATTTCAAAAATCATTGATGGGGAGGCAAATAGAAACCAATAATTTTAATATCCCGCCACCAAAAGTTTTACCAGGAACAAACGTAATCCTCCCTCAATTTCTGGTCAGAGACGAAGCCTTTGCATTAAATAGATACATGATGAAACCCTATCCTAGAAGAGTGGCAAGGCTTGAAAGAAATAAAGAAATTTATAACTTCAGATTATGCCGAAGCCGCCGGGTGAAAGAAAATGCTTTTGGGCTATTGAGTCAAGTATTCAGAGTATTTTATACTCCGATTGCTTTAGCATCAGATGTAGTTGATGACCTAATATTAACAGCTTGTTGTTTACATAATCTTCTTCGGGATGGTTATCTTGAACGTAACAGCGTTCCATTCTATAGCCGCGATGATACAGATAATCCCGAGGATAACATGATAGACTTTGCCCGTTTTGGTGGATTTACTAGTAGCGACGAAATTAGAGACAAACTTAAAGATTTCTTTTGTAGCGGAAATGGTGCAGTTTCATGACAAGAAGCCGCTATAGATAGAATGTAATAGAATGAGTCAAAACTTTTTCATTATTTTCAGACATTATGCCTCAAAAAAGTTATTATAAATAAGTTTTAAATAGTAATTAGGACATTGCCACAAGTATTATTATTTTTCACACAATTATGTAATATTGCAATAAAAATATATAAAAACTCACTTGTTCATTACTTATTACCTTTATTTAACTAACTGAATTTCATCTGACTTTTCCGATTGCTTTCTCTACGCCGATGAATTAAAGTTTGCTCGAAGAATTGAATCCTCGAGTGATATTGCGCTTCTTCAAGAAGATTTAAACAGAGTTGTTGAATGGTGTAAGACTAACAAAATGGAACTTAATTTAAAAAAATGTTACCATTTGTCATTTTCAAGAATGTCTCATCCAATACACTCGGAGTACTTCATAAATAATAAGAAAATACAAGAAGTGGATGCAATTAGGGATCTGGGAGTACTGTTTGATAAAAAACTAACCTTTGTCCCCCACATCGAGAACATTATTAAGAAAGCATCGAAAATGCTAGGATTTGTGGTAAGAAACACCAGGGGCTTTAAACAGGTTGGTACCAAAAAGATGCTGTACTATAGCCTTGTACGAAGCGTCCTGGAGTACTGCAGTGTTGTTTGGAGACCCCACTACGCCACACATAAGTTGCTATTGGAAAGAGTTCAAAAACGTTTTCTGTGGCACCTTGCTTTTTCTAAAGGAAAAGGTAAACAGCTGCTCTCCTATAATACCCGTCTCAAGTACTTCAACATGCGCTCGTTATCAACTCGGAGGGAAGTTATTGATGCCTTGGTTCTCTACAAGTTGCTTAGAAATAGAATTGACTGACCAAATCTATTGAGTCTCCTAAAATTCCGTGCCCCAGCCCGATATCCGCGTAATCCTATCACACCATTGTACCCTCCCTCGCGCAGAACAGTTCTGGGCGCCAACTCACCGATTTCACGCCTGTGTAAAAATCTAAACAGTTGCAGTGATCTTACTGATATTCATCATGATAGCATAGGACAATTTCATAAAGTAATTATTGAATACTATTCTCACAACCAATAATTTCACGTTTTGTTTTTGATATCTTATGTAGGTATTTTAAATTATTGATGAGTTTTTTTTTATGATTATTATTTAATTTATTGTATTGGATTTTTAATTTCTTTTAACATTGTTTTTTATTGTAATTTATTAATTTTTATTTTGTATGTTTTTTTTTATTTAATAATTTTATAAATCTGTTTTTGACTAATTGTAATGTTATTGGTTTTTGTTGTTATTACTATTGAAAATTACCAAAAAAAAATTTTTTTATGTTTAACTATAAGGTGCAAGTTGTGTTAGCCTGTAAGTAATTGTTGCACTTACAAATGTATTACAATGCAAGTAAAATTGTAAATGTTTTGTGTAATCAATTGTTGGCTAGCCTAAATAAATAAATAAATCTGTCTGTACATACATCAACCTATC
This sequence comes from Orthosia cruda, assembly GCA_964057195.1. Classification (NCBI taxonomy): domain Eukaryota; kingdom Metazoa; phylum Arthropoda; class Insecta; order Lepidoptera; family Noctuidae; genus Orthosia; species Orthosia cruda. The sequence goes on from OZ059838.1 coordinate 37,139,559, forward strand.
TCACTCACTCTCGTTACAATGCCTACATACTCGCATAAACTCACGCACACCGTGAGTTTGTGGCAGATAAATAGTAGGTAACAGAAGTACCTATGTCCGAAAGTAACTAAAAATATATCAGAATTTATCTGAATAAATTCATCTCAATGATATATTGACTATAATATGACTACAATTACTAAATAGAAACAATTAATTACTTACCTCATTAAGACTTAGATCTCATACGTGGCTTGGAAGCTTATTATAAAAGCGTACACATTGACATCTAAACGAGCCACCTATTTTCTTGAGCCTTGTTGTAGGTACTAAAAATTTGTGTTTGTTCCTAGTATTTATGTTATGGATATCACTGTATTTTTTAAACAATTTTATATTTTTATGGACATATAAAAGATTTTCATAAATATACTGAGAAGGCACAGTCATTACATTAATCTCCTTAAATTTCTCTCTGAGAGAGTGCCTAGGGCTTAATTTATAAATTGATCGAACAGTACTTTCCTGCAAAACAAAGATAGTCTGGATGTCGGTGGCATTTCCCCACAACAGACTAACGTACGACATTACACTATGAAAATAGCTAAAGTATACTAAACGGGCTGTCTCTATGTCAGTTAAATTACGAATTTTTCTAACAGCATATGCTGCGGAGCTTAGCTTCTTTGACAGTTTATCTATATATGGGCTCCACTGAAGCTTAGCATCCAAAGTTAAGCCTAAGAATACTGTGCTATTTCCATTACTACTAAAATAGGTATTGATATAAAATAGGTTATTTATTGATACTAAAATAGGTATTGTGCGTATTTTAGTATCTTAGATGTTAGAAAATAAGAATTTTATTATATTATTTACACCCTTAAAAAATTTACCTAACTACTACCTACTATTTACCTAACGATTACCTTATATTTGATTTTCAGTGATTATTTAGAAAAAAATATGTATCTTCCCTTTTCGCCTGAAACATAGGATTACCTAGTTCAGGCACATAACACGTGTGAACTAGATATAGATTTAAGCAAAAATTTTAATTATTGTTTTACCTAATGATTTTAAATAAACTTTTTTATTGTTATATTATTATCTACAGTAACAGGTGAGGTCACTTTGTTCTAATAATTATGGTGGTGCTCTATTAATTGGGCTAACATTACCGTCCTTTTGTCGTTCTGAAAACAGTCGGTGAAACAAAAATTACATTGTATACCTTACCATATGCCTTTGAATTCTAGTACACTACATACACAATGTTATTGTTACAAAAGAAAATAAGTGAAGAAAAAAAAAAGCAATTGATTGCACATTACAGGTTCAAGGTTGTTTCAAATTGTAGATTATTATGGTTTTCACCGTACACGTGCCTTAGAAACATAGTATGATAATCTTTGCTGTTACTCTTTGACTGTGTATTTATTTTACAATTTACTAGTGATGATTTAGATTTTTATTTGCTGTGATTGTTATCTAATTGTTTGAATACCTTGTTTGTCTGGTAATTGCTGGTGCACCTGCTAGACATGTGGTCTAGGGTTCAATCTCTGGACAACATGTAGTGGAATCATATTGTTTGAAGCTTGAACTTGGTTGGTGAATTAAGGGTGCGCTTTACACCTCTGCTTGCAGACATCTACTGGTGTGTGCAGACATTTATTTTGTATAATAAAATTGACTTAATGTAAAGAAAGATATTCGAATGTGTCATAACATAATATAACGGTTAATGCATTAGTGACAGTATCTCAGAAATCTTGTAATTTCTTCATATAGGTAGTGTGCCTAGGTTAGGTTAGGTTAAAACGGGCTCTACGAGGCGGCTTGAATACTGGCCGGATCCCCGCCCTGGGACCTGGAGGCGAAGGTACTCGCGTCACTGTATCGGTTGCGCGAAGATGCACGGGTGCGGGGCGAAGGGCTGATGCAGCGACATATGGATTTGCGTCGGTCTCAGCTCCGCGAGGTCCTGATGGCGGAATGGCGGGGCAGGCTTTTACGCCTTACCTTCCGCTACCTACCGCCTCGTCTCCATCGAGGTGGTCCGGCCTGTGCTTGAGCGCTGGCTCGGGAGGAGGCACGGCTCCCCGTCGTTTCGGGTGACGCAGGTGCTCTCGGGGCATGGCTGCTTCGGGACCTGAGTACCTGTGTCTCATAAACAGGGAGCCGGACGCCCGGTGTCACCACTGCGTCGACTGCCGGGAGGACACGGCGTGGCATACGCTGGCAGAGTGTGCCGCTTGGGAGGAGCCCCACCGTGACCTCATCTCTGTAGTAGGCAGTGACCTCTCGCTGCCGGCTCTAGTCGAGTCTATGGTCGGCAGCGAGGAGTCCTGCGACGCGGTGATATCCTTCTGCGAAACAGTCGTCTCGCAGAAGGAGGCTGCGGAGAGGGAGAAGGAAATTTTATCCACAGAAGACGCACCGGGCTTCAGCGGAGGGCAGACAACGCCCTCTTGCAGCCCCCTAAATGGGTCCAGGAGCGACGGACTCGGGGACGTCCGTCACCCCCAACACATCAGGACCCGAGGTGGTGGTGCGTGGTGTTCCATGCGCGCCCCTCTTGGACGCCTATTGGGGAGTCCAACACCCCACTCCCTCCCCACCCGAGATCGAGGTCCGCAGAGGCGGGCCGGCACTAGCCGGGGGTTGCGGAAGTATCATTGTTCCCGCGACCCCCAGCGTAGGTGTGAGATGGAACACCGGGGTGGTTTTTAGTCAGTACGAGTCTGACAGACCCTCCGCCTTCCCCAGGGCGGAGGAAATCCAATGAGGATTTTCCATCCAGGAACAAAAAAAAAAATAGGTTAAAACGGGCTGATATCCGCAACTCCACGACCAAGCGCGTATTTTGGTAGTGTGCCTATATGTAGTTATGTCGTTCATTAATTTTGATGGCGCAGTGGCTGAGCCACTGGATGCCGCGCTGTGTGTCGCGAGTACCGTTCTCATATTTGCGTGGCTGCAAATGATTGTTCTGGGTCTGACTATTCATGAGTGTTGATTAGATATCTGAGGATAAAGATAATTGATATTGTGGTAGTGCCAGTGAGAGTATTTGTTATAGTGGAAGTTGATGGATTGACATTAAGGGTTGTAAAAAGGTGCTTCACCGCTGAATGCAGTCCAGTTGCTGTACACCCGGTCCACGCCACGTGTGGTACAGGTGGATGGTTGAAGGGGCCCAGCAAGCCCGGTCCTTGCCACGCTGCTAGTAGGTGGGTGGTTGAAGGGGCCCAGCACGCCCGGTCCTTGCCACGCTGCTAGTAGGTGGGTGGTCGAAGGGGCCCAGCACGCCCGGTCCACGCCACGCGTTGTACAGGTGCCCGGTCTGCATTTTGTGGTATAATGAGTCGTTGGTTGATTGAAAAGGGCCTTGTGCGCCCGTTCCACACATGATATGATGAGTTGTTGGTTGATCTAAAGGATCTTGTGCGCCTGGTCTACACCGTATGATATCAGAGTATACAGTAACAGAGTATGCAGAGAACGCATGTCAGGAATGGACGAGCGGAGCCAAATGGAATGTCACTTTCTTTGGTGTGTGAGATATGACGGGCCAATATAAGAATTGCTAAATGCTCACGGCCTTCAATAGTCTGGTGGCCGTGTAGGCATTTCTAAAGATTTTGTTCTGAAGAGAGCTATGGTTTCGAAAGACTTTGACAGATTTCTTAACTTGACGTAACACTTGTTTTTGGAGAGATGAGACAAGAGATCGAGTAAGAATATGGTTTCACATTTATCAACTCCGATGATCATTAAAATCAATAAATCCACAATAAAAACGACCCAAATTACAGCGAACCACAGAAATTGTTCAAATTGGATTACAAAGCGCTACAGAGGCTGAACGGGGCTCGTTACTTAGAAACGCAATTAAGGACTTAGTTGGCGAAGTTTTTGTGGGACCTTCCACAATGAGATAAAGCGCTGTTTTTGGTATCGGCATAAGTTTGTTCCAGTTTTGGAGATCCATGTGCGAAATAAAACAGAACGACCGTATCACTAGAACACGAATTTACTCTCTAACTAACTGCCTGACCTGAGAATCGAGCCCAAAAGAGTTCATGCTCTCGTGCGTCTATCATCCCTTTAATAAGACAATAATACTTGGCAAACAAACAAATGCGTAAGGTACTCCCACCTGTCTTCGCATACGCTATGTCTTATTCAGCAGGGCTTCAAACGAAATTCTGTTCTCAATATTATAATGTTTAATCATAACAGTATGCATAATTGATTTGTTATATTTGTCGGGTTTAGTCAATCAAATCAAATCACGGATGTCAAAACAAATAACAAGCACGCCCCTGGCGGCAAATCTTAGTATTTTTTTTAACTTTGCCCGACACTAGGAATTTCTCCTGTATCGTGGGTGCGTTTACAAACATATATACTCACATACACAAACACCCAGAACCGGAACAACTATCTGTAGGTCATACAAATATTTGTTCCGTGCGGGAATCGAACCCGCGACACGCAGCGCAGCAGTCAATCGCTCAACCACTGCGCTAACCATGCGCTCATAAATTAAGAACAACTACGCATTGGCGCGCTTTTCATAACCACTTGCGTTGTCAGGAAAAGCGCCTACTGACCGCCTTAGAGCTAAGACGTCATAGAATCAGTGTCGATCCGTAATATTAGTAAGCAAGATTTTAACTGTGATTTGTGTGATTTCATATTCACGATTGAGCTCACCTACCTGCCCACACACGATGTCTTATAAGGTCTTGTCCTGACTTCACGATCGTTTGCATCTATCGGCCACCTTGATGCGACATATTTACCTATTATATTTGGTATGATTAATAAACAAAAAAAGGTATTTTGTGAATGAATTATTTGTAATTGGAATTGTTAAATTTATTGTTTTTTTTTTTTGATGTAACAGTTATTGTATATTTTCTTATAATTGTAAGTAAATATAATTTAGTATTTCAATTACTTAAGGTTATTTATTAAGGGTGGGTAAGGGTCTCACTATGTGACTTATTATGATAAGTGCTGTGTGAAAGGGAGCGGGCTGAAAATCAGCTTTGACCAGCATATTAGCCATGGTGCACGCATCATCTGCTGAGCCCCCTCCTATTTCCACACTGGTAAATATTGTGCTTTAAAACTATCTTATGTTTTGTTTATGCTGTAACATTTCTTTCTTTCTCTTTTGGGTCCGATTCTCAGGTTAGGCAGTTATATTGGATTTTTCATCTCGCATTTTCAGTAGCAGCATGGAGTCTAGATTTTTCCCCTTTTGATGAGCTTGACTCCTACTCATCATAATCATGATTTCAGCCTAAATACGTCCACTACTGACAACGCCCCCTGTTACATGGGACCACAGATATAAATCTGACGCGATTTTATGTACTTCGCGTGTCACGATGTTCAAGGCTCTGGCTTGAACATCGCAGCGCAAAGCTATGACTTGCCTACGTCAACTCTAAGCAGATTTCAGTATGATGTTTTAAATAAACAATGTAGCTATAATACCTCATCATGTGTAGGTGATGTATTCACTACTCCGATTAGATTACCGTGTGTAACCTGTCTGCAAACTTACCATTTTAATAAATTTAGACCAAAAAAAGAAAAAAATAAGTGACGCTCGCGCCTGTCGACTTTTTTGTTTATATAGCTTCCCTTACATTCTATATCGAGGGGAAATACAATGGGCGATTTTTTTTAAAAATTCATCCATAATGTATTGTGGGACTACCTACCGAGTAATTATCAAGTTTTCAGGCTTCTTTTGTCTGAATTTACTCAGAAATGCTTTGATGGAATTGTGTTTTTAGCGGCTTTTTATTGTATACTTTTTTTTTAAGTTGAATTGACTTGATTTATTGTTAAGTTAAAAATAGAATAAAATAACGTTGTGTAACATCGTGTAATTATAATGAAAACGATTTGATTGTGTGTTGAAAATACTGTTGTTCTTTTATAAGTAGAGTATTGGATTCGAATTCATTATTTTATATCTGAAAACTTTTGTGTCGTCAAATTTTTAATAAATCTCATCAATGGCATAAAAAATACTAAACAAAACAGCAGGACTTTTATGAAACTCTAGAAAAGGATTTATAAACATTTCCTTGAAACCGAGAGTATTATCCAGGAACAGATAAAGACAAAGATTAAAAACATCGCAAGCCAAACAATATATTTCTGAAAATCAATTGTAAACTCAACGTAAACAAGCATTAACTCATTTACAAACATCTTAAAGCTTCAAATACTGACGAACTGTATTTGTGATGCTATCCCTTATAAGGCTTAATTAGAGCAGAGATGAACGGATCGGTGTGTAACTAGGAAAACATTTACTAAAAGATTTCCTACTATATTAGTAGGAAATCTTTTAGTAAATGTTTAACATGTTATTACATGTTTCTGGTAACTTACTTTTCAGTGGAATGGATAGTAGCTATGGTGGAGTGTATAATTATTTCAACAGACGTATGGATCTATCGTAGCCAGATCTTAGAATTTATCACTTCATGATGTGGTTAGCAATTTCATGAAATAGTTGTATTTCATGAAATAGAAAATAACCGCTAACCGCTGATGCGAGAAATGTCAGCAAAACTGACGGGGCCCGCAAGTTGCCTGCCTGGGTCGCGAATCAATTTGAAAAAGAGTTACCGTGGACCTGGCACCAGCAACTGAAGGTACACGGGTGGGTTCTAGTCAGTAAGGGCCTGACCCATCAAGAGCGGGAGAAGTCATGGGACGATAAAGGACCCAAAAAAAATGGGACAGAAACATGTCTACTGAAGCAGAATCATAAAAAGATGAGAATTGACAAGAATCCAGTTGTTCAGCTTCCAGTTTTCTAGTTTAGCAGCACGCACCGCTCCGCTTCGAGGTTCTATGTAAAAGCAACCTTGAAATTGGTCTACTCTGCCTGAGGCTACAATTAGAAGACGCTCTCAATCCCACTTTGCTAAACGACTTGTTTTACTCGATCGTTATTCATTAGTTGACTACCGTTTCAAAATCGCTCTGGGCAAATTAAATTGACCTTCATTTTGTTGTTAAGGCGTATATATTCCCCAACGTTAACACGGTACTGGACATGCGCCCGCTCAATATCAATACTGGACCTCTTTTTCGACAATTTTGTTTGCAAAATATTTTATGACTTACATATCCTATGTAGTTATGAAGAAATTCTAACCATAATTTTTTCTGTGTAAAGATATGTTTAAACATCCAAGTCACAGACATAAATCTAACTAGATGACACGATTGTATAAACTAAGTGTGTCAAAAAACGGAGTAAAATTAGTATCAGCACCGGAAATCCACCGACATTTATAAAAATGCCTAATTATGCCATATTGAGCTGTAAAAACTGTATAGAAAAGCTGGCCGAGGCATTGGAAATGTTTCTTTCATTGGTAAGTAAATTTGTTTTTAAATTGTGTGTGAAAAGTGGCACGCTTGATTTTCATACAGATTTATATATGTGATCCAAGTCGTTTTCGATGAGTATGCAAAAGAAGCGAAAAATATTGTGTTGTTAATTATTTTTTAAAGCAAAAGTTTTAGTCATACGAAAAAACCATGTTTAAAAATAATATAAATACATAAAAAAATAATTTAAGAACCATAAATAAATAAACCTTTTCACGTAGCCGTTACTACGGAGAATGCTTTAGAAAGTAACCGTTTTACGGCAATAAAGCGGAGTAAGAACCTAAAATTAAGAACGGAGAATATCTTGCGCAATCATTGGTATTTTATAGACAAAGAAACACCCACGGAAGAAGATGGTATCAATTATAATTGATGGGAGTAAATACCTTACACGTGACAAGTGATTATTTTTGTACCACCTTTTTGCGTTAGGTCTCGTCGAGACCACAGTTCATACACGTGTGTCCCTTTAAAACTTTTAACATGATATTAGGTTCAGATTTATTATAGCACTTTATCTTCTTAAAGAACTGTAGAGCTAAGCCATTATAGAGCAAGTAATCTTTATCAAAGGTACCCGAGACAAGTATCCACTAACCAACCAATATGCTTAGTAGGATGGATACAAATCTCAGGTTTTCCGAACGTATACTACCTACATTAGAAGAAACGTATATATGTAATCAAAAAGTATTGAAGCATAATACCAGCCTGTCCCACTTCAGTGTAAAAGCCTCTTCTCATACATAGAAGGCACAACCATTAATCACCAACCCTTAATCAATGCGGGTTGGCGATTTCAAACTTTTGTTAACTATTATAAGCCTAGGTTTCCTCACGATGTTTTCCTTCACCGATATCAGCGATGCCCAAGAAAAACTTATAAAGGACATATCAATCAAATAGTATTGAAGCATACATACCGCAAGCCAATGCCAGAGAACAGAATCACTGTACTTAATACTAATGTCAAGTGACCTTCTAACGGCGGTATTAACCTTCCATACTCCACGTGGAATCATCCTAACAATGTGAACATTACAAGTCCAAACCACGCTCACAAGTACTAAAAGACATTCACATAACCCTGACAATTCCCTTGACAGATCAATAAAAACAGTAACAGGTTGTACAAAACTTCATGTAAAAAAACATCAGTCCTTCTATAGACGTTAACGTTTAAGCTACTCACGTCTTTACCCATGGGATAGTAATAGAGTAAGATCCCAGAGCCTCCAGACGTTTCTTACTTTTCCTGCACAAAATGTGTGGGAAAAAGTAGTGTTGTTATGTACTTTGAACGTACGCACTTACGCAAACCTGCTGGGCGAGCATGGAAAGAAAGAATTAAATAAATAAAAATATATTTATTTGTGACCCGCACAGGAGACACGAGATAAGCAAAACACAAACAATAATAACCCCGTGCGAGACCAAAAAGGCTCCTATCTCAGCATGTGCAACGATATTAAAAACAAAATAACGCTGCGCTGATATTCTGATAGGGCCCACTGTTGATGCCACGGACACATTCACGAAAACGGAACATACAACATTGAAAGGAATAAAATAAAATGAGATAAATAATAAAAAAATTGTATAAACACAGAAACTGAGTCACAGTATGTATGTGTATAACGTAGACAAATATATAAATACACCACAATAAATAAATCCCGATGGCTCAATGAACATTTGTTGTACCGTAGACAAACGACAGAGTGCGCCAATCTTAATCTATGGTCGGCGTCGGCTGTCAATATGAAAAAAATAATGGTGATATATGTAAGACATTTCTGTAAATAAACAAAGTGAAAAGATTACAAGTATTCGATAAACCATGCCCTATAGCAGGGCCTATTGTGACAGGCTTGGGTCACACATGTTTATCAGTTTGGAAGCAAAAACCTTGATAAAATTCGTGACTCAAGCCTATCACAGAGGCCGTGCTCACCCGGATGCTAGCTTGAGCCGACGGATATTTAACAGGTGTGCTAAAGGAAACGCACAAAAATACAAATTTTTCGTAAAGTCTGTGTGCTGATTCTTATGTAAGATTTACAGAATATTGTTAAATAATTATTTTTTATCGCCTTATTCATCATCATCAGCCTATTAATGTTCCCACTGCTGGGACGCAGGCTTCCTCTCTATGAGAGAGTGGATGAGCCTTAATCCACCACGCGGGCCCATTGCGGGTTGGTGGATGTCACATGTCTTCGAAATTTTGATTCTAGGACATGTCGGTTTCCACACGATGTTTTCCTTCACCGTTTTTAGAGCAGTGGTGATGAAATAACTAACACAAAGTAATGCGCCAGCCTGGGTTCGAACCCACGACACGTAAGTCGGGGCCGTTAACACTGGGCTACCACTGCTCTTATCGCTAAATAATTATTTTTATTGATAATAGTATATGAGTTGGTAGTCACCTCCCGCACCTTCATCGGATTATATCGATTATTTTTTGTAAATGGATAGCGTTCGGTTCCGTTCCGCGGCGATAGATAAATCACCATCTAATAATCAATCGATATCGATAGATAAATCAAATAATCAGTACAATCAGTTCAGTATATCGTGACAGTTTTTTTGAATGGGATGAGACCCCACGCCTCTAGTGAGGTCTTTTTCACAAGGCTGTTCGATCACAGTTTCATTAATATCGCGTTTTGTTAGCAGGTATGCGTACGTTCAAAGTACACTCACTACTCAATCACAAATATTTTTTGCAAGAAGAGAAAGAATCGTCTGGGGTTTCTGGGATCTAGGACCATAAGCTCGCTCGCTTTGACGTCTAGCAACGTCGGACGCAATTAAAAGTTACTCCCGAGTCCTGGAACATCCTCTGGAAGTAAATATGACGTGAGGGACAGTTTTTATTCTGTGTGAATGGTAATGTTGCCACTGGACAGCTTGTTAAAGTTTGGATGAATCAAAATTGGACAATTATCAGCTTATTATCAGATTATTGGTCCGGGACTTATTGTCTGAAAATCAGCTTGTTGTTTTAATCGTTGGTATTTGCATTGATACACCCTGTATTGCATGCTACGAAGTACTAAACCTATTTATAAGCAGTTGTACGAAAACCAAAAACAAGGTTTTGAATTAAATCATTTCCACGATCAATCTATCTAACCAGATTCAGTTCAATTATTATTATTATTTTATTATGATTTATTTATTATCATTTATTTATTTCACCAAAAGTAATACAACAAATTACATAAAATATTACAGGCCAGTACTTAAAATTATGCAACATGGGAGCATCTGTAGCCGAACTAGGACGAATCCTGTATCTCGGCATACAGCGCCTGACCCTCGAAATAGATTATTATATTTAGCCCAATAGACATGCAAAAAGACGTATCTATGAAATTATACAATGTCTTTGATTTGTTCTAAAACCAAACAATACCAAAAATGTGCATGTATGTGTGCCTACGTATGGTTTTGTGTAAATGTAGAGTAGTGAGAGGTGTAGGGGTGTTGGATAGTGTAATTTTGATACATAGGTACATAATACCGAGAATCTAGAGATGGATAAAATGAACAAAATATATAAAACAAAACATCCATTATCTATTGGTTATCTTAGTCTGGAAACTGCTCATGTCAGGATGCTAGTCAAACTCTCATTTTTATTTCTAAATGAGAAACAGGTTCTCTGTTTCCTCATAAGAAAGGTTAAGCAGGTAGTTATGTACCCCTTTCTTACACAAAGACTTATTTAGTGGATATATATTGAGGTCTTTATTTATTATATTGTAAAGAAAAGGGGCTAAAAATGTGTAAAATCTTTTTACAAAAGACGTTTTAGGCTTAGGGGATCGAGTACATACCTCGTGCTTTCTGCGTAGTGGGTCATAAAGAATTTCGGTGTGCTTCTTTAAAACCACTCTTTCTATAAACAGCTGCCTCACGGTAGGAACTTGACAAAACTGATAGAGCTCTCTTGTAGGGAACAGTATTGGCTTAAACGTGCTTACTTTTAAAATCGCGCGCTGAGCCACCTCTAATCCCTTGATGATGGTCTTAGCAGCTCCACCCCAAGACAGAATGCAGTATGCAATAATAGATTGACACAGTGCTAGATATATATTTTTCAATAGTGTCGCTTCCACGACGTGCCTCAAATTCTTGAAAACATATATGAGCTTGCGCACCCTAGAAGATATTAGTTTTATATGGTATTTAAAGCTGAGGCGACTGTCCAAAATAATGCCCAGGTATTTTAATTTGTCCACGCACTCCAGTGGTTCACATCTGCAGTCCGTCTTGAGAGCACATATGTGCGGAATCATGCGATGCTTGCTTAGTATACCAGTTTTTTTGCGAATAGAGAACGTTAAGTATTTAGTTTTGTCATGGTTAAGGGTCAGAAAATTACCATGCAACCACTCCTGAACCATATCGAAACCCACTTGGGCGGCATCAAAGACCTCATCCCAATTATCGGCGGAGAATAGGAGAGCAGTATCATCCGCATAAGAGATGATTTCGCCTTTTGGTAAACTTAAATTTGTAAGGTCGTTGATATACACGAGAAATAAGGTGGGTCCAAGGATGCTGCCCTGCGGGACTCCGTACGACCCGGGAAGCTCTTCACTATAGTGGCTGCCCACTCTTACACACTGAAAACGTCCAGTTAGGTAGCTCTCAAATAGTTCAATTTGTTTTCCCCTTATGCCAAGATTCTTCAACTTGTTTATTAAAATAGGGATAGAAACGGTATCAAAGGCCTTCACGAGATCGAGAAATACCGAGAGACATTTCCCACCTCCATCCAACTCTGTGGTGATGAAGCCAGTTAATTTATGTACTGCTTCATCAGTTGATTTTCCTGCACGAAAACCATACTGATTTTCAGAAAAAAATTTGTTTTTTTCTATATAACTGACCAATCTTGTATTAATTATTCTTTCTAGAATCTTGGACAAAGAGAGTAGAATTGAGATTGGCCTGTAGTTACTGAAACGACCCCCATCTCCTCCCTTATCGATTGGGCATACGACGGATTTTTTCAAGGCCATAGGGAAGGTGCCAGTTTCAAGACACAGATTGAAAATGACTGCTAGTGGAGGGACAAGAAATTCTTTAAATTGCTTTAAAAATTTGTTAGAGATACCGTCCCAACCCACCGAGCATTCAGTTTTCAGGTCATCTATATGTCGGGCGACCTCCTCTTCACTGGTATCTTTGAGGAAGAAGGAATACAGTGGAGAATCATAAACAGAAACAGCCGATGAGATATTATTTTTGTTATTTTGTGTCTGCACAATATCCCCAGCCAAAGACCTGCCCACACTCAAGAAATAATTGTTCATTTCATTAACCGTTAACTGAGGAGAGGAAGAAATTTTTAACAATTCTGAGGGACAGCTGTTGTCCTTTTTATTACTAGTGAAGCTTTTTATCGCATTCCATAACTTTTTTGGGTTATTGCCAGCTAATTCGACTAGATTTTTTTCATAAGGTATCTTGACTTGTTTCAAAATTTTGTTACAGAAATTTCTGTAACGTATATATGTGGTTCTTAGATTTTCGCTATCGGGGGACTTCTTATGATTTACATGTAAGCGGTCCCGGTTCCTCATGCATCGCAATAAAACTTGGTGTAACCCACGGCTTTATCATTCTTTTTCGCCTTGACTGAGTAATCACTTTTGAGTTTTTTTTAAGCGAATACTGTATGCTATTTACAAGGTAGTGGTGTGGCAACGTTAGGATCCCGTGTTAGTGATATGGGTTTTAGGTCAATGCTAAGAATATCACTTTGTAGGCTCTCAAAATCAACTTTAGTAAAACTAGTAGTTGGGTATTTACGTATATGCTTAAGACTCATGCAAAGAAGAACAGGATGGTGGTCAGTCAAAGTAGTTTGGGGTATAAGAGTCGTGAATAAATTTTTAGTTTTAAGTAGAACATGATCTATACACGTGTCGCTTGTAGCACGTGTAATTTCAGTGTGCGACGGTAAAAGCCCATGTGAAGCAGCTAACGTAAGATACCTCTCTCCGGGAAGCTCGATTTTGCCATCATTGATTGCAATATTAATGTCACCAATGGTAACTATGTTATTGAAATGCGATAACTTCGAAAGAGTACAGTTTAGGGAGGCTAAAAAGTTATCTATATTTTTATAAGAAGGAGAACGGTATATCGAAACTATAGCTGTGGCTTCCCTTGTAAGTACCAAGCAGTTTCCTTCCATGAAATCCGGCTCCTCAATACAAAATTTTAGGTTATCTCTACAAAAAACCACGACCCTATCATTTTGTTTGTTGTTTTGCCTTGTTGCATATGATCGATAACCCGAAAGAATAGGTACGGAATCATCTTTTTTTAACCAGCACTCTGTGAGTACCAGTACGTCACATTCAAATTTCAGTCTTTCTAACATAGTTTTTAATCCTAGCATATTGCAATGAATGCTACGAATGTTCTGTGTAAGAACCGTGAGCCTATTATTTTACGGTAAAAGTAACCTATGGCAATTATCTAAGTCACATGTAAGAGCTTTGGAGACAGTCAATCCATCAATATTGTCAGTTAAGTCGACTAGGTTATTGAATTTTGAATATTTATAAGTATGTCAAATTTATCATGAACTGAGAAATGGTCAATTGATCCATATTTCTGTACGTATGTATCTGTATTTTTATCGGTATGTGTGCTATTAAGTGTGTGTGTGTGATGGTGTGTACTTAAAAAATATAAAAAGTTCGATAAGCATAATTGATATAAAATTAATGATATTGTGAAATTAAACTTAAAAACAATCACTAAAATTAAAATAATAAACATACAATTGAAACAAAATCCAACAACTATTATCAAAATTAAAATAAGAAACCTAAAATTGAGATCAAATTCAAAAACAATTAACAAAATTAAAATAATAAAACCAAAATTAATATTAAATCCAAAAATAACTATCATCATCTTCCTGCCCTTGTTCCATGTTACTTGGGGTCGGCGCAACACGTTTTCCTCTGCCATACCGTCCTGTCCCCAGTCACGCTATCACTGACTCCCTTTTCTTTCATATCACTCCTCACACAGTTCATCCATCTTTTCTTTGGCCGTCCCCTCCCTCTCCATCCATCCACATTTAAATTCATAACTCTTTTAGTAACATGCGCTTCATCCCTCCTCATCAGATGGCTATACCAGGACAAACGGATTCCTTTCAACTTTTCTGTCACTGGCGCCACTTTCAAACTTCCTCTAATATACTCATTTCTCACTTTATCCATTCTCGTCACTCCGCACATCCATCTCAACATTCTCATCTCTGCTACATGCAATCTTTTTTCATCCATTTTTTTCACAGCCCAACATTCTGATCCATACAGTACGACAGGTCTAATCACAGACTTGTAAATTTTCCCCTTTAACTTGAGGGGCATCCGTGGGTCACAAGTTGTTCCAGTGAGTTGTCGCCATTTCATCCATCCCGAGCCGATCCGGTGCGTTACGTCTCGGTCTACCTCGCCATCCCCTTGGACAAGCGACCCTAGGTACCGGAAGTCGGAGCACATCGGTATGGGTGTCCCAGCGAGAGTTAGAGGCACGGAACTGGAGAGACCGCCAAAATCGCAGAACAAGTATTCGGTTTTAGTTCTGCTCAATTTCAAGCCAACACTCTCCAGTCTGTGCCACCACATCCCCAATTTGTTCTGGACCTCTAGGCCACTCTCGGCAACCAGCACAATGCCGTCGGCAAACAGCATACACCAGGGTGCCTCCTCCTGTATGTCTGACGTCAATGCGTCCATTATCATCAGGAAGAGGTAGGGACTGAGAGCCGATCCCTGGTGTAAGCCAACTGCCACACTGAAGCTACCAGTAGTGCTCACTGTGGACCGAACTTGGGTACTGCATTGACTGTACATCGCTCGGACCAACTGTACATACTTCCCAGGCACACCTTTCTTCTTAAGGGCCCACCACAAAACCTCACGGGGTACCCGGTCGTAAGCCTTTTCGAGGTCAACGAACATCAAGTGCAAGTTTTTATGAGCACCTCTGTATTTCTCGCACAACTGGCGGATTACGAAAATGGCATCCGTTGTACCCCGACCAGGCATAAAACCGAATTGATTCTGCGATATTTCACTCTCTTCTCTCAGCCGCCTTTCAATAACTTTCTCCCAAGCTTTCATACTATGTGACATTAGCTTTATTCCTCTATAGTTGTTGCACTCCAGCACATCGCCTTTGTTTTTAAAGATGGGCACCAGCGAACTATTGCACCATTCATCAGGTATGGCTTCTTCCCGTAACAACTTATTGAAGAATAAAGCTAACCACGTCCATCCATCTACGCGCAATATCTTCCACACTTCAACTGGTATTCCGTCCGGACCAAATGCCTTACCGTTCTTCATTCCATTTACTGCTATTCTTACTTCATCCATACTAATCATTCTCACTAATCCCTCATTCACAGGTTTATTTTCTAACATACCACTCCAGTTATTTTCCTCATTCATCAGTTTCTCAAAGTATTCCTTCCACCTATCCTTAATTTTTTCGTCATCAGAAAGAATAAATATATAAATAAATAAAGAATAATAATAGCGATATTAAAATAATAAATATGAAATTAGCATGCAATTCTATAAAAAAATAATTATTTTACGAATGACAAAACAAATTACTAGTCATACAGCGCTCTTTAGTTTCTCGTACAAAGTACACTCACTACTCAATCACAAATATTTTTTGCAAGAAGAGAAAGAATCGTCTGGGGTTTCTGGGATCTAGGACCATAAGCTCGCTCGCTTTGACGTCTAGCAACGTCGGACGCAATTAAAAGTTACTCCCGAGTCCTGGAACATCCTCTGGAAGTAAATATGACGTGCGGGACAGTTTTTATTCTGTGTGAATGGTAATGTTGCCACTGGACAGCTTGTTAAAGTTTGGATGAATCAAAATTGGACAATTATCAGCTTATTATCAGATTATTGGTCCGGGACTTATTGTCTGAAAATCAGCTTGTTGTTTTAATCGTTGGTATTTGCATTGATACACCCTGTATTGCATGCTACGAAGTACTAAACCTATTTATAAGCAGCTGTACGAAAACCAAAAACAAGGTTTTGAATTAAATCATTTCCACGATCAATCTATCTAGCTTTCAATCTAACCAGATTCAGTTCAATATCAGTAATCTTACATGATCAACTGCCTATTTGACCACCGCACCCAGTAACTGGGTAACACGATATCCCTTGGCAAGATTTTTCCAGAACCTATCATCAACAACAAATCAAAAATGAAAAAACAATCAAATCAGTCTATCTATAATAATCTATCGCATGTCCGCCATTGTATCTTTGGGCATAAAGTTTCATTTATAAATCCACGTTTTTCGCCCATACCGGTAACGTACGATTGCATTAGTACGAAAATCAAATTCAAACCCCTTATCTTTCGATTCGTCATTGATCGCTTTGCTCCAATTAGAGCCAAAATTCACGAGTCCCATAGCAAACCATGGATGCGACGGAACTCCGCCGTTTAATTGAAAGCTAACATCAAGCGGCATTGGGCGCACAAAGCGGACCTCGGTAACAAACATACGAATACGTGCCATAGGACGATCAACAAGGAAATCGTCTTTCAATGCATGATTACTTAAAGCTGAGGATGGACGCTGACACGAACGAAGGTATTAAGTGCTAGATGATCACAAATAAATGTATCAATGCTTTTATTATTATTGATAGGCCGTCGATTATTGACCAGTATCTCACACGATGGTAAGCCATGTTGTGATTGACGGTGAAACCACGCTCGCGTAGATTTAACCTGATTCAATCTTGACTAATGTAAGTTATTGTAAATTTATTATTGCAAAAAAAAATCCTAATCGCCGCCGTCTTAGGCAAAAGCTCAGCTATCTCTTTCACAAATAAACTTAAAAAGAATTATGGTCCAAGAAATAATATAATAGTATTTTCAAGCTTTTAAAAGTTGTTAAATACTCTGAAAGTATTTAATAGCTCCAGATTCCGTACTCTTTAAAATTGTGTTTATTTCTCGTTTTAACTATGCATTTCCCATCCTGACTGCTTTGTCCCCCAATTAATCGAAACCGAAATTCACAGAGGTACTAGGGAATCATGGATGCCGCACAATTGCACCATCTAATTGAAAGCAAACAACACGCCGTGAGGGCGCACGAATGATCGGCGACCATTTGAATTGTTAAACATCTCCGTGTGTCGCTGGGAGCCTGGTACTTTCACTCCAGTTTGTCGCTCGTTTGAGCTTTTGTCTCTTTTTATTGTTCGGCAAATAAAAAGAAAGACGTGTGTTTAGGACTAGTTTGTTACGCTTTTAGAACTGGTGTGCAAGATTTTTTTTGTTTGCACAGGATTAGTTTTAAGGGGGACGGAATTCTTCGGTTTTAAGAGGACAGCTATTAGTTTGGTCTCTGAAGCGTCTTCTATTTTCCACTGCTAAGCTTTTTGAAAGGCCTATTTTAAGCGGTATGACTAACTGGTAGGTAATAATACCGAACATCTTGACTTCTTCTAAATACTTAACTGTGAAGTTGACAATATTCATTCTGCGGAACCAATAAAGTAAATAGCGTGAGACCCATAAAACAGGAGGCAATACATTAAATGCTGTTAATCAAAGATACGTGCGTCCATTATTGATAGCTATCACCAGGATGATCAGGGGCCCAGGGTTCAATAAAACGGCCATTAGTAGGTGCAGGTAATAAACGGGGGACGACTCAATCGCCCTAAGTAACACTAACTTTATAAGTGTGAGATGGGTCGTCAATAAGTGATGCAGGGCTTTAGTTCGAGAGGTTGGGTAAATGTCACGGAAAATGGTTAATTCTTGAAGTTCAGAATAAGCTAATAAAAATCAAAATAAAAGAAAGAAAGACAGATTTTTTAATAAATATGTTTTTTTTTTTTTTTAGTTTAATTCAATACATATAATAAATCTGGATAAAAGTCGTTTTTGTACATCGAAAAGATTTCCAAAAAAAAATAGGCAGGATGTTAAAGGATAACCAACAGAACACAGCACTTTTTGATATTTGTTTAGTTGTGCACGCATCAGGTAAAATGTACGAAACCAGTGTAGATAACTTTTGTACATAAAAATTGTGTGTACCTTAAAGCATTACTAAGTTTTTTTTTCATCGCAATCGGAGAGCGATTCAGATACTCGGACAGTTGAACGCCTTATTCGAAAGATGGCTTTGTGCATTTGAAGTCATTTTCTGAATGACGGTGTTAATATTCTCCGCGAAAGAATGATCATAGAAAAACAAAATGGTAGAAAGTTGGGGTAGGCAGGAAGATAAACCCCCCCGGTGGGTTCCCGCATTGTCGAGGCGGGGGGCTCAGTAACCATGCCTTGGTCACCCACGGTGAAGCGAAGAGGAACCCGAGGCGGGACCGCTCGTCAGGGCTTTTACCGATAAGTCGACGACGTAGCGGCCAACATGTATGTTGCGGTGCTGCCTGGGCGACATCGTAACTGAGGCGGGCCGCGATGTCGTATGGGGTCTCCAAAACCCATACGATATCGCGGCTGAGGGTTGGAGGCCGAGGCGGGATAGGAATGCCGGTATTGCGGTGCGCCGCTCTCCCTACCTTCCGCGGCCTGGACGGGGTCGCCACCGTCTGATGGCGGACGCGGTGGAGCCGCAGGGGAGGAGTAGTGTCGGTATAGCGTTGGCCGCTCTCAATAGCCTCTGCAGCCGAAAAATGGTAGGTGGCATGGTCATTGACCTTGACCCGTCACAACTGGACCAAGGGTGCCATACACGGGGTCGTCTGGCACCCATGTGCTGGTTTGGTCCCTGGGTTGGTCACGGCGCACAGTGTGTTCTGGAGCGCTGGTGATGGAGGTTACTCCCCAGAGGAGGGTCCGGTGGCGGTGTGCTAACGCGTACCCGTGTTCCTGCCATAAGCGGCACAAGAGGACACCGTGGAGTTTTAGTGGGTTAGAGTCCCACATAACTGCGCTATCTCCCCGTGGTAGCGCAATATGCATAAGCATTTCTCCACGATAAAAAAAAGGCAGGAATGTAAAAAGTAGGGTTGGTAGAACTAGGAAGTTAGGTATGAAGGTAAGTAAGAAGGGTAGGGTAAGCAGGTGACGGGAGCGAAGCCGCGGGCACAATAAATACACTAATAAATAGACAGATCACCTATATGCAAAAACAGAATCGATAAAAATACAATATTACTCTTGGATAACTAATTTTGGTTTATAAAGCACATATTTCCAAGGAAAAGCCCAAAGAATTCCCAAAAAACACGAATCTGAAAATCATTCACAGTGTTCGGTTGAAAGTTATAATTCCATTTATTCATTTTATATACATATTTTTACATTTTTAAATATTATTCTATAAAAAAATAAAATAAAAAATCATTTAAAAATACAAAAATAGTAGCCCACCGGTATCGGGAACAGGGTCCAAGCTACCGGTGGTCAGGGCTCCTGAGAGAGGAACCTCCTAACGATACACGCCGTGTCCAGGAGTACCGCTTTCTGGATCAAGCCCTTGATCCAGCTGCCCAACGAGAGCCTCCTAAGATGTTGGTCGAGGCTCTTGGCTATTATGCCATTGGCCGTAACGACTATCGGCACAATGATCGCTGTATTCACGTCCCACATGTCGACAACCTCGCGAGCCAGATCAAGATACTTGCTTTTCTTCTCTCTCAGCCTTCACGAGGTTCTCGTCATGTGGGACCGCTATATCAACAATCATTGCGCGACGCTCGAGTCGGTCTATCACCACTATGTCAGGCTTATTGGCAACAATAGTCCTGTCAGTGATGATAGACCGATCCCAATACAACGTGACATTGCCATTTTCGAGAACTGGATCGGGAACATACTTATAGTAAGGCACTTCCGACTCCACAAGATTGTATTTAAGAGCAAGTTGCTGATGGATTATCCTGGCTACAAGGTTGTGTCTATGCAAATAGTCTCCGTTAGCCAGACTAGAACAACCGGAGATAATGTGACGGATTGATTCATCCGGCCGGTGACATGCCCGACAGATGTCAACCGTGCCCGTCCTTCACAATGTATTTCCGGTAGTTGATCGTCATCATAACTTCGTCCATAATCGCAAAGACAAAACCTTCGGTTTCCCCGAAAAGGTCACCAAATCGCAGCCAGGCCACGGACGCTAAAAGATCTACATCGGGCCCATGTAGGACCCGGTAGAAGCGTCCGTGAAGCTCCTTGCTCTGCCATACCTCCCTGCGGTCATTAGTATCTAATACTATAGGTTTGCGCCAGTTCTCGTTAGCCAAGGAGAGCGGGGTAAGGCCCTTGTCCACCGCTACCACATCTCGATGCATACCCATGTCAGCGGCCTGGAAGTATTCCCTAAGACTGCATACCTCGCGGTTGTGTAGGGTCTTAGCATTTAAAAAGCCACGACCCCGCACTTCCGAGGGATATACAGTCTCATAACCGATGAACGTGGGTGATGCATACGATTTGCCGTAAGCAGCGTGCGGTCCCTCCTATCCAGGGCGTCAAGTTCAGTCTGAGTCCATTTGAGTATGCCGAAAGAATACATCAATACCGGTATGACTCAGCTGTTGAAGGCGCGCACCTTGTTACCGCCCGATAAAAGACTATTTAGTACTCTTTTCAGGCGGCCAAAGAAGCGCTCCTTCAACGACTGTTTCACGTCAGTAGCATTGATGCCTAGTGCTTCCGATATACCCAAATACTTGTAAGTTTCGGTTGAGGAAAGGGATCGAAGGTGTATGGAATCCGAGAGTTGTATTCCCACGGATTCCATAATCTCCCCTCGCTTTACATGCATGACTGCACATTTGTCCACACCAAATTCCATACGGATGGCGTTACTGAAGGTTTCTGTTACCTTCAGTAGCTTCATCAGTTGCAAGTTGCTGGGGGGCAAAGAGCTTCAGATCATTCATGTAAAGGAGGTGTGATATGACCTGACCACCTCTCCTCAACCGATAGCCCAGACCTGAACCCTCCAGCAGTGTACTGAGAGGGTTTAGGGCTAAACAAAACCACAGAGGACTCAGACTGTCGCCCTGAAATATTCCGCGCTCGATCCTTATAGGTTCGCTGTTTTCCTGAATCTGTCGATATCCTGGATAGTGAAGGACCGTCCTCCACTGCCCCATACATAACGTCAGGAAGGCGCGCAGAGTTGCATCAATTTTATACAACTCCAGCACCCTCATGAGCCATGTATGTGGCACTGAGTCATAGACCTTCTTGTAATCTATCCAACATGTCGCCAGATCCTTGCGGGAACGGCGAACCTGTTGGCTAACGGCAATGTCAAAGTTATAATTATTGTTATTGATAGTTTAGTTATACTGAAAACCGTAGTTACTTTTAAGAAACTAATAATAAAACTGTATCCCAGCCTTCCTGAAAAGGCGCAGGTTGATCAATTTCATAACTCATAACGTCTCGAGTCTCGAGGCGTCGACACCGTACATCCGTTTCCCGTTAGATCGTTAGAAGTGCCATCAAACCGGTGCATTGCTAATTTTCTTGTTATTTTCACGGCAATAAACTGCTTGTTCTAAGAATAACCTTTGGCTTTTAACAGCAGTTTTTTTTATGCAGAATGTTTAAATGTAGTATTTTTCTTTGAGAGACACGAGTGACAAAACTAAAAAAGAAACTTTACCTTTAACCTTTTTTTTTGTTAAAAAGCATTTTATTTTATTCTTTGTAGTGTCGGTACCTCATATTACCATGAAAATCATTTATAGCCAGACTACATCTCATTTCAATTCCAATAAGCCCAATCACGACTAGGATACATTGTTTTATTACGGATTCCAGTGCCTACCTTCTGGTTTCATCATCAGATCAGTTCGATGGTACCATTTTCATCAGTACCATTTATTTATGTGTATTTATTTCATCAAAGTCGCTTAACTATTCAAGATATCTTATACGCATGAAATACTTAAAAAGGAGTTCCAGTAGCAATCTGTGGTCTTCTTCATCAGTTTCACTTCACCAAATGATACTATCTGAGTGCAAATGCTTGCCATGTTATTGAAAATACCAAAATCGCTATATGTCTGCTATATTTGATGACTTCGCTCGATTTCCATGGGAACCCATGATCAGATTCTGATTTGGTGACAATGGGACCATCTCGAGAATAAATACCTCCAAAAAAAAATATGCAAATCCGTCTATATATGACGGAGTTATAACAGAACATATATTATATTAAAACAAATTAAGAACATCCGATTTCAGGATCTCCTCCTTTTTAAGAAGTCATTTAAAAAATAAACAATAATTTATAAAAAAAGATACCGTGCGACACTAAAAAGGCACACTACTCCTATACCACCCACCTACTAAACTACTGGCTACTGATATATTACTAGATTCTTCTGCAATTTCACTCCTGTGGCCTAAACAACTGGAACTGGGGTGTCTTTAAGTCAAAAGGAATGAAGTACGCGTGCTCCGTCGTCAACCACATCATCGGTCACATCATCGGTCACCATCAAGTGAGACGGTGGTCAAACGTCCGCCTGATAATAACAAAATACAAAGGTTTTTCCTATTCTAAAAGTAACATAGATCACTCAGCAATAGTGTTATTTTGAATCACTGATATAGTTTTCATAATCTTTTTCACTCATAACACAAGTTCAAGTTTGGGTGTCAGAGATGTATAACTCTGTATTAAGTACAATACTCAAATTAAATCTTCGTTTTGTTAAATCACATAGTGACATTGAAATTGTAATCTGAAAATAAAGATTTTTATTATTATTGTTATAATCGGATCACAGAGATATTACCTCCAACAAGCATCCAATTTACGTGACGTATTGTTCAATTGCGCTTATGTGAACGCACCTTAGAATAGTGTTGCATGTTTTAATATTTAAGTTGAGAACGCATGTCTCTCAAGTGGCGACATTACGGCCCAGTTGCTTGTTCGGTAGTTAACTCAACCAATGGTTAAATATGGTTATTTGTGATACCAACAATTGATTAATAAACGGATTTTACCGAAATTAAAAACCATTGGTTAGCATATTTAACCATTGATTGAGATAACTACCGATAAAAAAAGTCTGGGCTTCAGCGATGATCCGGGGTGCTCCCCAGAGCGCCCCTCTCCTATCTACTAACCATCGCGAGTCACAGACTTAATTACTATAACTAAACTATGTTTTAATAAGACTGTAGTATAAATGTATGTGTTTTCTATGGCTACAACCAATTAAAATACTTTCAACCTACAGTTGGACTTTCACTTCATTCAACCTCACCTCCAAGAGTCCTTAAACATATATTTGAAATGCTTGGCAAAGGTAACATATCTGATTTATTTTCCTTTATGCGTCTATGGTACTTCAAGGCAAACATCTTGCTAGATGTGGATTGTTTGTCCCGAACTTCCAAGCCTTATCTGAAATCAAGGAAATGTTTCACACGCCAGGTATTCTGTCGCTCACAAGTCCGTTGATCAAAATGGACTGAACCAGCACAGATGTAACAACTTATTTTTTATGTACCTACATTCTAAGCAAATAAAGACCTATTCTATTCTATTCAGAAACGACTGAATGAAAAGATGCCTTCCACCGATACCTCTCTATTCATTCATTCTTATCACATAAGAACTAGGTACTCATCAAGAAATGGAAGCAACCAAACCAGAAAATATCCGCTGCACTTCGCTCAAACTAATCCTAGCAAATGTTCGTCCTCTCGTGCCATCAAACATAGATATGTCAAATGCGACTGAAACCGAACTCGGGCGCAATGAAATGGTTCCCAAAACTCTGCAAATGGAGGTCCGATTCGCAGTAAGTATAGATGCATTAGCAGATTAGTTCAACAGTGTGCACAAGAAATAAATGCAGTTCTCGGAGGTAAGGTTTAATGGAAGTGACCTCAGCAAGGACTCCTTGGTAGATCTTCGTGAATATTCATGTACGCTCTAACTAGCGTTTGATGACTTTGCAGTGAGGTGGTGGTAAGGATTTAGTTTTAGCATTTTATGTATAAACACTTTTTCTTTCTTTATGTGTTTATCATGACAGCTGTCGAAGCCAAAGTGCAATGCAGCATTTCAAAGTTGCTTAAGGGCATAATCTCTTCCTCTAAACATACTAGCAGATCGTAGAAATGTTCTTCATATACGAGTATATCAATCATGACAAACAACTTTTTCAGAATTTACTTTGTGTCAAATGTTAGACGATAAATCTATTACGAAATGAATATAATATTCAAAACTCCTCTTTTAAAATGACCGTTTCTCAGAAAAGGGAAAATTACATTTTTAGGTCTGAAGGTAAGCTAGTAGGACTAAACATCTCATCTAGAAAGCCAACATCTTCGTCCAATCACCCAGTTACTTACAAAAGAGCGACTCAGTATCGAAGCTGTAACATTTGCATTTTAGATTTAATATCCTTTAACTGCGAAGGCCCATGACTTTTATGAGATTTACAACACTTCTACCAGACTGCGCGGTGGAAGGGTTGTGGGTTGTGGCTTTGCAGTCGAGGAGAATGTTTAATGCATTAATGCTTGGTAGTGCAATTCTTAGCTGTTAATACCTAGTTTTATTGGAGTTTGGTTTAAGAAAAGACGCGATTGTTTTTCAATTTTCTTTCTCCAGCTTTTATTATTTTGTGAAGGAGTACATAGAGATAGAGGATGCTTGTTGTGGAGGTACATAGAGGAAGAAAAAGAGATTTATGGCAAAACTGAGTATGTGATATTCTTCTCTACGCTTTTCTTCTTCTTCTTTAAGTAGCAGCCATGTTTAGTGAATTATATCGTAATTTACACATATTTCACTGTGTTGAATGAAGTGCTATTGTAAAGACCTCGTTGTGTTTAATTAATGATGAAACATTAATTAAATTTTCTAATAAAGCATAAAATAGGAAATAGGTTTACGACTGTTTCGCAAGGCAAACAGCCGATGAACTATAAATTTTCCTATACAATCACATAAAAGCTATGAATTTAAACGCACTTTCTATAAAGACTTCAATAAAAACATTATTACAATCTACCAATAACGCTGAACTATCAAGCGAATGAGGACAATCAGAGATGACACTTTTAAGACTTTTGCAAAAGAAAAAAGTAACTATACCAGTGGTAGGTACTTTAAATGAGACATGTCAAGACATGGCTGTGACTGGCTCGACTGAAATCTTTATTATTATTTCAGTTGAAAGACGTGTCCTGGTGAAGGCTTACATTCCCCAGTATATATCTTTCAACCAGACCGATCAATGGACCGGTCCATTTTTATGCTTCTCGCATCCAGCGGACACCTAGAACCTTTCGGCTTTATTGGCCATCAGTTCTACAAGCAATGTTCAGTATATGCACTGTCCAATGCCACTAAGTTTGGAAATTCTTCAGGCAATAAAACATACAAACGAATTGTAATATCAAAAAAATGGACAATAAAAATTAATACAAACATAAATCATGCTGTGCAGTCGTTTTTGAATTAACTTTTATTTATTTATTAGTTTTTTGTTGTTTTTTTTTTAGAATTAGATACATTTAAACATATAAGTGTCATATATTTTTGAAATCACCTCTTAAAACCCTTTGTTTTGATACTTCACATGATGGGATTGGAAGAAAAAAAATTTGGTTCCCCACAATATTTTTCTTTTTTCCAATTTTAATGTACCCAGTGACACTGACGAAGCGATTGACTTAAGAATCATCAAAATCGGCCAACGCGTTTGGTCTCTAGACCGCCACATAGGAACAAACATACATACATACATACACTGATAAACATATTACCCTCATTCGGATTTCGGTTAAAAATCTGTTTATTTCTATTTTTTTGGAAGTATCTAAACTTAAATTATTTAATTGGTTATCTTTTAGGACAACCCTAACATCGCCATATAAAATAAAATAGTTTAATATCGTGGAACTATAAACGCTGTAGCATTTAAAACGGCAATGCAATTAGCATTCGGCATTACTAAGAATATTTTATTACAACATTCTAGAATTACTTGAATAATGTTCATATCAACAGAACAGCTAATGTTTCAGTCTACGTACCATCTTAATGAACGTATCAAATTAAATCCAAGATATTAAACTTTTCAAGTGCTCTAGAAGAGTTTGTGTCAAGATAGGGTCCAATGCCCGTCACTTACCTTGTTTTACTAGTACTTATAAAATATGATCAAATTTTTTAGGAAGAAAAATGAAGTCGATGAGACTAAATCACCATTATTCTTCTTCTTGTTGATTTTACAGTTTTTGTTGGTCCAATTCTTCACCACTCCCACGGTACTGACTGCCGTGACTTGACTGCAGGTTTGGGCTGCCGGACTGGGGCGCAGAGGGCAGGAAAGTGAGAGAAACATATCCACAAGCTACGCTATGACCCCATTATGGAATAAGAGAGAATTATTTCGTTTCTCTTATTTTTTTCCAAACAAAGATTAGTCAGCCAATGCATCCAACTTACACTCAGGGCTGACTACCCCATTTATCACACTTATCTATCGGTTAAACAAAACGACACATAACCTCGCGTCAGTATATATCGCCGGTTACGTACCACTGGGACCTATCTGCTATCTGCTACACGCCTGCCTGATTAACTACATGCATGCATGCGTAGTTATTCCGATCCCCTGGCGACGCGAGATGTATTCCGATAGATTGCCGACACTTGTGTAAGCGAGTTGCTGACGATTGGTTTAATTAATTGGCGATACCATAACTAATTCAACTCTAAAAGTTGAATTACTGATGGTATCGTCTATAATTATAGAGTTTTACTACACTTGATAGTAATTATACCAAAACTTTGCCAGTTTGAACCTACAAGATTTGTAGATGGAAGGTACACAATTTAATCAACCAATCTTTAACTAACATAAGATTTGACAGCACAATTAAATTGACTTCCCGAATGAGCCAATCAGCCTCTGAAGTCAGTAAGCTATCACAATTTCGAAACTTAACATAGACCCATAATTATGATTGTTGTATATTAATTTATGTTAAGCTTCTATAACTCTTCTCAAGCATGAGACACAGCGGTTTCAAAAAAACTTGCAGTCGTAAAAAGGTACCTAGATTTATCTAAAACAAACACGCTCCACGTTTAAAAAGCTTGTGTATACTTGGTATTACTCGCGCAACGTAACTACACATGCGTGTGCAGTAAGTAAAACAAAGTACGCCGCTTGTACCAGCTGCCCGCTTGCTAACTCTTGATAAATTCGTTAGCCAATTGTTTAGGTGGCACCGTGAACCGTGTGTTAACTAGGCGTTAGATTGAGGCAGGTTAATCTTGGTTTTATTTAACAGCGTTTGTTTTGGTATCTTTTCACTAAAAAACAAACGCCTAAAATTATTCAATCAATCTGCCTAAATAATGCAGCTAAATACTAGTATTCTACATGGACCGACTGCCAATGACCTCCACAACCCAGTAACCAGGTATACCCAAAAGAATGAAATTATTAATTATTCTTGGAAAGTATAATACCTAAGCGTGAGCGACATAGCAAAGGAAGAATTTAAACGAAATACAGAAATATCTAAATCCTACGTCAAATGGGGATTTGCGACTTCGTTTTTTAAATAAGTGATTTAAATATGACGTGCAAATGTCAGGCATTCCCTATTGAATTCGTTCACTTTGAATTTCCAAGATATTTGACTACACTTAAAAGATCTCTGTATTTACGTATTTTTGTACTGTCTCCCAGAGGAGTGGGATGTCTGAAGGTATCAAAGCACGCTCGGGAACATGTACCTACAGATCACAAGTATATAAGGCTGAAATGTTTTGTCAAAGCTTTTTGATCTGACTTAGAGACAGTTTTAGGTATCTTACTAGAACTTGTAACGTGTTTTAGTGAAGGAACTCTATGGCAGCACATAGCTACTGATATCTCATAAGCATGTGTAGTTTTTTTTTTTTTATAGATTGTAATACAATTAAATGAAATGTAAAGGATACAGAGTATGTATTACAATAAAACATTACATATTTTAGATTCACAATTTTAATCTTATTATTATCAGTTTTTATTATTCTGATTTTGTCATTATTTAGTGCTGTGGACTTTTCACTTACAGGTCACTTATACCCAATACGGGTACAATTTTATTGCTATTTCGCGCTTCGCCATGTTTTTTATTATCCCAAAGGAACGTACTGCCTAGATTAAAATGTATAAGAGTAGGTAGCAGTCAGCCACGGTTACGGTATGCTGTGTGGTGTCAGTGGCTGGTCGATGCGTGGTCGCCGCGTAAACTGTGCGGAGCGAAGTGAAGCGTTGTGGAGATGCGCATGGTGGCGCAGAATTGCGAGCGGTGGCGAGTTCTTTTTCTTATTTTGTAATTCAAAAAAAGATTAATTTTTGGTGCCTGAGTTTCCACTTTTCCAGTAATATATGTAGGGTTACCATCATAGAATAGCTTATCCAGTAAATAGGTTACATATATCAGCTCTGTAAGTTAATCTTTTCTGCCAAATAAGCTTGATATGGTTCTGAACTTAGTAGATAGAATACTTACTTCGAATTGTGGAAATTTGGCTTATCCACTGCCTAGTAATTACGTACTTCTGAAATCCTATTAATAGCGAGCTGTTAGCATGCAAAGCAACTAAAATAAGTAAACATGCCTCTGAGAGAACTCAGTTCCAATAATGATTATTGGATAAACATTAAGCCTATCCTTCTAAATATCCTATCCAAATTGTTTCCCTTCCTAATTCAAAATTGGCGCCATCCCGCTGGTGCCGCGCTAGCGCCTCACTGCGGTGAGAGTGAAAACTACGACTTGAAAAAATGGCGAAAAGCAGATAACTGCTCCCGCGCTGTGTCCGATTCAAAATAGGGTTAAAAATTACCCAAAAGGCTTCGCTAGAAATTGATTAACTGATTGGTTCTCGTAATCCTCCTTGTGAAGTGAAATCAAGCAGAACGTGAACTTGTAGTGCATATTGAATATACTCCACGCCGGCCGGCCCGGAGTCCTGAGTGTGGTGGATACCTTCAATCCCTGCCTATCCAGGTGAGTGTTTATACTTTTTCTCAACGCAAGGAATCGCAGGGTTGGGATTGCCAACATCGGAGATTGTAATTGTTTCTGCGGACGAAGTCCAATCATTTCTTTTTGGTGCCTCCTGTGAGGATTCTACTTACCCTCACATTCTCTTATTAATCATAATTCTCGTTTTAATGAGTACATGTTGCGTTGTAATATCGTGTATTCTTATTAATTTAATAAGTAACAAGTAAGAATCACGATTTAAATAAATACATTTCATAATTTCTTTAAACGGTACAACGCTAAAGGTAGGTCCAATTCAAGTCGGGTTCCCGTACAACGTGCCAATCTGGCCAGCAGACCACGATTGTACCTAACCTACTCTCATTGATCATTATTATTTATTCAGGAAATTTAATCGTATTTAAGGTTTAAATTGAAACCTTCAATTCAATGGGTATTTCTTGTATGACTATTTCTTGCAATAACTGATGTTGGTATAAAGCTAATGGGAATGTTTCATGGTCAAATAGTTGTGCTCGAGAAATTACCTATCCACCTACATTTTATTACGAATAAATGTGATAACTTATAAGTGTCTAAATCGTAATAGGTATTTATACCTACATATTTAAATTCATAACTTGTATTGCTTGCCAAAGTAGGTACGCATAATAGTGCCTAAAGTATATTCCGCTTGCAGTTCGGATAGGTACTTACCTACCTACCTTCTCATCTCATTTATAAATCGTGAATACGTAAGGTAACAAAATGTCTGATGAAGTTGAATTACAGGCGTCCCTTAAAAGACGCGAATATGATTTCAAGTGTATGCAGATTATCTACGATTTGTCCAAAGATGTTCTGAAGGATAGTTCTAAGCTATCTCCTTTCAAGGCTAGATACAAGAAGATTGATCAGATTAGGGCTGCTTTTATGGAGTCTAGCGAAAATGTCAATAGATTACAGTTAAAGTTAAAACCCAAGTCAGAAATAGATTTGAGTGCGATGTTGTCATTTGATGATTTGTATTATGCGTCTATCGAAGTTGCCGAATCTTTGTTTGCGACGTCGCTGCCTGCGCCCCACGCGTCTGCAGTCGCCGATCCGTCCGTACATTGTCGTCCAGAAGGTTCTATTGTTCAAGTGAAATTACCTAAATTGAAAATTCCGCATTTCAATGGGAAAATAGAAAACTGGCAGACGTTCAAGGATAGTTACATCCCGCTTATTCATAACAATAGTTCACTTTCGGACACGGAAAGGTTTCATTATTTGCTGTCTTGTTTGTCTGGGTGTGCACTGACCTTGGCCAGGGGCGTACCTATAACCGAGTCGAATTATTCCGTGGTTTTCAATCTTTTATTAGATCGATATGACAACAAGCGTATATTAGCAAATACTTATCTAGAAAAAATATTTAAATTAACGTCTGTTAACAAGCCGTCACTTGAAACTTTATCCGAACTGACCAATGCGTTATATGAAAGCGTAAATGCGTTACGTGCTTTGCAAATTGATGAGCTAAGTGAATTTATTTTATTTCACATTGCATCGCGATCACTTGACCTTGAAACTAGGAAACGGTTCGAGTTACAAAATACTCACGAGATTCCTAAGTTCAATGACTTAATTGTTTATTTACAAAATTATATAAAGATTCTGGAAGTTAGTCAACCTGTCTCGGTTTCGACTACTCCTCATAAGGCAGGACATAAGGGTCAGCAAAGGTCATCATCATTTGTAGCATCTACGAACCAAAGTAATAATAATACTGCATCGGGCTCATTTGTTTGTTTATGTTGTAATGAAAATCATTCTATTTACCGATGCGGCAAGTTACATTCTATGACACTTGAACAGCGTCAACATTTCGTTAAGAAATTGAACCTATGTGCCAATTGCTTAAGGCCCGGTCACGATAATAGTAATTGCAAATCTAAAACCACATGTTTTGTTTGTAACGCGAAACATAACACGTTATTACATGTTGAAAATATAAGTTTATTAAGGTCTACTGTTAATTCAAATGAGAATAGCGAAAGTTCCGCTAAAGCTACGAGCACACTTACTTGTATTACGTCACAAACTTCGAGTCCAAATAAGTAGTACGAAGATTCTTGGCTCAGCGGTAGTTCGTTTACGTCACGCAGACGGCTCGCTCCAGTGTGCACGCTCCGTTATTGACAGCGGTTCGATGGATTCTTTCATTACCAGCGCATGCGTGCGCCGCCTTAGTTTACGTATAAGAAAATGTAACTTGAACGTTACCGGTCTCGGACAGAGTAATGTTTGTGACATAAAAGGTTATACTTTCGCTTCAATAATACCTCATTCTTGTGAGTCGCCTAAGTTTGACTTACCTTTAGTAGTTTTGCCTAAAATTACTTCCTTGCTGCCTTCATCAACGTTACCGTTGCACGTCAAGGATCATTTCAAACATCTTGATCTCGCCGACCGCGACTTCGATAGATCCGGTCCGATCGATCTACTGTTAGGTGTCGAGTGTTTTGATCAAATATACACTGGCTCACGTTTCACTCCCGGTCCCGGATTACCTTGCGCCTTGTCTAGTGTATTCGGCTGGGTGATAAGTGGTCAATATTTTCATAACACACCACCTAACAATATTCACAGTGAATCCGTTACGTCACTCCTCGCGTCCTCTTGCACGCTCGAAGATATCGTTCAACGGTTCTGGGATTCTGAAGAACCGCCGAAATGTAAAATTTCCGGTCCTGAAGATGATCTCTGTGAACAAATGTATAAACAGGATACTTACCGTACACGTGAAGGTCGTTACGTGGTACCTATAATGTTAAAGAAGGATGCGCCTTCTTTAGGCGATTCGTCTCGCCAAGCTTTTAATCGCTTTCTCAGCTTAGAAAGGCGTCTTATTAATCAGACCGAGCTGAAAGCTGATTATAAGGAATTTATGCACCAGTACGAAGAACTAGGACATATGAAGCCTGCAGATTCTTCGACTACTGATCGTTACATAATTCCACATCATTGCGTCGTGCGTCCAGATAGCTCTACGACACGACTCCGGGTAGTCTTCGACGCTAGCAGTCGGACTACAAATAATCTTTCTCTGAATGATTTAGTTCATGTTGGACCGAAACTTCAAATTGACATTGTCGATTTAGTTACAAAATTCCGACTTCATAAGATTGTCTTCACTGCGGACATCTGTAAAATGTACCGTCAGATATTGATACGTCCTGAGGACAGGTGTTATCAACATGTTTTGTGGCGTGACGAGCCTAACGAGGCTTTGAATGAGTATGAGCTTAATACCGTGACTTATGGAGTCAGCAGCTCCCCATACTTAGCTATTCGCACTCTGCGTCAACTTGCTGAGGATCACGGTTCTGAATATTCAAGCCGCGCCGCTCAAGTTCTTTATGAAGATACATTCATGGACGACATCACTACGGGATGCTCATCTCTTGATGAAGCGAAACAATTAAAAGAGGATGTTACCTCGTTATTGTCAAAGGGTCATTTTGAACTTCGTAAGTGGAGTACGAATACACCAATTCTTTTGTCTGATGTTCCTCCTGACCATCTTCAGACTTCTAAATCCTTCGATGATGCTGGAAATGAGTTTGTCAAGATATTAGGGATACGGTGGAATCCATTGGATGACAATTTCTCCTACAAGTTTTCAGACTCGTTTGACGTAAAATTTACTAAGAGATCTATCCTCTCTATAGTGGCCCGCATTTTCGACCCACTCGGTTGGATAAGCCCGGTAGTGTTTTCTGCAAAGTCGCTTTTACAAGAAATGTGGCGCTTAAACTTAGGTTGGGACGAAGCTATACCACCACAATTGACTAAGGTGTGGCATTTAATAGCAGCCAACTTATCTGATTTACAGAATATTTCACTACCGAGACTGATTATGCCCTCTAGTCCTGCCGAAGTGCATTTGGTAGGATTTTGTGATGGTTCACTCAAAGGGTATGGCTGTTGTGTATATCTTTGTGTTGTTGTGGATGAAGTTACCACGGTCACTAACCTGTTAATAGGTAAATCTCGAGTGGCTCCGTTAAAACCGACAACGATAAATAGACTCGAACTAAGCGCAGCTGTGCTTCTAGCGCAAGTTATGTCACACATGCACAACTTACTCAAGGATAAAATTCACATAAATTCTATGAAAGCCTACTCGGACAGTACTGTGAGGACTCTGCTTAATTAGAAGGCAACCTACTTGCCTATATTAACACTGGCAATAAGTATTACTTGAAAGGTAATATGAATTTAGAATATAAAATGAATGAAGATGTTTTCGCTAGACTTTTCCCGTGTATATAAGGGCTCCTCTGAGCTTTGATGTGATAGTCTGATAGAAGGTGCCTATGGGTAGGCACCTTGCTGCTGAAATATAACTAGAACAGTGAATCCAGAGTTTTATTTAAGTAGCGCTTTCTGGCTACGTCCACACAAATGGTGGAGGTGCGGGGTACAGTACAGAATCCCAGAAGATAAGAAAATATGAAAAATAAATACGCGTGTATACGGCGTACAGTATACGTAGTAAGTGAGTGAAAAACGTTGAAAGTGTTTAAAGACAGAAGTTCGCGTGTGCATGGCGATATACAATGCACGAAGCCCTATCGGCGTACATAAAGCGAGATAAGTTTTAACAGAGAGGGTTGTTACCTCTCATTCCCTCCCTTAAGCGGATGGAAATATAAAGAAGAGTCGGAGTAAAGCTAAGTGGTTTTATTATTTAGTGTAATTGAGCATAAAGCAAGCATGATGGATAGTTATTACACGGGAACGAACGGGTATTGTCTAGAGGAATTTTTAACCGAATTCAAGTCGGTGGCCGAAATAAATGAATGGAGAGAGAGCGACTACAGCCTGATCTTGGGAGGATTCCTGCAGGGGGCTGCATATTATTTTTATCGTATGATTTTTAAATATGTCATGGACTTTGAAGTGTTATGCGATCGCTTGAGGAGTGAATTCTCTATATTTCACCGCAGATGTCGTTATTGCGAACAGCGCATAATAATCGCTGAAATAAAAGCAGATAAAAAACAACCTGATGTATTGTGTGAGGATGTTAATGCACATTTATTTTCTAGTATCGTGATTAAGGACGAACAAACACAAAATAATATACAGTGCAGTGAAAAAATCGTTGACCACATTGACGGAGAAGGCGACACAATTGATGACGATCACACCGACGGAGGGAGCTGCATGTTCGAGGACGATGGTGACCAGACCAGCGGAGATGACGGCCCCGTCGATGTCCAGTTGGAGGTGGAGTCTTCGTCGTCGTTCCAGGGCGAGCGCGCGGACGGCCCGGCTGACGAGGAGTTGGACTCCCTATCCAACAGCGAGTGCGTGGACGAGGGTATAGTAATGTGTCGGTCCAGTCAAATTGACTCCACTAATTCCATTTGTCTTGCAGAGAACAATGATGAGATTTCGTCGGAACAACTAGTTGTGGTTCCATCGGGACACCAATATGTCTCGGATATTAAAATGCATAAGAATTCCATTGATTTCAACCATAAAATTGAAAATAATATTGAAATTTTTCAATCTGACATAAAACAAAATTTTATAAAAGTCATTTTAAAAAGAAAGAAGTTGACAGCCATTAAGAAAGGTTTTTCTCGAAATGAACCGAAAGAGATCCATAGGAAATTCAAAAGAGTCTTTAGTAAGATTTCTTATTGCGCCAACATAAATTCAAAGAAGGCGATCAATAAAAAAAATATGATTCGAATTAAATACAAGAGAATTTTTAATAAAACTTCTTGGGGAGCAAGGTTTGGTTCAAGTAAGATTACTATGATTGTTGGAAGGAAAAATTCACTTCATATTTTTCTTGGATGTAACATTGTACAAAGATTTTTGCATTGCGAATACATAAAGCAATTCGAACTCGTAAAATGCAAATTATGGAAATTTTATAGAAAGAAGATTAGGTATAAAGTTTTGTAAATGATGTATTTATGCAAACTGATTTATTTAATGTTGTCTTATATTTTGTGCTTTATTAACCAATGTTTTCTTTTCATGTCGTGCAAATGAATACGGTCCAACTTAGAAGGAATTTGCGATGCGCGCTAGGCATCGAATGAAACTAAATGCGAATAATTATTTGAATGATTTATCTGTATATGTTTTGATGAAATTAAATACTACTCTGTCTTGTCTTTATTTACTAAATAGGATTGGCTTTTGAAATTGCTGACGAAGTCCAAATACAAATCCATAAGGACTAAGTCAGAAACAGTCAAAAATTAATAGAAAAGTCTTCTATGCCCCTAAGGCGAATAAATGCTTTGAAAGCATAATGTCATGGTAAGAAATGATTTGACACGTAGTCCCACAGATAATACAAAAAAGGACAGTGTCAAAACCTTGTCAAAAGTAAAGCATAGTTTTCATTATAAGAATTGGTTTGACATATAGTGCCAACCACATAATAAGGCACAGTGTTCACACCATAATTAAATTTGATTATATCCTATGCGCCGTATTCGCCACAGATTAGTTAGGCCGGACCACAAATAGAAGTATAAAACTATGTAGGTTGTATAAAGGCCCATACCGAATAGTTAGAACATTATCTGATGTAAATTATGTAATTATATAAAATAATATTATTATTATTAATAATATTAAAACTTTTTAATGTTAGAATAGAATAAGAATAGGTTAAGGTTAGTAAGGTTTCCGAAGAAGCCTATTGTCAAATAGAAAAAAGTATGAATGACAACTATCAAATTTGACATATTGAAGTTAATAAGGATGGGAAAGTAGGAAAAAATGTATCGATAGTTTTCTTATCGATATTCTCAAATAGTATCGATATATATAATTAAATTAGTTCTTTCCGTTGCATGTGCTGATGATGTGCTGATGAGTTGTGAGCCGCAGGGGGAAGAAGAGGCTGGCAACGTTGGCCACGCATCGAAGAAATGTTTTTTGGTTATGCGATTAAGGCATAGGCACAAGCCAGGGTAGTAGTATAACCCAGGGGGTTTCTTAAAGTAATAGTCATAACTGAAACCGACTTTGCTAACGGGGCATAGCCTTTGCAAAGGATGTCGAGTTGACATCATTGGTGCAGTTTATGTCTGATGTTTAAAATAATAAATGCATTTATAATAATAAACCCTGGTGCAAGCTCTATGAATAGGATTAGAAATTCGATGCGATCCAGCCTTTCCTTCTCTAGCCTGATAAACGCACGAGATCGAAAAATTGTATCATATTTGAATTTTTGAGATTAAACCCCATCCGGGTCGATGTGAGTTGACGCATCATTCTTGTGTTGGGAGGATGCCTTGTTCCTTTTTTAGGGTTTTGGTCAAGGAGGTTCAGGCATGACGGCGTAGATTTGTTAGTGTGTGTGTGCACGTTAGCTGAAGTTAAAAGCACATATCGGAGCGTCCGATAACTCGTTTGTCATGATTAAGCCTTCCCCTTTTAAGGGTCGTACCTCAATTGTAAATGTGATTCCTCTGTTAGGTAAATATTCGAGTTAGGATAAGGTAGGATTCATGTAACCTTTCAAGACATAGAATAGAAGCACTTCATATGATTCTGCGCGTCTATTCGTAGGGGCGTAGCTCATGTGAGGACTCTGCTTAATTAGAAGGCAACCTACTTGCCTATATTAACACTGGCAATAAGTATTACTTGAAAGGTAATATGAATTTAGAATATAAAATGAATGAAGATGTTTTCGCTAGACTTTTCCCGTGTATATAAGGGCTCCTCTGAGCTTTGATGTGATAGTCTGATAGAAGGTGCCTATGGGTAGGCACCTTGCTGCTGAAATATAACTAGAACAGTGAATCCAGAGTTTTATTTAAGTAGCGCTTTCTGGCTACGTCCCCACAGTACCACCACTCTTTCTTGGCTCAACACGGCACCTCATTTGCTAAAAATGTATGTAGCAAATCGAGTCGTGCAAGCAACCGATTTAATTGGTCCCGAAATTTGGTTTCACGTGTCCACTGAGGATAACCCGGCCGACTGTTGTAGTCGCGGTGTTCTCTGTTCAGAATTATTTGATCACCCACTCTGGTGGAGCGGGCCTTCTTGGTTGCAAATGTCGCCTAATAAATGGCCTTGCAAACGTACGTTCCTCGTAAATGCAGAACTGCCGGAATTAAGAACTTCAGTTCCAAGCAGCCTACACGCTACTCAATCTGATAATCCGCTTCTGACGTTAACTTCTAAGCTTTCTTCTCTGACAAAGATTCAACGAACTTTGGCATGGTGTTTCCGTTTTATATCAAATGCAAAGGTTGTTTATTCAAATAGAAATTTCTCCTCCCTTAGTAGTTCTGAACTCGATAAATCAATGAAGATGCTAGTCAAGTTTACTCAAGACCATTATATGTCGTCTCACGTCAGTCAAGTGAAAAATCATGAACAATGCGACAAGTCGATTCAAAAACTGTCTCCTTTTTTGGATGAAGATGGTTTATTGCGAGTGGGGGGACGCATCGATGAAGCTAATCTATCGCCATCTGCGTTACATCCTCTTCTCTTACCTAAATTGAGTCCTTTGTCGAGGCAGATTGTCGAACATTTCCATCTAAAATATCTGCATTGCGGCCCTCGGACTTTACAGTCTCTAATTCATAGAAGGTTCTGGATAATTGGGTTGAGACTACTTATTCGTACCGCACTCTCAAAGTGCGTGCGTTGCTTCAAAGTAAAACCAGTGTCCACTCAACCCATGATGGGCAAGCTCCCTGCCGCTCGTCTTCAGCCCTCTCGATGCTTCCAAACCACAGGTATTGATTTCGGTGGCCCATTTATTATAAAGGAAAGTCGTCGACGTGGAGCAAAAACCTATAAAGCATACATATCTCTTTTTGTGTGCTTGAGTTCGAAAGCCGTCCATTTGGAGGCCGTCACTGAGTTGAGTTCTGAAGCATTTCTCGCGGCTCTTGATAGATTTGTTTCCCGTCGCGGAATGTGTGATACAATCATTACAGATTGTGGCACCAACTTTGTGGGTGCAAACAAATATCTTAACGAAATAACCGGCGAGCTTCGCAAACATCAAGCTGACATATCAGATGGTTTGGCTATCCGTCAAATAAAATGGAAATTTAACCCGCCAGGTGCACCACATTTCGGTGGCATATTTGAAAGTGGCATAAAGTCCACAAAATATCACCTTAAGCGTGTAGTTGGTGCTCAAGTTTTAACTCTGGAAGAGTTTATTACGATTCTAGCTAAAGTGGAAGCTGTGTTAAATTCACGCCCGCTTTGTACTTTGTCTTCAGACCCGCAAGAATCGAACGTCTTGACTCCAGGACACTTCTTGTCGGGAGGTCCTTTAGTTTCACTACCTGAAGAACCTGTTAGTGACTGCTTATGTCCACGTTCTCGTTGGCAAATGCTCAAGAAAATAACTCAAAGTTTTTGGCTTGCTTGGCAACGTGATTATCTGCATACGCTTCAACAAAAAACTAAATGGTTCAAAGATACACCTAACCTTAAAATAAACGGCTTAGTCCTGGTTAATGAGCCTAATCTGCCTCCTTTACTATGGAAATTAGCTCGTATAGAACAGATCCATCCGGGATCTGATAACATAGTTCGGGTTGTGACTCTTCGAACTGCAAACGGTAAAACTATGCGCAGACCAGTAGTTAAGGTTTGTCCGCTACCAATTAATTAACTATTATCTTATATCTCGAACAATATTGTGTATTGATCAGTATTGTTCAATTAAAATAGTTTAAGGTACTTAGGTAATTGTGCTTATTAAATAAGAATTTTATATTTCTCGAGCACTGCTAATTGTACTCTGGCAGTCCTTTAACTTGCGAAATCCTGGTCGATTTCGAGTGGGGGGAAATGGATAAACATTAAGCCTATCCTTCTAAATATCCTATCCAAATTGTTTCCCTTCCTAATTCAAAATTGGCGCCATCCCGCTGGTGCCGCGCTAGCGCCTCACTGCGGTGAGAGTGAAAACTACGACTTGAAAAAATGGCGAAAAGCAGATAACTGCTCCCGCGCTGTGTCCGATTCAAAATAGGGTTAAAAATTACCCAAAAGGCTTCGCTAGAAATTGATTAACTGATTGGTTCTCGTAATCCTCCTTGTGAAGTGAAATCAAGCAGAACGTGAACTTGTAGTGCATATTGAATATACTCCACGCCGGCCGGCCCGGAGTCCTGAGTGTGGTGGATACCTTCAATCCCTGCCTATCCAGGTGAGTGTTTATACTTTTTCTCAACGCAAGGAATCGCAGGGTTGGGATTGCCAACATCGGAGATTGTAATTGTTTCTGCGGACGAAGTCCAATCAATTATGTTTCGCTTCTAGTATTCGTTATAAAATAACTTACAAGATCTGTGTTTAATGTCTACTCATTCGTGGCAAACAGACGTTCTGAAATGCGTATGAAAAGGTAATAAACATCCAAAAAAAACATGGAAAATGATTTAACTTATTGAAAGTAACAACTTGTTGTGAAGCTTCAGGGTTCAGTTTGGATTGGCGAGTGGTTGACTCAGGGAATCAAGCGTTTGTCTTTGATAGCGTTCATTGATAAGTAGATAACTTAAAAATTATCATCTTCATCATCATCATCTCAGCCTAAATACGTCCACTACTGAACATAGGTCATCTTTCTAAGTTAATCTTGGACATCGTTGACAACGGTGAAGGAAAACATCGTGAGGAAACCTGGACTTATAGTGAATATTATAAGATTGTGTTCTATTGGTGTAATTGCTGTAAGGCGTTCCAGTGCGAGGGTAAACTTATAAATAAATAAATAAATCCCAAGTGTCGCCACATGAACGTTTCCTGTGGTCTCGAATCCAACGGATTCCCAACATCGGTCCACTTTGTAGGCAACCTTCCAATGCCGCGTTGTCAAAATCAAAATTCAAAACATCTTTACAACAAGTTTAATACGGTTACTATTATATTTAGTTACTTCTAAAATTAAACGTGGTCTGTATATTTGTTTAAACAACTTCTAAACCTATTTAAATGAGCTCCTAACAGCTGTTATGGAATGCAATGTACATACGTTTTCCAGTACTTATAACAACTTATACATATGCATGTAGGTACCAGGATGATACCCGTAATAGAACATCATCCTCGTTCGGCATAAGCCGAGGACAGAACAGCGAAGGGGCGTGGCCCGAGGTGATGTAGCTCCGTGTAGCCACTACTTTAGGGGCCAATTACGGTCTCAAACATGGCCAAATGTGCCGCGGTGAACATCTTGAACGTCTTGAGCAGTTTGAACGTCGCCTAACATGCATGGTAAGATCCTGGGGAGATTTAGTGAGGGTTTGATGAGGTGGCTATCCTTGAGGTTGAAAAATACAAGATATTGTGGACTTAAACTAAATTCAGACAGAGTTTGGTTTATGTTTTCGAGGTTGTAAAGTCAGGACTAATTTTGTAAAATAGTTTTAAAGTTGGTCTTGAAGTTCGATGATTTACGTAGGTAATAGCTGATTTGAGTTGAAAAGTAATTAACGCAGATAGGTATGTTTAAATTTCAGGATCATATTCCCGCTTTTGACGACTATCTCACCTGATGGTAAGCGATTTATTTAAGAGTGTGTCATTGATGTCCTGCACGTTCTACTCAATATAGATCATCGCTTTGGAACATGCATCTAGCTTTATCTTTCGATTTTATTGTCTTCTTATCATTTCAAAAGTGTTTGTAAATAACTTATTGAAAATACATTATCAAGTTTCAGTTTTATTTTAACAACGAAAGCATGAAATAATTTATGAAAGAGTTTCGATCGTAACTATTTCATTATTTTTCAAATGATAACTAAGTTTCGCACAAATTCAATTGGGTCCAACCCTTTCATCACTTTATAATCTTACTAACTTCGCCTGTGTGGACTAGGTACACGATTTTGGCTGTTTCGTTTTGTGCAGTTCTGGTGGCATATTGCAATCTTTTATCCAAACATAGCTTCCCGCCCACGTCGTTGTTCGCGTAGACTACAAAATTTGCTGAACTTTATTATTCTATCGAATTATAAAAAATGTATGTAAATTGATATAAGATAAGCATAAACTGAACTATTAGAACATGTCGGCGTTGGACTTTAATTCTAGTCTGGTCTCGTGGGATCGCATTCCACGGGAAGGTACAAATAGTGAAAGACCTCTCTGCTTTTTATTTCTGAATTCTACTACCAACACGATAGAAAATTAATAATATAGGTAGGTAAAGTTATCAACCGATGTTCTTTATATATATCAATCGATGGCTGTATTTTTTTATAAATGATATACTTTGTTTCTGCTTTTGGGTAATGTTTATTTGGTGTCTTAATTTATTGTCCCATTTAGTCGAAAAAATGATACGACCGTGCCGTCGCCAGAATTGATAAACATTCGGGCCCGATTTATGGCATTTTCCATCACTCTTGCCACAACTTCCGGCGAATATTATGAGAGCTTCAAGAGTCTGAGGTTTTTTGACATAGACTTGAGACTTAAAAAACCCACTGAAAGAAGCCTGGAACAGTTAAATCAGGCGATCTTACCGGCCAGAGCAAGTCCGGATAATGCAGCCCTCAGAATTTCGGTTGTGCCTCGTGCAGTATGTGCCATTGCTCTATCCTGTTTGAACGACATGTTCTCCAGTTCCAGTTTTTTATTATTTATAGGCTCGCGTTAGACAACTATCTCACCTGATGGTAAGATGGTACAACGACCACTCTTGTTCTCTCAAATGACTTTACCTAATCTCCAATTCTCTTACTCTAATCACTTTACTGAACCTTATCTCAAGAAACAAGCCAGCTACAATACTCAATAACAAAATGAACAGTGAATCAATTAACATTGAAACAAGGCACAATGCCTCAGCCGGGTCCGAACTAGATACCCAACTATTCCCCTGGGCCCATCAAACTAGAGGAATGTCCGCGCCGTCATAACTACAGAATCCACGGACTATTTGATTAATTTCAAAGCTACAGAAAACTTGGAGTTGTTGGGTAGTGGTTGCACTGGTTGCTATAAGATTTGGCTGCAATTATAAGCTGTGAGTTGTGACTATTTGTATAAACCCAGTGTATCGAATAATTTGTGTGATTTCATTTTCAAGATTGTACCTACTTACCTAACTGCCCACACACGATGTCCCAATCTAAGGTAATACATCCTGACTTCCCGATGGTTTGCATATATCGGCTTGATGCGACGTATACGTTTAGAAAACAGGACCATTTTCCCAATACATCAAAGCTCTATTTTCTAAAACGCCAGAACCAACACGCTTCTAAAACGAACAACCAATTTACCATAACATAATTTCAAATTAAAACAAAGTAGCATGCACAATCAGTTACCTACATCGAAGCCCGGCAACAAGTAGATACTCGTACAACCCACGCTTCGGTTCAAAGCCGCGCAAATCAATTGATTGCCCAATTTCAGTAATTACATGCCATGTAGATGTAGCATTTTGTAGACCTATCTTTGCTTTGTTGTTGTAATTTTTTTAATCATCAGTCATTCGTACTTCTTTATTTTTGGTTTAGTTAAGAATAATGATAATGTTTAGTACTCTAATAATATCTTATTTATTGATTGTTTTTTCTTCAACAAAAATCGCTTCACGTCATTTTAC
The DNA here is from genome assembly GCA_964057195.1 of Orthosia cruda. NCBI lineage: Eukaryota > Metazoa > Arthropoda > Insecta > Lepidoptera > Noctuidae > Orthosia > Orthosia cruda. Next base: position 37,182,700 of record OZ059838.1, read on the forward strand.
ACATGTTGTACACACTCATCTCACATAACTCTAGACATAATAATAAAATATTAAATAAAAAAACCGCTGCACTGGAGGATGTCTTCAAGGTTCTGGACTGGAGAGGGCTAGGCATCAACGTCAACGGCGAGTACATCACTCACCTTCGGTTTGCCGACGATATAGTGGTCATGGCTGAGACTATGGAGGACCTCAATACAATACTCGATGACCTCAGTAGAGCCTCCGAAAGAGTGGGTCTTAGGATGAACATGGACAAAACCAAGTTGATGTTGAATGCCCATGTCACACCCACTCCTATTAGGGTCGGAGACTCTACACTCGAAGTTGTGGATGACTATGTCTACCTGGGACAAACGATCCAGTTGGGTAGGGCCAACTTCGACAAAGAGGTCAACCGTCGAATCCGACTCGGCTGGGCAGCGTTCGGGAAGTTGCGCGGTATCTTCACGTCCAACTTACCACAGTGTCTCAAGACGAAAGTCTATGACCAGTGTGTGTTGCCAGTTATGACCTATGGCTCTGAGACGTGGTCGCTCACAATGGGCCTCATCAGAAAGCTTACAGTCACCCAAAGGGCAATGGAGAGGGATATGCTCGGAGTTTCCTTACGTGATCGAATCAGAAATGTAGAGATCCGCAAGAGAACCAGGGTTACCGACATAGCCCGAAGAATTGCCAAACTTAAGTGGCAGTGGGCAGGGCACATTGCTCGCAGAACGGATGGCCGATGGGGCAGAAAGGTTCTGGAGTGGCGACCGCGAACCGGAAGACGTTGCGTTGGAAGGCCTCCCACCAGGTGGACCGATGACCTGGTGAAGGTTGCAGGGATCCGCTGGATGCGGGACGCACGGGACCGGTCAATGTGGCGACGCTTGGGGGAGGCCTATGTCCAGCAGTGGACGTCTTGCGGCTGATATGATGATGATGATGATGAAATAAAAAAAACATTTTATTCAGGTCGTAAACCTATATCAGACAAGTTCTTAACATTAAATTATTCATTAATTAATATAAAATCACACATAGATAAATACAAACAAATAAATACAACATCAACACATCAAATAATTTCAAATTCATATTCAATAATAATCATATTAATTACAGTAGTATCTTACGTGCGACACTATACGTTTATAATTGTCTGTCACAACAGTGTCGCATATAAGGACAGTCCAACCTATTTGCTATCATGCTGAGAACGGTATTGGAGCTGTCCCGCGCACAAGAGACGCGCAGCGCTTCCGCATGGTCGAATGAAAATAGACCGTGCGCGCCCATGCGAACATACCCGAAGCGCTGCAGTAGCGAGGCAGACCCAAAATCACCCTGAAAGCATTGTTAAATTGAACGACTAACTGTTAACTGCCATGATCATCTTCCATTCGTCTACCACCAGAAAAGAGCCGAGGCAATGATACTCGACGAATCCTGGAAAAATTACAACACTAACGTGTCCTACTTCTCAATTAATTGACCTTACACCTAAAAATATCGGTTTTATAATGGACACTACTACAATTAAACAAAAAATTGTCCTTAAAGTTTTACATTTATCAACTCCGATGATCATTAAAATCAATAAATCCACAATACAGCGACCCAAATTACACCGAATAACAGAAATTGTTCAAATTGGATTACAAAGCGCTACAGCGGCTGAACGGGGCTCGTTACTTAAAAACGCAATTAAGAACTTAGTTGGCGAAGTTTTTGTGGGACCTTCCACAATGAGATAAAGCGCTGTTTGTGTTACCGGCTTAAGTTTGTTCCAGTTTTGGAGATCCATGTGCGAAATAAAACAGAACGACCGTATCACAAGAACACGAATTTACTCTCTAACTAATTGCCTGACCTGAGAATCGAACCCAAAAGAGTTTATGCTCTCGTGCGTCTATCACCCCTTTAATAAGACAATAATACATCGCAAACAAATTTCAAATGCATAAGGTACTGCCACCTGTCTTTGGATACACTATGTCTCATTCGGCAGGGCTTCAATAGTAGATTTTATCATAAGGGAGCAAAATAATAGTTATACGGTGAAAGCGCTTTTTTGAATCCAGAGCGAAGTGAGGGATTCTTAAGTAGAATCCTGAATGTAGCGAGGGATTCAAAGTATGTCGCCCGAGCCAAAAATATATTTTTCAATACAGTTGTTAAACATGGCGTACTTTCAGAGGCTATAATTATGATTCGAAAATTAAATCTTTCGCATAGGCATCTTTCTATTACGCGGTCGTGACTTTTGTTTACGCGGTCGTGACTTTTGTTTACGAGCTCGATCATTAGTTTTGCAGTTAAGTTTTAAATGTTTTAGTCAATTTAAAAAAGTTTAGTAGCAAGGAGTTTTCATACTTAAAATAAAATGGGATTTTATTCGAGGACAAAATGAATGAGTCCGTACGTCTTAGCATAAAATTCTCAAAAGTTTATTAAATGGTTGTTTAATATATTAAATTAACATTTTTAATTTCATTATTTTCACATAAACATTTGTCAAAAATCGAATAGGCTGTATAGGCTGTTTTCGTTGTAAAATTGGTTTCTCTAACTCTATCTCTAACTCTGTCTCTATCTCTAACTCTATCTCTAACTCTGTATCTATCTCTAACTCTATCTCTAACTCTGTCTCTATCTCTAACTCTATCTCTATCTCTAACTCTATCTCTATCTCTAACTCTATCTCTAACTCTATCTCTAACTCTATCTCTAACTCTATCTCTAACTCTATCTCTATCTCTAACTCTGTCTCTATCTCTAACTCTATCTCTATCTCTAAATCTATCTCTAACTCTATCTAAGTTTGTATAACTCTAACTCTATCTCTAACTCTGTCTCTATCTCTAACTCTATCTCTAACTCTATCTCGATCTCTAACTCTATCTCGATCTCTAACTCTATCTCTATCTCTAACTGTATCTCTATCTCTAATTCTATCTCTAACTCTATCTCTAACTCTATCTCTAACTCTATCTCTAACTCTATCTCTAACTCTATCTCTAACTCTATCTCTAACTCTATCTCTAACTCTATCTCTAACTCTATCTCTAACTCTATCTCTAACTCTATCTCTAACTCTATCTCTAACTCTATCTCTAACTCTATCTCTAACTCTATCTCTAACTCTATCTCTAACTCTATCTCTAACTCTATCTCTAACTCTATCTCTAACTCTATCTCTAACTCTATCTCTAACTCTATCTCTAACTCTATCTCTAACTCTATCTCTAACTCTATCTCTAACTCTATCTCTAACTCTATCTCTAACTCTATCTCTAACTCTATCTCTAACTCTATCTCTAACTCTATCTCTAACTCTATCTCTAACTCTATCTCTAACTCTATCTCTAACTCTATCTCTAACTCTATCTCTAACTCTATCTCTAACTCTATCTCTAACTCTATCTCTAACTCTATCTCTAACTCTATCTCTAACTCTATCTCTAACTCTATCTCTATCTCTAACTCTATCTCTAACTCTATCTCTAACTCTATCTCTAACTCTATCTCTAACTCTATCTCTAACTCTATCTCTAACTCTATCTCTATCTCGATCTCTAACTCTATCTCTAACTCTATCTCTATTTCGATCTCTATCTCGATCTCTAACTCTATCTCTAACTGTTCTCTATCTCTAACTCTGTTCTCTGCTCCACTGTTTTCAGTATAAAATAAAATAAGCTTTTTAGAGGAGGAATGGTATAATTTTTTTATTTTTGTGTGATAAATTATATGAGATCAAACGAACTTCTTGAAGTGAAGTTCGATCATTATTATAAGAGTCACTTCATTCGAAGATACATTTACACAGGTAGTGCCTTTAGCCTACACGAGGTATTCGCGCACGTTGAGAGAATCGATTTTTCAATCGATTTCATTTTTTTTTTTTTTCATCTACCCCGACTCGCCACAATCCAGTGTCGGTCGGGTTGTCACCTCATTCTTGTTCAGAGATATTTTAGTTTTCTACTTTTTAGTCTGGGATTTTGGGTGGGTGGGAACCATGTATCTTCGAATGAAGTGACTCTTATAATAATGATCGAACTTCACTTCAAGAAGTTCGTTTGATCTCATATTATAATTCGTCACTTCATTCTTCAGATACATTTACACAGGTAGATGTTTAGAGATATTTTTATCAATGTTCTTAAGTGGTAATAAAACATTTATGATCATCAGTAGAAAACTTTTATTTCCTAAGAAAATATATATTTTGTTTATAAACAATCCTCTTTCTTATTATTAATAATTATTATTAATCACATAAGCACGGAAGTAAAGGTTGCCCTAACAGGGAATCTACAATTTAGATAATTAGGTACATAAAATCATACAATAAATTCGTTCATTAAAACAATTGTGTAACAAGAGATATTCTTATTATTACTCGTTATTAGTACTTGTGATCGCACAGACAGACCGAGCAAATATTCCTTCGTCCACTACTGGACGGTTATAGAATCTGGCAAACGTCAGGGAGGAGGTAGACCATCCAGCTGTTTTCCTTATGGTGTCAAGGCAGACTCCGGCAGAGGCCGCCGCTGAGGTGGAGGCGTGACGCGTGCTGTGTGCACTGAATACTGTTACGTCAACGCCGCACTCTGCAAGAGTCTGCTTTATCCACCTGCTTATAGTTCCTGACGATGCCTTTTTATGGGGTTTTTTGTGAGTAACAAGAAGATTTTTTGTGCCTTCAGGTCGCAAACCCGATGTTGCTGCTAGGTAATCATCAAGAGTACTGGCTGGACAAATGCTTGGATTTTCCGTGAAATATGGTAGGAATAATACTGGCTGTTCACGGTTAGGTGCTGACGTCTTTATAGTGTCTGATATTATTATCTTTATGCCTGAAGGGGATCTACTAATGTTACATAACTTGATCAAAGAGAACGTTTGTACGCGATGTGATGTGCACAAAGCCAATAAAATTGATAACTTTTTTGTAAGTTTGACCAAACCCAGATTACTGTTAGGATACCATTCGCATACGCAATCTAATACAGTTTTTGGGTCCCAGGTGGTGGTATATTTGGGATGGGACGGCTTTTGTCTATAAATACCTTTAAGTAAGCGTTTAATCCTTTCGTCTGATCCTATATTATTCCCGAGGAGTAATGATAAGGCAGAACGATGACTATTGATAGTTCCGTACGATGCTCCTTTATTGAACATATCTACTAAGAAAGCTATTACTGCGGATAACGGAGCTTCAAAGGTATTTATAACCTTTTCTACACAAAACTGCCACCACAACCTGTACGTTGTAGAATATTGTTTCATCGTATTTTCCGAAATGGATGCTAACATTAGGTCTAGTGCTACGTTTGGGGTATTTAGCTTTGTAAATGCTGTCCTGAGAGCGTCGCGGCCCCCAGGGTAAGGCTGGTGTGAAGCCGGTGACGTAACCTGAAACGTGAACGCAGAAGGTCCCGATTAGGTTCGAAGAAGACAATATCAGAGATAAGCATTCTTTTCAGCAGTGGGAACCAAGCTTGGCCAGGCCAATAGGGGAAGACTAGAATGCCAGTGGCCTTGTCTTCGATCATTTTTCGCAGGCATTTTAGTATGAGAGCGAACGGGGGAAATGCGTAGAAGAATGAATGATTCCAAGTAACTGTAAACGCATCAACTGTCAATGCGTCGGGGTCCGGTTTCCATGAGATGTATTGAATGCATTTGGCATTGATGCGAGAAGCGAAAAGATCAACCTGGGGTTTTCCCAGAGTTTGAACTATAGTTTGGAATGCCCAATCAGAAAGTTCCCATTCCGTATCTGCATTATTTTTCCGCGATTCTTCGTCGGCTTCGATATTATCGCGTGTGTTAATATAAGATGCGTGTATAAAGATATTGCGCTCTTCGCACCATTGCCAAATGATTTTTGTTAAGTCGTTTAAATGTGGGAAACGGATTCCGCCCATGCGATTTATATAACATAAGGCAGTTGTATTGTCGACTCTTAGTAAAATAGAGCAATTATGATGCTGAAAAGCGAAGCTCTTTAGTCCTAGGAAAACGGCCAGTAATTCAAGGTAGTTAATGTGGAAAGATAATTCCTCATCTTTCCATCCCCCATTAGCGCGTTTCCCATTACAAGCGGCGCCCCAACCAGTTCTAGACGCGTCAGTATATATCTCCAAGGCAAACTTTTTGTCTTGTCTTAGTATATTGTAATTTGACATTATGTTTTCTTCCCACCATTTTATGTCGGGTAGGATAACATTTGATGGCTTGATCTTTGCTTCAAAGTTGTCATCATGCTTTTGAAGGGCTAAATATTTTTGACGTTCAAGGGTTTTGGTGTATAACCAACCATATCGAACTGCTGGGCAAGCTGCCGTTAACACGCCGATTAATTGTGACAATTCCTTAATGGAGCATCTCGGCAGTTTAGAAAATTTCTTAAGAAACTTCATGATACCTTGTCGTTTTTCCTCAGGCAAGCTAAGTGTCATATTGACAGTATTAAATACGAAACCTAAGAACCGACAAATCTGCCTGGGTTCTAGGTTACTCTTTTCATAATTAATAACAAACCCTAAATATTTAAGCAACGCTAGGGTTTTGTTGACATTGTTGGCGCATTCTTCATAAGAATCACCGATGCACAAAATGTCGTCGAGATATATCACTGACCTATAACCTTCTTGACGAAGATAGTTAATGACTTCTTTCATTAATTTTGTGAATACCCAGGGGGCAACCGATAACCCATAAGGCATGACTGTAAATTCAAAGTATTTTTTATTATATTCAAAACGCAGGTACTTATGATGCTCTTTTGCAATAGGAACTAAGAGGTAAGCTTCCTTTAGGTCAATATTTGCCATAAAACCAGACTGAGGTACGAGTCTAGCTGCCGTTCTATAATCCTCCATTTTAAAATGAGAGGTTGAAATAAATCTATTTAAAGTCTTGAGATTTAGAATAAATCTTTTTGTCCCGTTGGCTTTAGGGGCTAGGAAAACGCTAGAGACAAAATCGTTGTTTGACCTATGACAAGGGGAAATAGCACCGAGGTCCAACAAATTTTCAATACACTGTAACATATCTGGTTGCTCACCAGTGGAGACGGAGTTACGTGGCGTTAAGACCTGTCTAACTTTCTTACAAAACGGTATTGGAAAACCTTTTGAAATCCAGTTCAGTATTTGAGCATTATTAGTAATTTTAAGCCAGCAATTATAAAAGTGTTGGATTCGCCCAGCATGTACCTTTATTGTTGAGTTGTTGTGGCACGCTGCTTGTTCTGCGGTGGTGGCCTCTGTGGAGCGGAGTTGCTTGTTGGAGCTCGTCCCCCTCTCGGAGCAGTATTCCTTTGTCCGCCCCTCCCCCCCCTGTTCGACAGGAAGCGAGAAGGGCCCCTCCAGTTTCCCTGGGGGCGTGAGCGACTTGTCGACGACTGGTATGATGTAGCTGGTTGCTTAGGATTCGGAGCGGTTTTCTTTATTTGTAATCCGTGTTTTTCGATTACCTTTGTTGCTTTAATTTTTTCGGAAAGCTTGTTACCGAAAAGCGTATCATCTCGTTCAACATCTTGCATGATGTTTAAGAAAGATTTGTCTAATCCTGGAGTGACCATCTTCTTTCTAGCTTCAGTTTCTACAAAGTGCAGATCACAAAGTAGTCTACAGCTATCGCTGAGAAATTTTATGGCTTGAAGTCTGTCCTTGCCATCGTCCAGCAGGAGTTCCAGGCCCTTATTAAGGGCGGTTATTCCCTGGCCCAATTGCTGTTGTACCGCTTCGACTTTTTTATCTCGAGTACGAGTACCCTCAGCAACCGCGGCAGAAATCTCGGGATTAAGTTTTGGTGCTTGTAATAATGTGCAGTTTTCTGGCACGGGATACTCTTTGACAAGTTTCTCTTTTAATTCTTTGTTCATTCCCTTACGAAGAATGGGTAACCACAGTAGTGGTAACTTCTCATGAATTTTTGGGCCAAGCTTGGGCGCCTCTTCCGATACCTCACCCAATGCGGTGAGAATTTCGGGGTCCAATTCTGGAACTAGGATCGGTTCTTGATCGCTATCATTTCTGCACTCCTCATTTTTATCGACAGAGATGGGATCGGCATTCTGAGGCTCCGGGTCGGAGTTGTGCAGGTTTTCATTGTCTAAAAAGAAACAATAACGAATGTTATTGGGGGTAGTTATGAAACCCACGAATTTAAAAGAAAAATTTATCATTCGGTGAGTACATTTTTATTATTGGTCAAACCGCACTTTTATGGTAGATAAGATGATAATTTTGCCTTCGTGAGGATACTCGATCCACCTCCAGGCGATATTAATTGTCTCGAAGAAATTTACGAAACACGATCGTAATTTCAAACTACCTTCGTGTTAACACACGGTTAACCTCCAGGCGATATTTTGCCTTCGTGAGGATACTCGATCCACCTCCAGGCGATATAAATTGTCTCGATTAAATTACGAAACACGATCGTAATTTCAAACTACCTTCGTGATAACACACGGTTAACCTCCAGGCAATAAAATTCCCTTCGTGATGACCCACGGTCAACCTCCAGGTTTAAGAGTTAGGCACAAGCATTGATTTCACAGTAAAAAGTAAACTTACTAACCTGAATTATGATCAGAATCTTCTGACGATGAATAAATAATTCGATTATATTTCCGCTGCTCTTGTTCCATTTTTTGTATCTTGCGTTTGTAACGCCTGATAATTTCTTCGTTTTTCCTTTTCGGCATAGTGACGTGATGCACAAGGTAACTTTTACTTGTAGTTATAACTTTATTAGGCACGTGCGAACGCTGCCTCGCGCAAGAAAGGAATGAGGTGACAACCCGACCGACACTGGATTGTGGCGAGTCGGGGTAGATGAAAAAAAAAAAAAATGAAATCGATTGAAAAATCGATTCTCTCAACGTGCGCGAATACCTCGTGTAGGCTAAAGGCACTACCTGTGTAAATGTATCTGAAGAATGAAGTGACGAATTATAATATCTTTTTTTTAATATGAGTTCAAGTACAAGTGATGAAATGGAATTAACTCCACCCGATATTTTATCTGAGGCAAACACTGCGCAAGATGAAATTTTGCCTCCCTAATCTCGAGAAAGATATATGGCGACTTACGTTAATTTTATTTTATGGAAAAATAAAATTTAATTATTTGACTTGTTTTTACTATTTCCCACAACTGTATTGAAAAACGTCGTGTGATACACGGGTGTGTAGGTTATTGCAAACTCGTGTCATTAAAAACCCTCGCCTTCGGCTCGGGCTTGTTAATGACAGCTCGTTTGCAATAACCTACTTTCCACCCTTGTATCACAATGTACTATTTCATCATACCTATTCGAAAAACGACAATTGTCTATAGAGGATAGCGGGAGCCAAATGCAATTTTGCGCCCGTAGGAGTTCGAACTTTCTCTCTTCTGATCGGTCCGCTTCGTGCTTCTGATGGATTTGCGTAGTTGGGTTGGAGGCGCTCGCGTGAAGGTTTAATTTAAAAAAAATCACTAACTAACATTCAATTCTCTATATATATAAACTCATTTTTGTGATTGGTTAGTATTATACTTACTCTTTGTTGATAAGTATGTAAAGTTAACCAAATAGGTTTTTTTTTTTATTATTATTATTGATAGACTTGCGTTTGACCACTATCTCACTTGATGGTAAGCGATGATGTAGTCGACGATGAAGCACGCTTGCCTAGAAGAAACCTATTCACTCTTGACTTAAAGACTCCCAGGTTGTAGCTATCAGGAAATACAGACTCCGGCAGGGAATTCCACTCCTTTGCTGTACGCATAATAAAAGAATTCCCAAAACGTTTGGTGCGTATGGGTGGGATGTCCACCACGTACCGATGACATAACGCCGTACGTCTTCTAGTCCGATGATGGAACGGGCTAGGAGGAATTAGTTCATGCAATTCCAACGCACACTCTCCGAAATGTAACCGATAAAAAACCGACAGACTGGCAACTCGGCGCCGATGTTCGAGGTTCTGGAGCCTAGATTAGGCCAATACTTCATAGTCGATGAGCCTCTTAGCCCGTCTTTCGATCGCAATAAGTGCATCCAGCTGGTACTTGGCAGATCCGTCCCAGAGATGAGAGCAGTATTCCATACATGATCGAACTTGCGCTTGATATAAGTTGAGCAACTGTTCTGGCGTGAAGTAACGTCTCACCTTAGCGAGGATCTCCAATTTTTTGGCAGCCAACTGAGCTTTTGCCTCAATGAATGGACCAAAATTGAGCGTCGATGTCAATGTGATGCCAAGAATCTCAAGATGGTCAGTTATCGGCACGGTCACACCTCTGAAAGAAGGAGCCGGGTGAAATTGGCTCCTTTTAGCGGAAAAAAGACACGCCTGGGTCTTAGCAGCATTGAACTTGACCAGGTCGAACGCATATGTTTGAATAAGTTACTGGCTGGTTCTAAGTTATGGCGGCAATGTGCTTTAAAAAAACTGTATAAATTTATTTTGTAGTTTCGAGTAGGTACTTAGGTAGGTACTCGTAGCTTTTTATTTTTCTCATAGTTAGTGATGAAAAATAGTGTGTATCACTCGGGGACAAAATATTTTGTTCTCATATATTTCTCCCGGGATTTTGCAGGTAATAGATTATCCATCACATTTCTTGCGTCAGTTCTAATACTTTCAGGAGTTAATTCTATACTTTCACTGTCACTTGAAAAACTCATTTCTCAAAACAAAAGCATGAATTTCTAACAATCCGTGAACATTTACGAAAACGCGGGCTGTTGTCATTGAGTTAAATGTACTACGTACTAGAGAAGCTATTTCAAACAAAAGATTGCGCGTAATTCGGTGACAGCGGGGCAAGCAGGGCGGGGGGGGGGGGTATGTTCTCACAGATAAACAATCAATACGCGCAGATGAACTTTTTCTTACTCTTTGACATTTACACAGACATGGCCGCCCTCCCGCCTCCGCGGTGACGCGACGTCACGAGATACAATAAATTGATAACATATAATTAGTTGCAGCGAGCGCTTGCCACAGACTGAGTTGGGGTACGCGCGCTCTAACGCGTGTTACAAACAATTGAGTTGAGGAGTTTCCTCTAGTACGTAGTACATTTAACTGGCCGTAGTTCGCGCGTTTTTAATTTGATTTCTTTTTTTTTATTCAGCTGAGGGCGCGACTTGCCAGTATTTATTCAAACAATATTTGCGTTCGATTTCTTTAATGATAAATGATTTATTTCTGTAAGTTGGTTTTTACAAACACTTACATGTCGATCATATTTTTTAAAACTAGATGAGGTCGGCGTTTCCTATCTGACTACTCTGAGAAAAAAGGCCGAAACAAACTCAGAGGTCACAGTCTCTTTTAACGTCCAGACAAAATCTTGGTTAGATAATGTGAAGACCATGTAGACTGGTGTCTGAAATGGTCTTTTGAGGAAAGATCCAACCAGATTGAGTGGACCTGTCCAGTCAGTGCACGCATTTGTCAATAACCGAGCAGCTCAACTCAGAATTTAAGGAGCTAAACGATTCGACGAACAATACCAAAGAAAGCTTTTTTCGGCGGTAGGTGTAAATTAAGTAAAGACGCGTTTTCGTTGCGCAATTTTGATATAAATTATTATTAAGTATTTTTCCACAATTTCTGCAGTAATATTGGTTTTATAAACCACTAATAACCACATCCTGATATTGGCAATACAGTCCATGTAATAAAGGAAAACTTCATCACCTACCAGCTGTTCACTAGTGCTTTCAAAGACACTGTAAGAGGATACCACTAAGAACTACTAAGAGGAGGGAGATAATAGTCACATCATAATGTCTCAGCTGGACGACATCCAATCTGCGCAGAAGAACTTGGAAGATTGTTTTGCCAAGAAGATGAATGAGCTGGAGGCGCAGATTCAGTGTGCTGGACCCGCGAAGGACACCGTTGCCAAAATCGCTGAAGAGTTCCGGACATTCAGAGAGCTGATGTTCGGAATGCTGAGACTTTTACGGAGGCAGATCACAGAGTGCTCCAGGATGGTGGACGGGTTGGAGAAACGCACTCGTCGTAAAGCCCTGATATTCACCGGATTTGCTGAGGCCGACAAGGAGGACTGCAAGGCTCTGGTGCTGGACTTACTGCACAGTAAAATGGCTCTGCCGAATATTATTGCCTCCTCCATCAAAGCATGTCATAGGCTGGGGTCATCGAGCAAAGGTCCCACGCGCAGCAGGCCAGTATTGGTGAGGTTCTCCAATGTGGGTCACAAGGCTGCGGTCTGGCGGGCGAAATCTGCCTTGAAGGGCTCCATGGTTACAGTCAAGGAGTTCTTAACCAGAACTAGATAGGCTGTTTTTGGCTCGGCGCGTTCGCACTTCGGGATGCAGGCATGCTGGACTCAGGATGGGATCATCATTGTCAGGTCGCTCGACGGAGCGCGGCACAAAGTTTCTTCCTTGGAGGAACTCAATCCCTTGGTGGCGAAGTACCCGAAGAAGACTGGGGAATTAACTGCCGCAGAAGGGAGCAGGACAGCTATCGAAGTGCGTAGAAATCAGTAATATATTTACACTCTTTACACGATTTACACGATATACACTATTTACACGATAAACACTATTAATTACACCGTTTACTCTACACTATTTACACTTATTTAGTTGTGTTTGGGGCGACATAATTCACGTAAACATTATCTATACTTCTATACTAATATTATAAAGAGGTAAAGTTTGTGAGTTTGTGAGTTTGTGAGTTTGTGACGTTGTAAGGGGTAATCTCTGGATCTACTGAACCGATTTTGAAAATTCTTGCACCGATAGAAAGCTACATTATTCCTGAGTGTCATAGGCTATAAAATATTTTCAAAAAAAATAGAGATCCTTATGAAAATTGCAATAATGTAACCCAAGGTAGCAAAATGTTGTCTGTAAAATACATTATTTGGCGTGCGCTGAGAAAACTATTGATGATAGATACAAATTAGTAGGTAGGGTAGGTAGGATAGGCAGGTTAGGCAGGATAGGCAGAGTAGGCAGGGTAGGCAGGGTAAGCAGAGTAGGCAGGGTAAGCAGAGTAGGCAGGGTAAGAAGAGTAGGCAGGGTAGGCAGGATAGGCATGGTAAGCAGAGTAGGCAGGGTAGGCAGGATAGGCAGGGTAGGCAGGATAGGCAGGTTAGGCAGGGCAGGCAGGGTAAGCAGAGTAGGCAGGGTAGGCAGGGTAGGCAGGAAAGGCAGGGTAGGCGGGGTAGGCCGGGTAGGCAGGGTACGCAGGATAGGCAGGAAAAGCAGGGTAGGCAGGATAGGCAGGGTAGGCAGGAAAGGCAGGGTAGGCAGGATAGGTAGGGTAGGCAGGGTAGGCTGGGTAAGCAGAGTAGGCAGGGTAGGCAGGGTAGGCTGTGTAGGCAGGGTAAGCAGAGTAGGCAGGGTAGGCAGGGTAGGCAAGATAGGCTGGGTAGGCAGGAAAGGCAGGGTAGGCAGGGTAGGCAGGGTAGGCAGGGTAGTCAGGAAAGGCAGGGTAGGCAGGGTAGGCAGGAAAGGCAGGGTAGGCAGGATAGGTAGGGTAGGCAGGGTAGGCATGGTAAGCAGAGTAGGCAGGGTGGGCAGGGTAGGCATTGTAAGCAGAGTAGGCAGGGTAGGCAGGGTAGGCAGGAAAGACAGGTTAGGCAGGGTAGGCAGGAAAGCCAGGGTAGGCAGGGTAGGCAAGATAGGCAGGGTAGGCAGGAAAGGCAGGGTAGGCAGGGTAGGCAGGGTAGGCAGGATAGGCAGGGTAGGCAGGGTAGGCCGGGTAGGCAGGGTAGGCAGGTTAGGCAGGGTAAGCAGAGTAGTCAGGGTAGGCAGGGTTGGCAGGATAGGCAGGAAAGGCAGGAAAGGCAGGAAAGGCAGGGTAGGCAGGAAAGGCAGGGTAGGCAGGGTAGGCTGGGTAGGCAGGATAGGCAGGGAAGGCAGGATAGGCAGGGTAGGCAGGAAAGGCAGGGCAGGCAGGATAGGTAGGGTAGGCAGGGTAGGCTGGGTGGGCAGGGTAAGCAGAGTAGGCAGGGTAGGCAGGGTAGGCAAGATACGCAGGGTAGGCAGGAAAGGCAGGGTAGGCAGGGTAGGCAGGAAAGGCAGGGTAGGCAGGATAGGTAGGGTAGGCAGGGTAGGCTGGGTAGGCAGGGTAGGCAGGGTAGGCATGGTAAGCAGAGTAGGCAGGGTAGGTAGGGTAGGCAGGATAGGCAGGATAGGCAGGATAGGCAGGGTAGGCACGAAAGGCAGGGTAGGCAGGGTAGGCAGGAAAGTCAGGGTAGGCAGGGTAGCCAGGGTAGGGGCAGGGTAGGCAGGGTAGGTAGGGTAGGCAGGGTAGGCTGGGTAGGCTGGGTAGGCAGGGTAGGCTGGGTAGGCAGGGTAGGCTGGGTAGGCAGGGTAGCCAGGGGTAGGCAGGATAGACAGGGTAGGAAGGGTAGGCAGGGTAGGCAGGGTAGGCAGGGTAGGCAGGTTAGGCAGGGTAGGCAGGGTAGGCAGGGTAGGCAGGGTAGGCAGGGTTGGCAGGGTAGGCAGGGTAGGGGCAGGGCAGGCAGGGTAGGCAGGGTAGGCATGGTAGGCAGGATAGGCAAGGTAGGCAGGGTAGGCAGGGTAGACAGGGTAGGTAGGCAGTTGACGGGAGCGAAGCCCCGAGGGTCAGCTAGTATTTCTATATTGCACGTCTACCCACTTAATTTTTAATAGTTTTATGTTTTTGTAGAATGATTGTGAGGGTATATGAATAGTTTTATTTATTTTCTTTTTTTTGTCAAATTGTTTTGAATTTATAATTATGTCACTGTCGCCCCGACCGTCATTTATGATAAATTTTATTATTTTATTCATGTAATGCTAATGTGATGTCATATGTTCCGCTGTACAATGTTTGTTTTGTGTTTTGTCAATTGCGTCTTGTTATTGCTAAATGTACCTTTTTCTAGTATCTTTTCGTTCCATGTTTGCTTTGTGTCTTGTCAACGTATTTTCGTAATTGCTTAATGTAACTGTTTCAAGTATCATTTATTTCGTTTGCGTTTGTTTTTTGTTTTTTATATTTAATTGTTTCTCTTTTATGATGTCATATAGGTGATAGTGGTATATTTGTATATTATACTGGTGCGGCTGGTGAGTGGTGCACAGATAGTGGTGTTGCACCGTCAGGTATTATTTAATTGTATTTTGTTAAGTATTTATATTATTTTTATTTTATGTCTTCCAACGATGATTCTTTTCACTCGGCCGTTGAATCCGTTATCTCTTCCGCTAATGCAAGTTTCACTTCCTTGACCGACACCCTTGGTGACTTTGTGCGTCGGAGCTTTAATCGTCAAAATGATCATTTATTTAATGTCTGTCATATTAATGCACAGAGTGTGCCAAGTCACTACGGTGAATTGCTTGACACTTTTTCTGATGACAATGTCCACGCCGTGCTGGTTTCGGGGAGTTGGCTCAAACCTCATCTTCTCTCTACCACCTACCCTCTTCCCGGTTTCATTCTTATCCGCAACGATAGAATTGGAAAGGGAGGAGGTGGTGTCGCCATCTATCTCCGTAGTGATTTCTCTTTCAAAATCATTGCCTCTTCTCCTTCACCCTATAATGCTTCTGCTGAGAACCTCTTTCTGGAAATCTATGTCAAAGGTGTCAAGACCCTACTTTTAACAGAACCCATTTCCAGCATTTTTAGAATTTTTGTCTGTACGTTTATCGGTTTCTCTGTTTATCTCTTTGTCTGTTTAGTTGTGCACGCATCACGTAAAATGTACGGAACCAATGTAGATAACTTTTATACATAAATATTGTGCGTAACTTGAAGTATTACTTAGTTTTTGTTTCATTGCAATGGGATCACTCTATCAAAAGTTAGATGAATTTAAAGTGGTCATGAAGTAAAATATCGCAACATACGCAATTAACTGCCAGTTTCCCAGGTCTCAATTGTCGGGCTGTTAACGTAATCGACGATTAATTCTACTTTCAGTTTATCATCACCCAAATGTGACAAGCGTTTAACGATTTGTCACATTTGAGAAAAATCTTGAATTAACCACATGTTACAGCAGTTTTGGGTTTCTGAGAACCATTTTCATTTTTAATCTCTTGTCAACGAGCCTAATTTATAATTGTTGGAAATTGGTCGATAATTCGCAGATTAAAATTAATCTTATGATTTTAAAGGCTTATTAATAATAATAAAGCCTTTTATTCCGAAAATTTTAAATAGTTTCTTTCTACTAATTAATCACTAATACACTAATCATAATAAGTCCCTAAGTTTGGTGTGCCTTACGGCATAGGCCTCCTCCAACATCTTCCACTGTTTCCTGTCGGTTGCAATTCTTAGCCAAAGAGGACCTAGAGTCAATTTTAGATCGTCTTCCCATCTTCTCACCTTGCGATCCCGGCTCCTTGACCCGTCTCTTGGATACCAGATCGTTACCTGCTTGCTCCATTTTTCATGCTTACAACGGAGCATATGGCCTGTCCATCTCCATTTTAGTTGATCAATACGTGTTAGGATGTCTGTTAGTTTAGTTTTGCGTCTGATATCTACATTCCTGACTCTGTCTTTTAACTTTAGCCCCAGTATGCTCCTTTCCATGGCCCGTTGACATTTTGCTAGCTTTCCCCTTTGATTTTGAGTCAAAGCCCAGGTTTCACAGCCATATGTGATGCAAGGAAGAATGCATGTATCAAAAGTTTTTTTCTTGATCTTGATACTGAGTTCCTTGCTTTTCATTATTTCTTTCAAAGCCCAAAATTGTTTCCACCCAGTAGCGATTCTTTTATCAATTTCTTTTGACATTTGGTCGCTTGGCGATATGATCTGACCCAGATATACATATTCCTCAACATATTCAAGTTTTTGACCGTTAACAATTATGTCTGCAGCTGCAGCTGTTGCGTTTGTCATCATTTTTGTTTTGCTCGAGTTCATTTCCAAACCCACTTCTCGGCTTATGTCTGCTAGCGTTTGTATCATGGATTCCAGTAATCTTGGGTTCTCCTCCAATATGACCAGGTCATCCGCGAATCTTAAATGGTTTAGTCGCGATCCGTTTATGTTTAGCCCTAGATGCTTCCAATCCAATTTTCTAAACATTTGTTCTAGTACTGCTGAAAATAACTTTGGTGAGAGAGGGTCACCTTGCCTGACTCCCCTGTCAATTGGAAAAGTATCCCCCAGAGATTCCAGTTTGATGCTAGCTTTACTCTCGCTGTAGATCTTTTTGATGACGTTTACGTAAGCATACTGTACTCCCTGCTCCAGAAGACTTTGCCATACAAACCTGTGTTTAAGGCTGTCGAAGGCTTTTGCATAGTCTATGAAGGCTAGATAGATAGGTTTGTTGTACTCTTTACATTTTTGTAGAAGCTGTTTGATGGTGTGTATATGGTCGATTGTGCTAAAGTTTTTCCTGAACCCTGCCTGTTCCACGGGTTGGTTTTCATCAAGAGTGTTCGTTATCCTGGTCAGTATCACTTTCGCAAAAACCTTATACACATTTGAGATAAGAGATATGGGTCTGTAATTTCCAATATCATCCCTTGAACCTTTCTTATATAGAAGTATAATGTGTGATTCTGCCCATTGACTTGGGATGTTGCCAGTAAATAGTATCTCATTGAACACCTTTATAGTATCGGACTCAATTCTTCGACTGTTCCTCGCATCAGTTCATTTGGAATTCTTCCCATCTTCTCACCTTGCGATCCCGGCTCCTTGACCCGTCTCTTGGATACCAGATCGTTACCTGCTTGCTCCATTTTTCATGCTTACAACGGAGCATATGGCCTGTCCATCTCCATTTTAGTTGATCAATACGTGTTAGGATGTCTGTTAGTTTAGTTTTGCGTCTGATATCTACATTCCTGACTCTGTCTTTTAACTTTAGCCCCAGTATGCTCCTTTCCATGGCCCGTTGACATTTTGCTAGCTTTCCCCTTTGATTTTGAGTCAAAGCCCAGGTTTCACAGCCATATGTGATGCAAGGAAGAATGCATGTATCAAAAGTTTTTTTCTTGATCTTGATACTGAGTTCCTTGCTTTTCATTATTTCTTTCAAAGCCCAAAATTGTTTCCACCCAGTAGCGATTCTTTTATCAATTTCTTTTGACATTTGGTCGCTTGGCGATATGATCTGACCCAGATATACATATTCCTCAACATATTCAAGTTTTTGACCGTTAACAATTATGTCTGCAGCTGCAGCTGTTGCGTTTGTCATCATTTTTGTTTTGCTCGAGTTCATTTCCAAACCCACTTCTCGGCTTATGTCTGCTAGCGTTTGTATCATGGATTCCAGTAATCTTGGGTTCTCCTCCAATATGACCAGGTCATCCGCGAATCTTAAATGGTTTAGTCGCGATCCGTTTATGTTTAGCCCTAGATGCTTCCAATCCAATTTTCTAAACATTTGTTCTAGTACTGCTGAAAATAACTTTGGTGAGAGAGGGTCACCTTGCCTGACTCCCCTGTCAATTGGAAAAGTATCCCCCAGAGATTCCAGTTTGATGCTAGCTTTACTCTCGCTGTAGATCTTTTTGATGACGTTTACGTAAGCATACTGTACTCCCTGCTCCAGAAGACTTTGCCATACAAACCTGTGTTTAAGGCTGTCGAAGGCTTTTGCATAGTCTATGAAGGCTAGATAGATAGGTTTGTTGTACTCTTTACATTTTTGTAGAAGCTGTTTGATGGTGTGTATATGGTCGATTGTGCTAAAGTTTTTCCTGAACCCTGCCTGTTCCACGGGTTGGTTTTCATCAAGAGTGTTCGTTATCCTGGTCAGTATCACTTTCGCAAAAACCTTATACACATTTGAGATAAGAGATATGGGTCTGTAATTTCCAATATCATCCCTTGAACCTTTCTTATATAGAAGTATAATGTGTGATTCTGCCCATTGACTTGGGATGTTGCCAGTAAATAGTATCTCATTGAACACCTTTATAGTATCGGACTCAATTCTTCGACTGTTCCTCGCATCAGTTCATTTGGAATTCTATCAGGGCCAGGAGATTTTTCCATCTTTTGACTATTTATAGCTTTTAATACTTCTGATTTTAGTATTTGTGGTACTTCTCCGGTATCTTTTATTGCGTTTTCCAGTCTAGGTTCTCTATTGGGCTGAATAGAATATAACCGGCGATAGTAGTCTGTTGCAATGTTTAGAATCGCACTGCGTGTGGTGGTTAGGCGATCTTTGTCTCTTAATTTTGGAATCCATTCTTTTCCCTTTTCTCGGAGTTCTTTGAGAGCTTTGCGTGTGCCTCCCGTTTTGATAATATGGTTTTCTAGGGTTTTGATTCTTTTATTTTTCCTGTCTTTCCTCATATTTACACGAATGCATTTGCTTAAGTGCGAAATATCTTTAATGTTTTCCTTCTTCTTCTTTTTTGTTATTAAATTCCTTCTATCTTCAATTAATTTTAGAGTTTCTTGGCTTAGATGGCATTCTTTTTTCTTGTCTGTTTTTGTTTTTATCTGTTCTTGGAGCTTGCTTTCTACTCTGGCATATTTTTTATTTAGTTCCTTGTTGGAAGTAACAATTTCCATCAGCTCCTCCGTAGAATCTTTTGGAACCTTGTCATTGCTGAGCATTTGTAGGTGGTTGGTTTGAAATGCTTTCGGCCTAGGTTTTCTTGGAATCTGCTCAGAAAGACAACATCGTACCATACGATGGTTAGTATTGAAGTTCAGGTATTGTATTACACTCGTGTCACTGAACAGTCTTGCTTTGTTAGACAAGATGTAGTCTATCTCATTTCTAACCTTTCCATCTGGAGATATCCAAGTCCATTTGGAGCTATGTTTTTTGCGGAATATGGAGTTTAGCAGCGTTAGGTTATGTTCGAGAAGGAACTCTACCAGTTTTTCACCATTGTTGCTTCGTTTGCCTCTTCCAAATTTTCCTATTACATGTTCTTCTCCTGGTGTTTGAGCACCTACTTGAGCATTAAAATCTCCCATGATTACTATAATATTGTCCGAGTATTTTTCAGTAACTTCGCTAAGACTGTTGTAAAACATTTCTATATCTGTTGCAGTAGCTTGCTCCGTCGGTGAATAAATTTGAATAATGGTCCACTGTTTTGTATATTTCGGTATGTTCATGTGAACTATTGGTATTCGGTCCGATATGCCTTCAAACCCAATAATTTGTTTTTTGAGTTTTGACTTTATCATGAAGCCTACTCCTCTGTGTCCAGCTACTTCACCTTTGTAGAACATAACATAATGATTCCTCTCTTATATTCCTTCACCCACTCTCCGCATCTCGCTTATACCCAGGATGTCCCATTTGATATTTTCGACAGCCAGCTCTAGCTCCTGTAAACTTTCTGGTGTTCTCAGCGTTCGTGTGTTCAACGTACATAAATATAGATTATATGCATTTCGTTTCTGTTTTGTTTCATTTGTTGGAGGGTAGCGGTCCTCTTCCCCCACGGTGACCAGCCGGCTTGGGGTGTGTTTTTTCGTTGTTGGTTTATATAAAGTTGTGGTTTTTGTTTTGGTTTGATTTCGGGTACCGGTGGTCATCACAAGTTTTTTGGAGTGTCAGACAAAGATGATGCTCTGCCTCGTGCAAAGTTTAGGATATTGGGTTTTATAATTTCCTTTGAAGTTCCCTTGGTAGTTTGGGGTGTCTGGGTGTCTTTACTGTTAATTTTTTTCTGAGTTGTCGAGTTGGATGAGCCTGACTCCTCCCTTTTTCTTTTGTCCCTGGATTTGTCTGTTGGCTTTTTCACTATTATTTTATCATAATTTAGATAGGCTACATTTCCCTTCTTCTTTTCTTCTATAACTTGGGTTTGAAGCTGCTTCCTCTTTTCAAGAATTTCTTTAGGGAAATCTTCTTTTACGAATATTCCTGGTGGAAATCCTCTCTTGTTCTTTAGTATGTTATGTTTTTTCCACATGGATGTAATAGACACTATAACTGGCCGATTTTCGTTGGTATCTTTCTTGCCAATTCTATATACGTTGCTGATTTCTTGGCTATCGAGGTGTGTTCCTGTTCCTATTACTGTTTCCTTAATGTAGTTTATCAGCTCTGCTTCTGATTTTCCTATCTCTTCTAATCCAAAGAACACTAGGTTGTATTTCCGTTTCTCCTTGTCCATTACACAGATTTTCTGTTCGAGTGAAGATATTTTCGCTTTAAGTTGAGTATTTTCTTCTATTATTGTTTTGAGTCTTTCGTCTAACGCTTCCATAACGCATTTTGTCACCGATGCAGTGATGATTTTCGTTTGTTGTTTTAATTTTTCATCTAGTTTTGACAGCAATAACTCCATGCTCTTTTCCATTTTTCGTAAGTGACAACTCTGCTTTGTCTATTGGCGTGTAGTCTGTAGCTGTCAGTGCCAAAATGACGTTGAAGTGACAGTTGACTTGACACTTTGTTGATTAGGTTGGTATTACTGCTGGCTGATATGAATAGCACTTTTAGGTTATGTCTTTGAATGGAGAATACTACAGTTTTTACGACAAATGAATATGTTTTGCACTGTGATCACTTTCTAATCGTGTTTTCCGATGGTTTATCTAGCGGATCTTGTTGCGTGAGACGTTTACAAAGCATTCTTTACACTGTTTTTAGTTGATATTTACGGAGCACGGTAACGTATGTATTCACAATATGATCGCCGGAACCGGAATCTTAAAGGCTTATATTACGATAAAAAGATAATAGGGGTCGGCGTTATTTAATTAGCAAGATTTAATAAAAATAGGATATCACAAACTTTTTAAATTAATTACATTATAAAAACTTGACACAATTATCAAAAATAGTTATTTTGTATTTAGGTAAATAAAATAAAAAAAACTACTGACCTGGGAATCGAACCTTCCTCACGCGCATTAATGTTAACTATACCCTGTACTTAGTACTTACCGAGGTCAGTTTCTGGATAGATTTGTGTTTAACTTGGAGCGGCTGGGGTGGTGACCCCGCCAGGGTAAGCAACACTTACCAAGGTCAGTCTTGGGATGGGTGACCATTTTTTTTGGATCGCTTGTTTATGGATAGATAACCTCGCCAGGATAAGCAACACTAACCAAGGTCAGTCTTTGGATGGGTGACCATCACCACAAAAATTTTGGTCACACATCATAAACATCTACCGCGGTCACCCATCCAAAGACTAACCTTGGTAGGTGGTGCTTAACCTGTGTGGGGTCACCTATCCAAAAACAAGCAAATAAAAAAAAACGTGGTTACCCATCCAAAAATCGTTCTTGGTAAGGTTTGCTTAACTTGGCGGCTACACCAACCCAGCCGCTCAAGATAAAATACTATTACTGATTACGTTATAGTATTGAATGAAGAGAATGAATACTAGCTAGGGTAGCTAACCGAAATAAATTATTAAATGTAACAAGCGATTACGTAATTTCTCGATGATGAAGTGTTGAGAAACTCACTGACAACTGACGGCTGGTTAATTTGTGACAAATTGTTAGCGGATTTGAGATGTGACGTCTACTTCAGAAACCGGCCCTAAGATACTCGGACTGTTAAACTCCGTATTCGATAGATGGCGTTGTGCATTTCGCGTCATTTTCTAAATGGCGGTGTTAAGATTTTCAGCGGAAAATGAATATAAAAAAAAATTAGCCAAGTGCGAGTCGGACTCGCGCACGAAGGGTTCCATACGGATCACGTATTCGTGTTCAATCACGGTTGTTGAGAAACAATATACCACGGGTATTTAACGCGATGATTTCGATTCATTTATTTACCTATTTCACCCGACGTTTCGGCCGTGTTGCAACGACTGTGGTCCCGGGTAGACTGGTGTCTCGGTGTACTGAAACGTTGGGTCCAGCCAGAGCGGGAGGGAGAAGTCATTGGTGTCGATAAAAGACCCAAAAAAAATGTGACAGAAACATGTCTACTGAAGCAGAATCAGGAAACAACGAGAATTGACAACAAATTAGTTGTTCAGCTTGCATTTTCCTAGCTTACCAGCACGCACCGCTTAGCTTCGAGGTTTTATGTAAAAGCAACCTTGGAATTGGTCCGCTCGGCCCGAGGCTACAATTAGAAGACGCTGTCAGTCCCGCAACGTCAGACGCAATTAAAAGTTACTCCCGAGTCCTGGAACATCCTCTGGAAGTAAATATGACGTGAGGGACAGTTTCTATTCTGTGTGAATGGTAATGTTGCTGCTGGACGGCTTGTTAAAGGGGGGATGAATCGAAATTGGAGGATTATCAGCTTATTATCAGATTATTTTTGCGTTACTAATTGCCTGAAAATCAGCCTGTTGTTTTAATCGTTGGTATTTGCATGAATTGCATGATACACCCTGTATTACATGCTACGGAGTACTAAACCTATTTATAAGCAGTTGTACGAAAATCAAAAACAAGGTTTTGAATTAAATCCTTTCCACGATCAATCTATCTAGCTTTTTTTAATCCAAAGATTCAGCTGAATATCAGTAATCTTACATGATCAACTGCCTGTGTGAGCAACTGACCACCGCACCCAGTAACTGGGTAACACGATATCCCTTGGCAAGACCTTTTCAGAATCTATCAACAACCAATCAATAATCAAAAAACAATCAAATCAGTCTGTCTATAATAATCTATCTCATGTCCCTTTGGGCATAAAGTTTCATATAAATATATGTATAAATGCACGTTTATCGCCCCAACCGATAGGTAACGTATGATTGCATTAGTACGAAAATCAAATTCAAACCCCTTATCTTTCGATTCATCATTGATCGCTTTGATCAAATTAGAGCCAAATTTCACGATTGCCATAGCAAACCATGGATGCGACGGAGCTCCGCCGTTTAATTGAAAGCTAACATCAAACGGCATTGGGCGCACAAAGCGGACCTCGGTAACAAACGTACGAATACGTGCCATAGGACGATCAACAAGGAAATCGTCTTTCAATGCATGATTACTTAAAGCTGAGGATGGACGCTGATACGAACTAAGGTATTAAGTGCTAGATGATCACAAATAAATGTATCAATGCTTTTATTATTAACTAGCTGACCCTCGGCGCTTCGCTCCCGTCAACTGCCTACCTACCCTGGCTACCCTGCCTACCCTGCCTACCTTGCCTATCCTGCCTACCATGCCTACCCTGCCTACCCTGCCTACCCTGCCTACCCTGCCTACCCTGCCTTTCCTGCCTACCCTGCCTATCTTGCCTACCCTGCCTACCCTGCCTTTCCTGCCTAACCTGCCTTCCCTGCCTACCCTGCCTTTCCTGCCTACCCTGCCTACCCTGCCTACCCTGCCTACCCTGCCTACTCTGCTTACCCTGCCTACCCTGCCTTTCCTGCCTACCCTGCCTATCCTGCCTATCCTGCCTACCCTGCCTACCCTGCCTACACTGCCTACCCTGCCTACCCTGCCTACTCTGCTTACCATGCCTACCCTGCCTATCCTGCCTAGCCCGCCTTTCCTGCCTATCCTGCCTATCCTGCCTACCATGCCTACCATGCCTACCCTGCCTATCCTACCTACCCTGCCTTTCCTGCCTACCCTGCCTATACTGCCTACCCTGCCTATCCTGCCTTTCCTGCCTACCCTGCCTATCTTGCCTACCCTGCCTACTCTGCTTACCCTGCCTACCCTGCCTACCCAGCCTGCCCTGCCTACCCTGCCTACCCTACCTATCCTGCCTACCCTGCCTTTCCTGCCTACACTGCCTACCCTGCCTAACCTGCCTAACCTGCCTACCCTGCCTATCCTGCCTACCCTACCTACCCTGCCTACCCTGCCTTTCCTGCCTACCCTTCCATTCCTGCCTTTCCTGTCTACCCTGCCTATCTTGCCTACCCTGCCTACTCTGCTTACCCTGCCTACCCTGCCTACCCGGCCTACCCTGCTACCCTGCCTTTCCTGCCTACCCTGCCTATCCTGCCTACCCTGCCTACCCTGCCTACCCTGCCTACTCTGCTTACCCTGCCTAACCTGCCTATCCTGCCTACCCTGCCTGCCCTGCCTATCCTGCCTACCCTGCCTACCCTGCCTACTCTGCTTACCATGCCTACCCTGCCTACCCTGCCTACTCTGCCTACCCTGCCTACCCGGCCTACCCTGCTACCCTGCCTTTCCTGCCTACCCTGCCTATCCTGCCTACCCTGCCTACCCTGCCTACTCTGCTTACCCTGCCTAACCTGCCTATCCTGCCTACCCTGCCTGCCCTGCCTATCCTGCCTACCCTGCCTACCCTGCCTACTCTGCTTACCATGCCTACCCTGCCTACCCTGCCTACTCTGCTTACCCTGCCTATCCTGCCTACCCTGCCTACCCTGCCTACTCTGCTTACCATGCCTACCCTGCCTACCCTGCCTACTCTGCTTACCCTGCCTACTCTGCTTACCCTGCCTACCCTGCCTTTCCTGCCTACCCTGCCTATCCTGCCTACCCTGCCTACCCTGCCTACTCTGCTTACCCTGCCTAACCTGCCTATCCTACCTACCCTACCTACCCTACCTACCCTACCTACCCTACCTACCCTACCTACCCTACCTACCCTACCTACCCTACCTACCCTACCTACCCTACCTACTAATTTGTATCTATCATCAATAGTTTTCTCAGCGCACGCCAAATAATGTATTTTACAGACAACATTTTGCTACCTCGGGTTACATTATTGCAATTTTCATAAGGATCTCTATTTTTTTTGAAAATATTTTATAGCCTATGACACTCAGGCATAATGTAGCTTTCTACCGGTGCAAGAATTTTCAAAATCGGTTCAGTAGATCCAGAGATTACCCCTTACAACGTCACAAACTCACAAACTTTACCTCTTTATAATACTAGTATAGATGATAGGCCATCGATTATTGACCAGTATCTCACACGATGGTAAACCATGTTGTGATTGACGGTGAAACCATGCTCGCGTAGATTTAACCTGATTCAATCTTGACTAATGTAAGTTATTGTAAATTTATTATTGCAAAAAAAAAATCCTGATCGCCGCCGTTTTAGGCAAAAGCTTGACTATCTCTTTCACAAATAAACTTAAAAAGAATTATGGTCCAAGAAATAATATAATAGTGCTTTCAAGCTTTTAGAAGTTGTTAAATACTCTGAAAGTATTTAAAAGCTCCAGATTCCGTACTCTTTAAAATTGTGTTTTGGTTTATTTCTCGTTTTAACTATGCATTTCCCATCCTGATCGCTTTGTCCTCCAATTAATCGAAACCGAAATTCACAGAGGTACTAGGGAATCATGGATGCCGCACAATTGCACCATCTAATTGAAAGCAAACAACACGCCGTGAGGGCGCACAAAGGCGACCATTTGAATTGTTAAACATCTCCGTGTGTCGCTGGGAGCCTGGTACTTTCACTCCAGTTTGTCGCTCGTTTGAGCTTTTGTCTCTTTTTATTGTTCGGCAAATAAAAAGAAAGACGTGTGTTTAGGACTATTTTGTTACGCTTTTAGAACTGGTGTGCAAGATTTTTTTTGTTTGTACAGGATTAGTTTTAAGGGGGACGGAATTCTTCGGTTTTACGAGGACAGCTATTAGTTTGGTCTCTGAAGCGTCTTCTATTTTCCACTGTTAAGCTTTTTGAAAAGCCTATTTTAAGCGGTATGAATAACTAAGGTAGGTAATAATACCGAACATCTTGACTTCTTCTAACTGTGAAGTTGACAATATTCATTCTGCGGAACCAATAAAGTGAATAGCGTGAGACCCATAAAACAGGAGGCAATACATTAAATGCTGTTAATCAATGATACGTGCGTCCATTACTGATCGCTATCACCAGCATGAGCAGGGGCCCAGGGTTCAATAAAACGGCCATTAGTAGGTGCAGGTAATAAACGGGGGACGACTCAATCGCCCTAAGTAACACTAACTTTATAAGTGTGAGATGGGTCATCAATAAGTGATGCAGGGCTTTAGTTCGAGAGGTTGGGTAAATGTCACGGAAAATGGTTAATTCTTGAAGTTTATGTTCACTGTGCTAATAAAAATCAGAATAAAAGAAAGAAAGAAAAAGAAAGATAGATTTTTTAATAAATATATATATTTTAAAGTTTTTTTTTAATTTAAATCAATACATATAATAAATCTGTAGAAAAGTCGTTTTTGTACATCGAAAACATTTCCAAAAAAAAATAGGCAGGATGTTAAAAGATAACCAACAGAACACAGCACTTTTTGATATTTTTTCTGTTTGTTGTTTATCTGTTTAGTTGTGCACGCATCAGGTAAAATGTACGAAACCAGTGTAGATAACTTTTGTACATAGAAAATGTGTGTAACTTAAAGCATTGCTAAGTTTTTGTTTCATCGCAATCGGTTCGCTCTATCAAAAGTTAGGTGAATTTAAAGTGTTTAAGAAGTAAAATATCACAACACACGCAATTCAGATACTCGGACAGTTGAACGCCTTATTCGAAAGATGGCTTTGTGCATTTGAAGTCATTTTCTGAATGACGGTGTTAATATTCTCCGCGAAAGAATGATCATAGAAAAACAAAATGGTAGAAAGTTGGGGTAGGCGGGAAGGTAAGCCCCTCCCGGTGGGTTCCCGCATTGTCGAGGCGGGGGGCTCAGTAACCATGGCTTGGTAACCCACGGTGAAGCGAAGAGGAACCCGAGGAGGGACCGCTCGTCGATAAGCCGACGACGTAGCGGCCAACATGTATGTTGCGGTGCTGCCTGGGCGACATCGTAACTGAGGCGGGCCGCGATGTCGTATGGGGTCTCCAAAACCCATACGATATCGCGGCTGAGGGTTGGAGGCCGAGGCGGGATAGGAGTGCCGGTATTGCAGTGCGCCGCTCTCCCTACCTTCCGCGGCCTGGACGGGGTTGCCACCGTCTGATGGCGGACGCGGTGGAGCCGCAGGGGAGGAGTAGTGTCGGTATAGCGTTGGCCGCTCTCAATAGCCCCTGCAGCCGAAAAATGGTAGGTGGCGTGGTCATTGACCTTGACCCGTCACGACTGGACCAAGGGTGCCATACACGGGGTGTACATACATGTGCTGGTTTGGTCCCTGGGGTGGTCACGGCGCACAGTGTGTTCTGGAGCGCTGGTGATGGAGGTTACTCCCCAGAGGACGGTCCGGTGGCGGTGTGCTAACGCGTACCCGTGTTCCCGCCATAAGCGGCACAGGAGGACACCGTGGAGTTTTAGTGGGTTAGAGTCCCACATAATTGCGCTATCTGCCCGTGGTAGTGCAATATGCATGAGCATTTCTCCACGATAAAAAAAGGCAGGAATGTAAAAAGTAGGGTTGGTAGAACTAGGAAGTTAGGTATGAAGGTAAGTAAGAAGGGTAGGGTAAGCAGGTGACGGGAGCGAAGCCGCGGGCACAGCTCGTATTTAATAAATAGACAGATCACCTATATTCAAAAACAGAATCGATAAAAATACAATATTACTCTTGAATAACTAATTTAGGTTTATAAAGCACATATTTCCAAGGAAAAGCCCAAAGAATTCCCAAAAACCACGAAACTGAAAATCATTCACAGTGTTCGGTTGAAATTTATAATTATTGATAGTGATAGTTTAGTTATATTGAAAACCTTAGTTACTTTCATGAACTTAATAATTAAACTGTATCCCAGCCTTACTGAGAAGGCACAGGTTGATCAATTTCATAACCTCCTCCTCCACGGACATCCGTTTCCCGTTAGATCGTTAGAAGTGCCATCAAACCGGTGCACTGCTAATTTTCTTGTTTTTTTTCACGGCAATAAACTGCTTGTTCTAAGAATAACCTTTGGCTTTTAATGGCAGTTATTTTACGCAGTAAGTTTAAATGTAATTTAATATTTATTTATGAAACGCACAGGCGACACGCGAGAAAAACTAAAAAGAAACTTTACCTATAACCTTATTTTTTGTTAATAAGCATTTTATATTATTCTTTGTAGTCTCGGTACCTTATATTACCATGAAAATCATTTATAGCCAGACTACATCTCATTTTAATTCCAATAAGCCCAAACACAACTAGGATACACTGTTTTATTACGGAGTGCCTACCTTCTGGCTTCATCATCAGATCAGTTCGATGGTACCATTTTCATCAGTACGATTTATTTATGTGTATTTGTTTCATCAAAGTCGCTTAACTATTCGAGATATCTTATACGCATGACATACTTATTAAGGAGTTCCAGTAGCAATCTGTGGTCTTCTTCATCAGTTTCACTTCACCAAATGATACTATCTGAGTGCAAATGCTTGCCATGTTATTGAAAATACTAAAATCGCTATATGTCTGCCTATAATATTTGATGACTTCGCTCGATTTCCATGGGATCCCATCATCAGATTCTGATTTGGTGACAATGGGACCATCTCGAGAATAACTACATCCAAAAAAAAATATGCAAATCCGTCTATATATGACGGAGTTATAACAGAACATATATTATATTAAAACAAATTAAGAACATCCGATTTAAGGATCTCCTCCTTTTTAAGAAGTCATTTAAAAATAAACAATAATTTATTTAAAAAAATACCGTGCTATACTAAAAAGGCACACTTCTCTATACCACCCACCTACTAAACTACTGGCTACTGATATATTACTAGATTCTTCTGCAATTTCACTCCTGTGGCCTAAACAACTGGAACTGGGGTGTCTTTAAGTCAAAAGGAATGAAGTTACTTGTAGGTACGCGTGCTCCATCGTCAACCACATCATCGGTCACCATCAAGTGAGACGGTGGTCAAACGTCCGCCTGATAATAACAAAATACAAAGATTTTTCCTATTCAAAAAGTAACATAGATCACTCAGCAAGTTTTATTTTGAATCAGTGATAGTTTTCATAATCTTTTACACTCATAACACAAGTTCAAGCTTGGGTGTCAGAGGTGTGTATAACTCTGTGTTAAGTACACTCAACTTAAATCCTCGTTTTGTTAAACCCCATAGTGGCGACATTGCGGCCCAGTTGTTTGTTCGGTAGTTAACTCAACCAATGGTTTTACATTTCGTTAACACGCGTGTATTCATCAATTGTTGGTATCACAAATGGTTAAATACGTTGAATAGTTTATTTGACCATTTTTTAGACTAAGAAATTATCCGGGTTGCTTCCCAGAGCGTCCCACTCTTGTCTACTAACCGTCGCGAGTCACGGACTTAATTACTATAACTAAACTCTGTTATATTAATACTGTAGTATAATAAATGTTAACCTGTTTTCTGTGGTTACAACCAATTAAAATACTCTCAACCTACAGTTGGACTTTCACTTCATTCAACCTCACCTCCAAGAGTCCTTAAACATATATTTGAAATGATGTCAAAGGTAAAATATCTGATTTCCCTGGAAAGCTTCCTTTATGCGTCTATGTTACTTCAAGGCAAACATCTTGCTAGATATGGAATGTTTGTCCCGAACTTCCAAGCCTTATCTAAAATCAAGGAAATGCTTCACACGCCAGGAATTCTGTCGCTCACAAGTCCGTTGATCAAAATGGACTGAACCAGAAACGACTGAATGAAGAGATGCCTTCCACCGACACCTCTCTATTCATTCATTCTTATCACATAGGAACTAGGTACTCATCAAGAAATGGAAGCAACCAAACCAGAAAATATCCGCTGCACTTCGCTCAAACTAATCCTAGCAAATGTTCGTCCTCTCGTGCCATCAAACATAGATCTGTCAAATGCGACTGAAACCGAACTCGGGCGCAATGAAATGTTTCCCAAAACTCTGCAAATGGAGGTCCGATCCGCAGTAAGTATAGATGCATTAGCAGATTAGTTCTACAGTGTGCACAAGAAATAAATGCAGTTCTCGGAGGTATGGTGTAATGGAAGTGACCTCTGCAAGGACTCATTGGTAGACCTTTATGATTATTTATGTACGCTCTAACTAGCTTTTGATGACATTGCAGTGAGGTGGTGGTGGTGGTAATAATAATCATAATCATAATATTTATTTTTCCACACAAAAACACGACTTATGGCACAATTTATACATTCAATTTAGGGGAAATACATTTTGCAGTCAAGTGAGTGTGCGGAGCTGGTGTCTGTTATAGGTGTTAACCTGTATTACAGATCACCAGGTCCTCACCCCATGAACAAATAAGGATAACATAACATAACAAATATTAAAATAAGAAAGGCGTTTGATGGAATTTATAAATTATGGTTAATTAAATGAGACAGATTCAGCAATGAAAAAATAAATATCCAAATTTCATAAGGCACAAAGTGAATGTGAGTGTGATGGGATGAATGTGTGTGGTGTGAGAATGTGGTATGAGTGTGTGTTGTGCGTCTGTATATTTGTATGGCTGTTTGTGTATGTGAGTGTGTGTGGTGGTGATGAAATGAGTGTGAGATTATACCTAGTTATCAGATGAGAAAGACTACTACTATATTAGTTTTTCCGTGGAAATGTAGTCCAGTGTCTGCAACCAGTCCCTTACCACAACCTTACATTTGGTTTTTGGAAGAGAGTAGATTGACAGGATCCTATTTATTTTATTGTAAAGATTACAACCCTGATAGCAGAAGAAGCGATGAGCAAAGTAGGTTTTAAAAGATGGCTTTGAGCAGACCATGTCCTTTCTCCGCCGATTCTCATTCAAATTTGGATCATATGTTAGCGAGGAATGTTGTTTAGTGACTGTGTGCAGAACATAGAGCTGACGAACCGTGAGAAACTTGCTCTGCCTATAAACATCGACGGTTGGGTGAAAGAACGGTAGAAACATACTTACCTTTAGGACAGCTCTTTGAGCCCTTTCGATTTTCATCAAGTAGGTTTTTGCTGATCCACCCCAGGCAGTAATACAGTAACTAAGCTGTGACTGAGCAAGTGCAAGGTAAACTGTTCGTATTAAATCCTTGTTAGCTACGTGCCGTAAATTTTTAAAGATATAAATAAGTTTCCTTGTTCTAGCTGCTAACATGTCAATATGTTCCTGAAAATTTAATCTAGCATCCAGCATGATGCCTAGATACTTGACTGCATTCGTTCTTTCAATTCTAGGACACATACAGTCATCGTTATTGTAGTCGGTACACTCATGAGATGTTATTTTATAGTTAGTAATGTCTGCTTCCGGGTTTTTCAGTGAAAAAGTTAAATACTTTGTCTTACCTACATTTAGAGTCAGGACATTGTCGTGCAACCATTCTGTTACTCTATTAAGACCCGCCTGTGCGCTCGAAAAAACATCGTCCCATGATTCACCGCTAAAAAGTAATGCGGTATCGTCCGCAAACGTGACAATTTTAGCTTTAGGGAAATTTTACTGACAGAGATCGTTGATGTAGGCCAGGCATAACGTCGGACCCAAGATGCTACCTTGTGGAACCCCGAAAAGTACTGAGGCGTCGCTACTTGTTAGGTTATCAAGTTTCACACATTGTGTTCTTTCCGTGAGATAACTTTCGAACAATTTCAACTGAAGGTCCCTAATTCCTAGACAGTTAAGTTTTTTAAGCAGGATAGGAATAGAGACTGTGTCAAATGCTTTGGCAAGGTCCAAGAAAACTGCAATAGTTTTCTTTTTATTGTCAAGATTAGTAACTATGTAGTCGATTAATTCTTGAACTGCATCTGATGTTGATTTTTTAGACCTAAAACCAAATTGTGCTGGAGATATAAGATTATTTTTCTCAAGATATTTCACTAACCTTTTATTTATCACCCGTTCCAGAATTTTTGAGATTGTGGGCAGTATTGAAATTGGTCTGTAATTATTGACACAGTCTCTATCCCCACTCTTGTGAATCGGGCAAATTCTCGACTTTTTAAGTTCTTTAGGGAACACTCCAGTCGATAGCGACAAATTGCAGATAAAAGTTATGGGTTTGATTAGAGCACCTCGGTTTTCCTTTATTATGTCCGCGGGAATCATATCAAGTCCAGTTGCACTGTCACTGTTGAGATTGGCTATCAAGGTACTAATCTCATCTTCATCGGTTGGTAACAGTACAAAAGAACCTGGGAATGACTTAGGGATACTTGGTTGAGCATGGACATTTGTCCTTTTAATTTTTTCGTCTAACGTTTTGCCTACATTTGCAAAGAAGTTGTTTACGTTGTTTATAGATTTTACTGGGTCTTTTGTATTTATGAGTTCAAATGGCGTATCTTTTGGTTTTGCGGTATATGTGATCTCTTTTATAGCTTTCCATAATTTCTTGTTATTTTTGTTTGCACTCTGTAGTCGTTGTTCTTCATATTCGTTTTTTAATCTTTTTAAGAGAGTGGAGCAAAAATTCCTATACCTCTTATAGGTAGTTTGTAAAATGTGGTTGTTCGGATCTTTTTTAATTTTTTTATTAAGATTATCTCGATTTCTCAGACATTTTAGCATTCCTTTAGTTATCCAAGGCTTCAGCAATCTTTTCCGTGTAGAAGTTTTGGTTGTCGTAGTATTACGGATAATTAAATTTTGGAGTGTTTTTATAAAGTAGTGTGCAGCAGCATTTGCGTCTTCCATCGTGTATAAGTGATCGAAGTCCATGGCTGCTAGATCATTGGTGACACTTGAACGGTTTATTCGATCAATTTTTTTCGCAGGTTTATGACAGTGCCTAGCTGAGATGCAGAGAGCCACACTATTGTGGTCTGTTAGTGATGTTTGCAGCACAAGGCTACAAGCTGGAGACTTTGTCTTGAGCATAACATGGTCTAGACACGTTTTGCTCCGAGTCGGGAGGGTATGTGCTGGTAGGATTCCATGGTATGCTAACATGTTTAAGTATGGGGAAGAATTTGGATCACAATTGCCCTCACAAACATCAATATTTATATCGCCCAATATTATAACGTTCTGTAGACTAGTGTAACCCATTAATAGCTCGTTCAGGGACTGTATAAATTTATTAACATTTTTGTAACCAGGGGGGCGATAAATGGCCAGTGCTACTGTATTTTTGTCCGGTTTTAAAGCAAGGCAATTTGCCTCTTCTAGTTGCGGTTCTTCGATCAACATAAATAAGTCTCTCCTGTAGTAGACAACTACGCCTTCATTTTGTGTAAGGTTTCTTTTTGTGGCAGAATAATAATAACCATCAAGACTTGGTATATTTGGGTTCGATGGCAACCAACACTCCGTCAAAACTATACAATCCCAGCTCACGCCACTTCGAGCAATTAATGGAAGTAGCCCAGCCATGTTACGTTTTATACTCCTAATATTCTGTTGAATCAATTTTAAACCTTTATTTGAGTTTGGCATATAGGTCTGACACTCCTCTGCATCACATAGGGCGGATTCTGCTACATTATAAGAGTCAATTTCATTTTGTATTTGATTTAACTCATTGAATTTTAACCATATAATTGTCAGTAGGATTAACTAATTGGGATAAACTGAGAACTAAAAAGATGATGAAGTTATATTGATAAAAGAGATAGTATTTTGCATTTGATAATACAATTAATAGCAGATTCAGGGTATAGCTAGGTATATAAATTGTGGACATGTTTCTGTAGGTGTTGTGTATGAAATATTGTTGAAAATGTGTGTTTGTGCGTGGCTGGCTAAAAAATAAGTTCATTAAATTCTTAAAATCACATAACAATACTTTAGACTTGATATCAAGTTTAAAATTACATAATAATATTATAAATTCGATATTACGGTTATTATGTCGATAATAAATAAGGCATGCATTAGAATTTGAATAAAATAATAGTAATAAAATTATCCAAGAAAAACGATCCAGTCACAAAGTACTTTTCAGATTATTTAGAGTATCTTCACTGTCGACGCATATCCGCTGATCCGATTTGGTGCGCCTCATATACACTTTACCGTAAGAGGACCAGCAGCTGTCATAGTTATTTTCCTTGACAAATACTCTAGCCAAATAATAAAGCCGTTTGACTTTTTTTGTCAGCGATTCGGATACATATATAGGTTTAGCCGGGCCTTTAATTTTAAGACTAAGAGTATTCAGTCTTTGATCCGTGGATTTTTCCTTATTATATGCTATTACCGATTTTTTCTTTGGTGAAGGTTGAGTTGAAATCCACTATTATGGGACCGTGTGGCTTGTCTTTTAAAGTCATGCGGTATACATCGCGAATATCAGAATCCTGCAAGGGTGTATTTATAATTGCGCCTACATTCTTCGTTAATTCAAGTAAACTCTGCTTTGTTTCCGATTCAATTTTGGGTATATTACGCAACTCGATTGAGGATGATCGCGATTTTTTCTCTTGTTGTTCCAATTGCGCCTCAAGAGCTTTTATGTGGTTTTTATTGTTAGTATTTTCTTGTCGTAGCTTCTTTACGTCCAGCAAAATACCATCATACTTCGTGGAGAGGAGATCCATAGAAGCTTTTATTTCATCATTCTGCTTAGCAATGGCGTCCATGGCCAATTTAATGGCATCAAATTTTGCGTCT
Organism: Orthosia cruda; assembly: GCA_964057195.1. Classification (NCBI taxonomy): domain Eukaryota; kingdom Metazoa; phylum Arthropoda; class Insecta; order Lepidoptera; family Noctuidae; genus Orthosia; species Orthosia cruda. Next base: position 37,218,049 of record OZ059838.1, read on the forward strand.
TGTTTACCTTGCCAGCCATCGAGGATGCTCATAAGGTCGGCCATCGTGATATTATTATTTATGCAGTCTGGTGAGTCGGCCTGTTTTCGTTTGAATCTTTTATTTTGGTTCGAATCCGACTGTTCTGGCTTCTCCTGGGTATGCAAAGTCGAGTTTGACCCGCGATTTGCTGGGGTAGACTTTTGGCTACCACTCTTTGAAGGTGATTTTGAGGCGGACATTTTATAGCTCGGCAGAAATAGGTACAAAAGATGAGTGAGCGAAAAAAAAATATAATAAAAAAATATTCACCACATAAATTATGTTTGGACCATCAGTTGCACGCTAGTCGCTTCGCTTGTGCGCTTGCGGCACCGACGGGCGCGCATGAGTCGACGATGACGCAGCGTGACTCGACGGACAGAGAAAGCGTGTGCGCAGCGTAGCTCAGCTGGTCTTTCCGTCTCTGTTCTTGTTGTCCTTTTTCCGCAGCGGCTCCACGTTTGTAGCTATGCGTTATGCGCGCCTGGTACTTCACTGTATTTATTATTTGTATTTATCGGTCAAAAATTGTGATTTTTTAAATAAAACTTATACGGTTCACACGTCTATACGCTTTCGCGGTCCAGAGGGAAGGGTAAGGATTCAGTTTAAGCATTTCATGTATAAACACTTTTTCTTTCTTTATGTGTTTATCATGACAGCTGTCGAAGCCAAAGTGCAATGTAGCATTTCAAAGTTGCTTAACGGCATAATCTCTTCCACTAAACACACTAGCAGATCATAGATTTTTTTTCATTTATATCAATCGTGCCGAACAACTTTTTCAGAATTTACTTTGTCTACAAAATCTGTTACGAAATTAAAACATTACGAATATATTACAGATGGAAGACAGCGAGCATCAAATAATATTCAAAACTCCTCTTCGAGAATGACAGTTTCTTAGAAAAGGGATATTTACATTTTTAGGTATGAAGGTATGGTAAGGCTTGGTAAGGCTTGACATCTGATCTAATAAGCCAACATCTTCGTCCAATCTCCTTGTTACTTACAAAAGAGCGACTCAGTACCGAAGCTGTAACATTTGCATTTTAGATTTAATATCATTTAACTGCGAAGGCCCATGAGTTTTATGAGATTTACAACACTTCTACCAGACTGCGCGGTGGAAGGGTTGTGGGTTGTGGCTTTGCAGTCGAGGAGAATGTTTAATGCATTAATGCTTGGTAGTGCAATTCTTAGCTGTTAATACCTGGTTTTATTGGAGTTTGGTTTAAGAAAAGACGCGATTGTTTTTCAATTTTCTTTCTTCAGCTTTTATTATTTTGTGAAGGAGTACATAGAGATAGAGGATGCTTGTTGTGGAGGTACATAGAGGAAGAAAAAGAGATTTAAGGCAAAACTGAGTATGTGGTATTCTTCTCTACGCTTTTTCTTCTTCTAATTTAACTAGCAGCCATGTTTAGTGAATTGGATCGTAATTTACACAGATTTCACTGTGTTGAATGAAGTGCTATTGTAAAGACCTCGTGCAACAATGAACTGCTATACTTCGATGATGATGAAACATAAATTGATTTATCTAATAAAATAGGAAATAGGTTTACGACTGTTTCGCAAGGCAAACACCCGATGAACTATAAACTTTCCTATACAATCACATAAAAGCTATGAATTTAAACGCACATTCTATGAAGACTTCAATAAAAACATTATTACAATCTACCAATAACGCTGAACTATCAAGCGAATGAGGACAGTCAGGGATGACACTTTTGAGACTTTTGCTAAAGAAAAAGTTGTCAGGAGATGTCATGAATCATTATTATCATTTCAGTTGAAAGACGTGTCCTGGTGAAGGCCTTTATTCCCCGGTTTATATCTTTCAACCAGACCGATCAATGGACCGGTCCATTTTTATGCTTCTCGCATCCAGCGGACACCTTGTGGGTTGTTGGGTGTCTTTCCAACGCCATATTTTCCGGTACGCGTTTGCCAGTACAGAACCTTTCGGCTCTATTGGCCATCAGTTCTACAAGCAATGTGCAGTATATGCATTGTCCACTGCCACTAAGTTTGGAAATTCTTCGGGCAATAAAACGTACCAACGAATTGTAATATCAAAACAATGCACAAAATAAATTAATTCAAAAAAGAAAATCATGCTGTGCAGTCAGAGGATACATATTCGCGAGCTGGCTGACCAAAACCAGATGTATCCTCCGACTGCACAGCATGATTTTCTTCTTGTTTACGTCTTTATAGTTCGCTTTTTTAGCACGGTTTTATGAATTAACTTTTTTTTTTATAAGTTTTTAGTTGTTTTTTTTAGAATTAGATACATTTCAACATATAAGTGTCATATATTTTTGAAATCACCTCTTAAAACCCTTTATTTTGATACTCCACATGATGGCATAGGAAAAAAAAAAATAGTCCACCACATTATGGCGCCCAAAATCCGCCATTTTTCTATTTTCCAATTTTAATGTAGCCAGTGACACTCGCAGAGTTAAGACGAAGAGATTGACGTAAGAATCATCAAAATCCGCCAACGCGTTTGGTCTCTAAAATGCCACATAGGAACAAACATACATACGAGTACATAGACTGATAAACATAAAACCCTCATTCGGCTTTCGGGTAAAAATCTATTTATATTTTTTGAACCTAAACCTAAGTTATTTAATTGGTTATCTATAAGGACAACCCTAACATCGCCATATAAAATAAAATAGTTTAATATCGTGGAACTATAAACGCTGTAGCATTTAAAACGGCAATGCAATTAGCATTCGGCATTACTTTGAATATTTTATTACAACATTCTAGAATTACTTGAATAATGTTCACATCAACAGAACAGCTAATGTTTCAGTCTACGTACCATCTTAATGAACGTATCAAATTAAATCTAAGATATTAAACATTTCAAGTGCTCTAGAAGAGTTTGTGTCGAGATGGGTTCCAATGCCCGACACTTGCCTTGTTTTACTAGTACTTATAAAATATGATCATATTTTTATGAAGAAAAATAAAGTCGATGAGACTAAATCACCATTATTCTTCTTCTATTTTACAATTTTTGTTGGTCCAATTCTTCACCACTCCCACGGTACTGACTGCCGTGACTTGACTGCAGGTTTTTGGAGCGCAGAGTAACTAGTAACTACACATGCGTGTGCAGTAAGTAAAACAAAGTACGCCGCTTGTACCAGCTGCCCGCTTGCTAACTTTTGATAAATTCGTTAACCAATTGTTTAGGTGGCACCGTGAACCGTGTGTTAACTAGGCGTTAGATTGAGGCAGATTAATCATGGTTTTATTTAACAGCGTTTGTTTTGGTATCTTTTCACTAAAAAAACGCCTAAAATTATTCAATAAATCTGCCTAAATAATGCAGCTAAATACTAGTATTCTACATGGACCGACTGCCAATGACCTCCACAACCCAGTAACCTGGTAACATGATACCCAAAAGAATGAAATTATTAATTATTCTTGGAAAGTATAATACCTAAGCGTGAGCGACATAGCAAAGGAAGAATTTAAACGAAATACAGAAATATCTAAATCCTACATCAAATGGGGATTTGCGACTTCGTTTTTTAAATAAGTGATTTAAATATGACGTGCAAATGTCAGGCATTCCCTATTGAATTCGTTCACTTTGAATTTCCAAGATATTTGACTACACTTAAAAGATCTCTGTATTTACGTATTTTTGTACTGTCTCCCAGAGGAGTGGGATGTCTGAAGGTATCAAAGCACGCTCGGGAACATGTACCTACAGATCACAAGTATATAAGGCTGAAATGTTTTGTCAAAGCTTTTTGATCTGACTTAGAGACAGTTTTAGGTATCTTACAAGAACTAGTAATGTGTTTTAGTGAAGGCAGTCTATGGCAGCACATAGCTACTGATATCTCATAAGCATGTGTAGTTTTTTTTTTTTAATAGATAGTAATAAAATTAAATGAAATGTAAAGGATACAGAGTATGTATTACAATAAAACATTACATATTTTAAATTCATAATTTTAATCTTATTATTATTAGTTTTTAATTTTCTGATTTTGTCATTATTTAGTGCTGTGCACACCTGTAAGTGAAAAGTTCACTGTAGTCTATAGTCAATTGTGATTAATTTATTTTCAATGTTATTGTGAAAAATTTGTTGGAGTGCCATAATAGTAAATAATAGTAGTAATAATATTAATAATAGTAATAGTAAATAAATCATATTCATAAAAAATAAATAAGAAGATTAAAATTTTCCTATGCACAACTTTTCTTTTGGATCACAAGTTTTGTCTCATTACAATCAATCTGCCTAGCCTTTGCCCAACTACATATGTTGGGGTCGGCTTCCAATCTAACCGGATTCAACTGATTTTACATGGAGCGACTGCCTATCTGACCTCCACAACCCAGTAACTGGGTAACACGGTACCCCTTGGCTAGACTGGTGTCAGATCTAAAGCTTCTGACTACCCGTAACGACTGTGCAAGATTTCCAAATGACAACCGGGACCAACGGCTTAACGTGCTTTCCGAGGCACAAGTTTTGTCTCATTACAAATGTAAAAAATTAAAACAACGTTTTGCAATAAGAGTTATTGTTTTCATAAACAAATATCCACAGTCTCTTTACTTACGCTAATGAGAACCACTGAGTTTCGACAGTCCTTTCACATACGAACACACATTCTTTGACGACGATTTTTTTTTTAGGTTATTCTTTAGAACTCCCGACTTAAGACCATGTCTAAAGAAAGTCTTGCCAACATGACGGTCATAATAATAGGTTCTGAAATAAACAATTTCATTCTGTATTTTTGTTTTAAATCCTTTAAATTCTCTGCGAGTAAATGTTAAGAGGCATGATTGCTATGTTGACTTTAGCTCTTTAGTCATTTCAAAGTAGATTAAGAGGTTGTTGAAACACTTCTACAATGATTTAAATAGAAAACAATTAAACTAGATGCTTTAGATAATTTTTATCCTAAATTGAGTTTAACCTAAGTAAACCGTCAGCTTGTGGTACTACCACAGAACAGTAAACGTCTTTCCCTAGCTGTGGAAAATCATGATTACTTCTGCTAAAATCAAAGACTTCCATAAATGCCTAAACTAAAACCATTTCCCTTTTATACAAATGTTAGAATACTATTTATTCTGTGATCATAGTATAACCTTCTGAACTTAATTCTTTATTAAGTGACACTTAAACCAAGACCATGATAAAACCTTGTAAATCACAATCACAATTCGAAGAATGGTAAAAAAAATCTAGTCTTTTCCCATTCAAAAGTTCTTTTTCCTAACAATTATTCTGCTTTACAACACAATCACAATCAATGTTTTTAAAATAATGGCATTACCAATGTCGTAAGTATGATATGCAGTTACCATTAAATTCAATTACAGTGCAAAAATCCACGTCCCATTAGTTAACCGCCGTTACTGTCTCGGTGTAACCGGTCCGTAGTTTTTAGTTGAAGCTCGAGGAAGTTCTGGGGCCGCCTAACTCGCTTACTATGAATTACTTACATACTCCGCGTCCGACAACGACTTCGCCAAAACAGCTTTTAGTGTTATTCGGTTTTAGTTCGCTAAATGATGTTCCGAAGTACCTGCTTTGTTTTGTTAGACACTGGAGTTTAACGTGTAAGAGGTTTTATGGATTTCTTCTCATGAAAAGTGCAGTATGTCTGAGTAATTCGAAACTTAAAAGCAATACAGGTGTAGGCAAATCTTTAGAATCAATCAATCAAGTGCACAGATAATTATAACATACATTTTTTTACAAGTGGAGCTCTAAAAGACTTTAAATCATTTTCTTTTTTTACGGAAATATTAGATCTTCCTATGTAGGTTCATTACGTAGTACGTGTGTAAGAAATCTTAGGGTTAAAACAATTGATCAGTTTCCTTGTAAATACATGCTTTTGTAAATCTCTTGCCATAACAGACAACTCCTCCAGTTTGTTAACTTATCATAGACGTCATCACGCTAGCGTAACCTAAGCTTTACTCAGCGGTGCCGCACAACCTCTTAAAGTACACTTCCATCTTTTTTAAAACAAAGGTACATAAAATTGCGTCTGAGACAACACTAGCAAAAAATATGTTCCATTACAAAGAAAATTCCCTCTAAACGACGCGACTTTCCGAAATCGAAAAAAAAAGCCTGACTTAACATTCCACGATACTTGACGAATAGTTATACTTAGCAGCCACCCCGTATGATAGAGGACACAATTTGTGTATAGAATGGAGGTATCAGTCAGCCACGGTACACTGGGTGGCGTCAGTGGCGTGATTGATGCGTGGCCGCCGCGTAAACGGTGCGTTACGGAGAGATGCTGACGGTGGCGCGGAATTGCGATCGTGTGCTAGATTTAAATTTTGAAAATAAATACTTTTTTAATAATAATGAATACTAAATTCGGTTAAGTATTGGGTACAATTGCTATTTTGCGCTTCGCCTGTGCCAAGTGTTTTATTATACCAAAAGAACGTACTGCCTAGATTAAAATGTATAAAATTAGATATCAGTCAGCCACGGTAACGGTACGCTGGGTAACCTGATCGATGCGTGGTCGCCGTGTAAACGGTGCGGAGCGAAGTGAAGCATTTCGGAGATGCGGGGGGGGGGTTTCTTATTTTTGACCCCCGACGGAAAAAGAGGGGTGTTATAAGTTTGACGTGCGTTGCTGGGTATCTGTGTGTATGTCTGTGGTATCATAGCGCCTATACGGATGAGCCGATATTGATTTAATTTTATTTGTTTGAAAGGTGATTTTGTCGAGAGTATTTTCAGCTGTTTGAATAAAATCGGTTCAGCCGTTCAAAAGTTATGGGCGTTTTACTATTTGAATCGGGGTGTTTTCGCAAGATATCGTGTCATAATTACGTGTTCAATAGATTGCCGATCGAAGCGTATCTACTATGTACTAAAAAAATAATGTACCATGAAAAAAAAAGTGTCGGAGTTTTCTAATTTTGAAATTTTACTTGTGTAATTCAAAAAAAGAATTGATGATGCCTGAGTTTCCATTTTTCCAGTGAGACCTCTTTTGTCGTAGTAATATGTAGGGTTACCATCACAGAATAGTTTTTCCAGTAAATAAGTTACATCATATCTGTTCTGTTAGATATTCTTTTAAGGCAAATATGCTTGATATGGATTTGAGCTTAGTAAATAGATACTTACCTACTTCCAATTTTGACTTATCCGCTGCCTAGTAATTACGTATTTCTGAAATCCTATTAATGCAAAAAAACTAAAATAAACATGCCTTTAAGATAACTCCGTTCCAAAAATGATTAAGTTTCGCCTCTAAGGATCCGATATACAATTACTAACAAGATCTGTGTTTAATGTCTATTCATTCGTGGAAAATAGACAAACATGGAAAATGGAGCTTAATAAACTGATTGAAAGTAACAACTTTTTGTGAAGGTTCAGGGTTAAGTTTAGATTGGCGAGTCGGTGACTCAGGGAATCAAGCGCTATCTTTGTTGGCTTTTATTGATAAGTAGATAACTTAAAAATATCCATGTTCATCATCATCATGTCACCCCAAATACGTCCTAATCAACACGCCTAATTTACCATAACATAATTTCAAATTACAACAATGTAGCATGCACAATCAGGTACCTACATATTAGCTCGGCAACAAGTAGGTACTCGTACAACCCACGCTTCGGTTCAAAGCCGCGCAAATCAATTGATTGCCCAATTTCAGTAATTACACGACCATGCAAGCCTTTTGATCTAGAACTTGTGATGTTTATATTTTCGCGTTTGTTTGTGTTGTGTGTAGGTTGCTTTATATCGGGCATAACATTATTAATATGTTGGTAGGTATGTATGTTAATATGTTTGATCCGCCTACAAGCAATTTGATTAAGAATAATTGTTTACGTACACCATATATAAATATGGAACTCTTTGAAACGAAACAAAACTAAACAGCATGTTATAAGTTTTTAAACGTAATATCGGGCAAGGGGGCGCATTTAACCGGTTGAATGTCGTAATTACCAAACTAATTAAAAAGCCATTGTGTCTCACGTGTATTCACGTTTCAGGCACTCATGGTCAATAACTATTTTTAAATCTTTATTTAATATTTTACTGCTTTTTTTTCTGATTTTTATGTCAATTACTGAATCTAACCGGTTTATTAGATAGACAAACACACTTTTTTACAACAAAAAAAAACCGACTTCCAAAGCAAAACACTACAAAGCAAAAAATTACTTTCTTTTCAGATGTCGGTGTCGAAAAATGAAAAACAATAGGACATGAAACAGAATTCGGTTAATATATTTTTTTAATTCTTTTTTTCTCTTTTTTGTTTTATAATTATCATTTGTGGGCAAAGTCCATGTCACGACGATTCCAATAAGCCCAAACACGTGTTTTTTTTATTCAATATTCTACCGCGGACATGTGACAGTCCGCGCTCTTTTTTATTGTGTTTATATTTTGTTTGTTATTTTTTTTTTTCATAATGATTACAATTGTTGGACTGCCGCCTCCGAGACCTCGACGCCGCAGCTAGAGTCGCTGCCAACAGGAGTTAGCAACGACTCCGCTGACTCCGAAACCAACCAGAAGACGTCAATCATATAGTGAAGTGCTCAGTGCCAGTGATCTAAAGAATAAAAGTGAAATCGGTTTTCGTTTAAATAATTATGCCAAACGCTGGCCTAGTGCGAAGGTGCGAATTATAGTTCGCTAAAACGGGACAAAAAATATAAAGACACAGGCAATCAAAATATTGCTTTTACTGTAGAGGACTATATAGTGTAATTTTAAACCACCATGAATGTTTTTATAATTATAGTTATTTAAGTAGACCAATATGCTTTAAATTTTTGCTTTTAATATTATCAATGTTGTTAAGCTTACCAGATAATATTACTAGAAACTAATATGTTTAAGTAATTTAATGTTATATACACACCATATCATCATCCCGCATTTCTTCTCGCTCTTGGGAATATGTTCGAGTTTTAACCGAACACTCAGCGAAAATGCATAATTGCATCAAACACAAGTATGCACATTCGCTCGATTACCAAAATGTGGGCCAGTTCGCGTTTAGATCTCGTCAGAGACACCACGTACTCATAACCAAACCATAACCATTTTACCATACTTTTCACCATTAATTTTGTTACATAGTTTACCATAATTTACCATTTCGTGTATCTAAGTGTTATATAGTGATTCAATATAGTTATTTACCTTATAATCCAAGACTTTAACTTTACCATATCCTATCATTACAAGAAAGGTGTGTTAGGTCACCATAGCGCCAAGCACTACTTTCTACACCTACGTCGGACATTATTTTTAGGCTTACTTAACTAACTTAAATTTACGTGAGTTCATCCCTCACTAAATACTATATACACACATCAACACGGTCTAGGGATATTTCATACTCAATTAAATAACTCGAAAAGTACTGGCCGCATTGGAATCTTTTATACACCGATTTGTTTGTAATTTATCTCAGACTAATTCCAAATTCAAATTTTTGAAAATTCTTTTGTTTCGATGGCATAAAAATGTCTTGATGTGTAGGAGAGGGAATTTTCATTTGTGCGAAATTTTGAAAACAATACGAATTACGTTTAGTTACAGTGTTTTTTCATTTTTAAACGAAAGATAAAGTTAAAATTGAGGTATTGTAGCCATGCAATGCCAACATTTGCCGAGGGCGGAGATGTTACGAGCTGTGGGAATGCTAGAAGCTGGGTCTGTTCAGCGTAATGTTGCTGAGGCCATAGGGACCCACCAAAATGTAATTTCAAGATTGTGGACACGCTATCGTGCCACAGGTGAAGTAACGGAGAGGCACCGGGGGCCAAGTCGCATCACTACCCCCAGACAAGACCGATTTTTGCAAATTACTCCGCGAGCTCAACCAAATGCAACGGCGACTCAATTGGTCCAAAGGCTGCGAGTGGAACACCAAGTGCTTGTGAGTGACCAAACAGTAAGAAGGCGACTACATGAAAGCAATCTACGCTCTCGTAGACCACTCCGTGTCCCACCTTTACGGAGAGGCAATCGTGGACGACGATTAGAATGGGTTCGGAACCACGTGGACTGGGGCCGTGAGCAATGGTCCAATGTGCTGTTCACGGATGAATCCAGGTTCGGCTTCCATCCAGATTCACGACGGACGTGTGTTTGGCGAGTTCCTGGATGATGGAGCCGTCTTCAGAACCATCAGGAAGTTCACCCATACCAAGGAGGAATAATTATGGTTTGGGCAGGAATTCGTCTTGGAGGACGGACGGATCTCGTTTGGGTGCGGGGCAATATGACGGCAGAACGATACTTCCAACAGGTGCTGGGGCCCGTAATCTTGCCCCACAGAACACAAATGGGGCAAGATTTCCTGCTCATGCACGACAATGCCCGGGTACACACGGCGAGAACGGTAGCAGCTTGGTTACATACACACAATGTTAGGGCCATAGACTGGCCTGCTCAATCGCCAGATCTAAATCCCATTGAGCATGCGTGGGATATGCTGCAAAGAAGAGCTCTGAAGGAAGTTCCTGAAAATCTGGCTACAGAAGATCAACTTTTTGCGCACCTCAGAAGGACATGGGACAATATTCCGCAGCAAGACATTGACAACCTTGTTTTGAGCATGCTAAATCGTTGCCGATGTGTTATGAACATCATGGGCGCTTTCTCAGACTACTAACTTCAAGTTTATAAACACAAATTAAATGATTTTTCTATTTTTTTGAGTTTTTACTCATAAATTAAAAGTTAATTCATATACGGTTTCCGTCTATGCTTCATTTTTTTCATAAAATCCTGAAATTTGAATCGAAGTACCTAAACCATTATTAAAAAATGGTAGAATATTAAATAACGTATCTTTTAAATATATACATGTCATATAAATAATTAACACATTGATAGTAATTCGCTTTTTTTAAAATATCCCTAGACCGTGTTGATGTGTTTATATATATATTACACACTGGCATTACAATTTTATGTTTCTATTTACTACTTATCTTTATGTTATTAACTATTTTGTTTACTTATTTCTATTGATACACTGCTTATGTTATTACTATATCTATTGGTACACTTTGTGGAAAGATGCATGGCAGTGCGAGCAGACCCAGCCCCGGCCGACGGTTCCGGTTATAGAACCCCATCGTTAGGACGTTAAGGTGAGTATGACTGACTCGCTCCACCATGCAGCTTCACATGTATATATATAGTTTTCTTTTTTTTTTTTTGCTTTAGACAGGGTGATGGTTTGGGTATGTGTTTGGGTTGGAGTTTTTGGATGGGACTTGTTAGGTGGTGTTTTGGTGATGTCTGCTGACCAGGGACTTCGCTAGCGTGAGCAAGGCCTCTATGACGACTACGTCTCGATGCTGCATGGCCGTCTTAAGATTGTAGTTGACGACCGTTTTAGTCGGCGCATCCATCGCCCTCTTAGCAAGGCGGCCTGCGGCGTCATTGGCGTCGTCGGTGTAATAGACGCAACTGACTGTATGTCTGGACACCGCCACTACTGCGTGGGAGATGCTGATACTACTCGGTATTTGCGCCCCTGTGTAACCTTTCACCTTCAGGGAGTGGACCCGCGACAGCGACGACTTGGAGGAGTATATACCGGGGTATATCTCACTCAGTGCAAACGCCACGTCCATTGGATTGCGGTGTGTGCAGAGAAACTCCTGGGTGATGCCAGCCACCAGGTCTGGACGGGTATACCTAAGCTCGAAAAGATTCTCCCTGTCCAAAAATGGAAGCTGGTTAACGTCACCGACGAGGACAAGCTCGCTCGCTCCAGACAACTTTACTGCCATGACTATGGCCCCAAAGTGGTTCATAAGAGCCTCGTCTACCGTAAGACGGTAGCATTTGTCTTGGCTCTTGAAACCATTTGCTAGGATTGAGGCCATAGTGCGCACCTTGGTCTTTGCTCCGTCTCCTAAGCGGTGCGCAAGCTTTTCTGTAAGATCTTTGGCAGCTTCTGTTGTCGTGGTGGCTATCACGTCCCTGTCCTCTTCGAAGTGCTTTACCAGCCAGGTTGTCTTACCGCAACCCCGAACTCCGTTAAACCACCCGATATTGGGTACCGCCCAACTTTCCTGTGTTGCCGGGATACCGGAGGTCCCCGAAATGGAGTCTGCCATTTCCAGGATCTTATCGTCCGACATGATTTTGGTACATTTGGCGGTAACCACTATCGGGTCGTCATTTGGCACACTGAACTTGAAAATGGTACCTACGAAAGACACCGACTTCCAAAAATAACATTATTTTTCACTTTGTAGTTTTTTATTTGGAAGTCGGTGGTATTTTTTTGGCAAAAAAGTTTTTTATCATAAGTTCCAATTATTTAGGTATAAGTATTTGCTACATCATAGTCGGTTAACTATTCGAGGTATAGTATAACCGTAACATACATATCACTAAGAAGTTCCAGTGACCCTCTGTGGTCTTCTTCATTCGTTCCACGTCACCAAATGGTACTTTCTGAGTGCAAATGCTTGCATTGTTGATGAAAATGTCAAAATTGCTAAACGTATGCCTATATTTCGAAAACTTTCGAAAAACACATTAGCAACTAAGTGCGAACAAATAAGAAAGTACGGGACATGGGAATGCCATCAAAAAATCAAAAGTATAGGAAGAACTCGTGAATAACGCATGGAAACTCGTTGGATTACGCTGTGATGCCGGCTTCGTTTATAATTCATGATGTTCTCCATGGCAGGAGGGGAATGTGCGTCGATACAGGTTCTACCTGGTTTTGGGGTGATTGCTGTTACAGGTGTTTTAATTTCAGCTGTTAGTTACTTAATGAAATGAAAAAGTAGAGAAGCAAGTTCGTCATGTAAGGGTGGTATTTCACGGACACTATTATAGGATGTTGTGCGTAACCGCCCTAAGAGAAGTTTTTTGTCAGTTTTTATCGTCTGCTGACAAACTACAGTGTGTTTCGTGACTTAATACTGATTAAGGCGCAGATAAGTTATCAAAACTTAGGTTTCAACCTTATCCTGCAGAAGGAATAGAATAGAATAGAATAGAATAGAATAGAATAGAATAGAATAGAATAGAATAGAATAGAATAGAATAGAATAGAATAGAATAGAATAGAATAGAATAGAATAGAATAGAATAGAATAGAATAGAATAGAATAGAATAGAATAGAATAGAATAGAATAGAATAGAATAGAATAGAATAGAATAGAATAGAATAGAATAGAATAGAATAGAATAGAATAGAATAGAATAGAATAGAATAGAATAGAATAGAATAGAATAGAATAGAATAGAATAGCATAGAATAGAATAGAATAGAATAGAATAGAATAGAATAGAATAGAATAGAATAGAATAGAATAGAATAGAATAGAATAGAATAGAATAGAATAGAATAGAATAGAATAGAATAGAATAGAATAGAATAGAATAGAATAGAATAGAATAGAATAGAATAGAATAGAATAGAATAGAATAGAATAGAATAGAATAGAATAGAATAGAATAGACTAGAATGGAATGGAATGGAATAGAATAGAATAGAATAGAATAGAATAGAATAGAATAGAATAGAATAGAATAGAATAGAATAGAATAGAATAGAATAGAATAGAATAGAATAGAATAGAATAGAATAGAATAGAATAGAATAGAATAGAATAGAATAGAATAGAATAGAATAGAATATAATAGAATAGAATAGAATAGAATAGAATAGAATAGAATAGAATAGAATAGAATAGAATAGAATAGAATAGAATAGAATAGAATAGAATAGAATAGAATAGAATAGAATAGAATAGAATAGAATAGAATAGAATAGAATAGAATAGAATAGAATAGAATAGAATAGAATAGAATAGAATAGAATAGAATAGAATAGAATAGAATAGAATAGAATAGAATAGATTGGAATAGAATAGAATAGAATAGAATATACTTTATTGTACACCAAAAACTAAAGTTACACATCTCTTTTACAATAATACTTATTTCTACGGGTACAAAGGCGGCCTTATCGCTGACAGCGATATCTACCAGACAATCTTTGGATGGACCTTAATAACTTAGAATAAAACAGGGGGTAGTCTGTGGTGCAATACTACATTAAAATATAAATATTATATATAGATAAAAAAAATAACATCTACAACATACACAACTGTATTAAAATACTGATCCGTTATTTTTGAATGTTGCTGGTACACTGACTAAATATCGTGTGAACATTACCCCCAGTAGCGACGGATCCGTTTGAACGGTTCTTTAAATGCGGTGTGAATATCACTTCCAGTAACGAGGGATCCGTTAAAGAAATAAGTATGTTCTGTGTGAACGTACTCTTAGACGTAGCTTACTTAAAGAAGCAGGTTCACGGTCCTACCAGACGCTAAGGTAACATACATATAGGGCAGTCACACGGAGGGCACGCAAGTAAATGTTTATCAAGGTGATTCCGAGGGTCTCTCCGGAGTCTAACGTCTTACTTGAGCTTGCATTATTTAATTTTGTAGGCCGGTGTGTACTGTGTGTAGTGATCCGTTTGTGTATATGTAGCATTTCGTAGACCTATCTTTGCTTGGATGATGTAATTTTTAATCATCAGTCATTCGTCCTCATAGTATGTTCGTATTTGTTTATGGTTTAGTTAAAAAAAATTACGATGTTTAGTACTCGTAATAATGTCTTATTTATTTATTGATTTTTATTTAACATAAAAAAAACTTTTATGCAAAAAAAAAAATACTACCGACTTCCAAATACAAAGAAACAAGCGCGACGCGAGCGCCACGATAATACTTAGCTCCGTATCGCTTAATGTTTAAAAATATTTATACCACCTATTTTGTGTTGTTATTAGTACCAAAACAAAGTAAAAAGTACAATACATTGGTGCAAGTTTTATTAAATCTGAATGACTTAATTGGACATTATTAATAAAGATATTCTTCCACAAACTGATCCAGCAGTGTCAAAGTTATAAATATGTATAAATTACCTAAACAGTGCTATATTTGCAATAAGAACAACATATTATAAACAATAAAACACCAGAAGTGAAATAACAGTGATAAAGCGAAACGAAAAGCAAAACAAAATAGTGTTCTTTAAACAAAGAAACGGACTTTGAACTTTCTAATTTGAATCTGTTTGCAACGGACTCTTTGTTTTGAAGTTTAAATCCTATATTATATACACCGGAATTTGGCAACAAACTCAGAGCACGAGTGATGCGTTTGCTTAGCGGTCGACACTGATCTAATACTGATTTCGAGTTTCGGTGGATCGATCCCCACGTATGACTTTACTTTTTGTGTTCGATCTCTTTTTTTTTTTGGTTTCGTATTTTTTCGCTTTTGTTATTTTGATTATTTGAAGTAACTTGAATGGGGCAATAAAAGTGTTATGATGTCTTCTAAAACTGGTAAAAAAAGTGACCGCAAGACGTCGGAGAAGGTTATATGCTTTAAATGCAAGAGACCAGTAGACATTAAAAAGACAGCCCTATGCTCTATGTGTAACAATCGATATGAACCAGATTGCGATGGCTTCCCAGAACAAACTTACGATAGGTTTGTTCTAATGGACGAGGAATCTAAAAACAAATGGAGATGTAAGACATGCAAAATTAAGAAAAACTCAAACACTAGCCATGTACCTCATATCACAACGAGGAGACAGGCAAACCTGCACCGAAACTGCTCCTCTCCAGAACCAAGTGGAAATATCCAGGAAAATAAAGAACTCGAAACTGTGACTCACGCCATTCTGAAGTCTTCTGATATCCTGGACTCTCACGTACTGTTCGAATACGAAAATTCAGATGAGTCTTATAATACTCCCAGTAAATTGTCTCACAGTGTACACGGCACAATATCTGAGACATTAACAGTACTGGAAATGAAAGAAAGCATAAAGGAGCTCACACACAAGCTGGAAAGTACAGATAATGAGTTAGAGAATATGATACTAGAAAATAACAATCTCAATCATCAAATAAATAAGTTAAATGTGGAAGTATAATAAGAACATACTGCGATCGCCAACCCGCCTGCAAAGCACACTCCATGAATAGCACAAATTCACTGATTTCACATACGAGTATTGTCCAGTTGCGTATACAGTTGAGAAACAAAACTACACCAATTTTATTCCACTAGGAATCAATTTGCAAATAATTTTCATAGCCGCTGAATTTCACTAGAACAAGACCCGCCAAAAACTCCGCAAACCACCATCTGACATTTACCAGGCCCAAAAGGCTAAAAGTATACCTCTTACTCAGTATTAATTAATTATTTTTTAAATACAACGAATTGATTAATTATAGGAACTGTAGAAATATTTAAATACATTTCAAATTCTATGAATCCTTCGTTTTGGTAAAATTTTCTACCATTTCTACCAAACCCAATGATTAGTTGAGCTGGCAGGATGTCCACACTACCAGCGGAATCCATCTCGCCAGGGTCGCTTTTGGTTAGCTCCCGCTTATTATTATTTATTATTTAACCATTTATGCACACACACTTATACAGACAAGAAGAAGGAACAGAAAAATAAGTACATAGGTGATGCTTATTTCTAATGAAATCTCTTCCAGCATACCTGCGAAAGGAAAGATGAAAAAAAGAGATGTAGATAACGTGTGTAGAAGGGAAAAATAAACACATAAAACATAACGGAGCTAAATATAATACAATAGGATACGATAGGATATACTGTCATATACATACATATATATAAAATAAATATTATAACAATAACTACCTACCTACTAATATATATATAAATTATAATACAGAAATATATGCAACTATGATGGAATGGACAGGTAGTGTCTTTTCACTTCTCTTTTAAAAACTGTAAGAGTTTGGCAGTCCCTTATGTCAGGCGGAAGAGAGTTCCACAAACGCACGGCGTTCACAGTGAAGGAGTAAGAGTAGAAGTCAGTAGTGTGGGAAGGGATATTAAGTAGATTTTTAAGATGCTTCCTGCAAAGTGCATCGGAAGGACGGGAGTAGGAGAAGCGTTCTCGGAGGTAGGAAGGCGTCTTAGGATTGTGAAGGATGTTAAATAATAGACACAATATCCGAGAGTTCCTGCGAAGTCGAATAGGGAGCCACTTGAGTAACTTGCGAAATTCTGAAACATGATCATACTTTTTAAGGTTGAAAACAAAACGAATACATAAATTTTGCAAACGCTCAAGTTTATCTAAAAGCTCCTCGGTTGCATCCAAATAACAGGCGTCGGCGTAGTCGATGATGGGTTGAATGAGAGTTTGAGCTAGAGAAATTTTGGTTTTCAAGGGCAAAAAGCTCTGGAGGCATTTCAGCGAGTGGAACGAATAGTGCACTTTGCGACTGACCTCACCGACATGGGCCGTCCACGACAAATAGGAGTCCATGATTATCCCCAGGTTTCTAGCTGACTTGGTGTATCCAATCTGAACTCCATTCAACCAGAGTGGAGACAGCAACGCAAGATCAAGCCTGTTCCGCAATTGTCTACCACCGATAACGATGGCCTGAGACTTCTTAGGGTTGATTTGCAGCCCAAAGGACCGCGACCACTCCCCAATCAATTCCAGGTCACAGTTTACGGTAGATACGGCAGCTTCCGCATCAGAACTAAGAAAATTATGGTAAAGCTGCAGGTCGTCAGCGTAGAGATGGAAGTTACATGAGATGAATCTAGTAACAGAGTTAATAAAAATAGAAAAGAGAAGAGGAGAGAGAACGCCACACTGGGGCACACCCGCAGTAAGAGAGCACCAATCCGAAGAACACTCGTCAAGGCGTACCCGCTGCGAGCGGCCTCTGAGATAGGAGTCGAACCAATCAATAGTGGAAGAGGAGAAATTTAAAGATTTAAGAATTCCAAGAAGGATATCGAAGTCAACAGAGTTGAAGGCACTGCTGAAATCAAGAAGCACAAGTAACGTGAGAGATTTGTGATCCATGGCCCAGCGGATGTCATCAGTCACTTTTAAAAGAGCTGTGACAGTACTGTGACCAGGTCGGAAACCAGATTGAAAAGGACTAAGAAGATCATTACTAGATAGAAACAGAGACAGTTGCTGATGAACAATGTGCTCAAGAACTTTGGAAAGATAAGGAAGGATGGAAATGGGTCTGAAATCGGACGGTGTGACTGGGTTAGGAATTTTGGGTAACGGAATAATATGGGCTAGTTTCCAAGCATCAGGAACAGTGCAAGAAAACAAGGAGTAGTTAAAAATGTGGGTTAAAACGGGCAGTATTGTTGAGAGGATAGGAGTAATCATTCTTGAGCATAAATCGTCATTGCCAACTGCAGAGGAGGAGATAGCACAAATCGATTTCCTGACATCATTTTCACTCACAGGACTGACGCTGAAAGGCGAACACCGCGGCACAGGCAAGGCGGAGAGCTTACTTAAAGTAAGTGATTTGACGTGAGGATCCAAAGTAACTGGCGGCAGTGAGAAATGTTTGTTTAGAGCACCCACGTCAGTGACATTACCAGCGACAACAGGGTACTTACCAATGCCGACAGTTTTCTGAAACTTCCAGACTTCAGAGGAGTTCCGGTTGTCAAGAGAATTATAGAAGTAGCGTCTCTTTGCATCTCTACACATACGATTACAGCGATTACGCATCTCACGATACGAACTCAGGTTGCGCTCGGAGGGACGGCGCTTTAACCTTCTTTTGGCACGATCTCTACTTGCCATCGCATCCTTAATGACAGGAGTGAGCCCGGGAGCTGGAACATACTTTACTTTGACTCGACGAATAGGAGAATGACGATCGTAAAGGCTGAGTAACTTGGAGTTGAAAATATGAACCATATCGTTGATACTGGAGCTCTCGAAAACATCCGTCCAGTCGATGCCACCCGCATCTCGCAGCAATGCCTCCAAATCCATGCCCTTGTAGTTCCGAAGGAAAATATATGACGGCTTGCGCTTAGGAGGAATCTTGTAAGACATGAATATTAAATCGTAGTAGGAAAAACAAGCACTGAGCTGACCATGAACAGCTACATTATTAGCTTTTGAGACAATAATTAGGTCCAAAAGAGAAGGGGTACAATTGGGGAAATGATGAGTGGCGGAGAGAGGTAAATACTGAGGTTAAAAGAAGATATGAGAGCTTGAAGTTTGTGAGTGCGAGAGTCATTTTTAAGAAGACAAGTGTTAAAATCACCCATCAAGACTACGTGGTCGTAAGTAGGACAGAAATCATTTAGAAGCGATTCAAAAGAATTAAAGTAATCTATACTAAGGTTAGGGCTATACAACACGCCAAGAAGCATTTTAACGTGATGTAAGGAGATTTCTAAAAACAGATGCTCTGCTGACCCCGAATATGAAGACGGTGAAGTACTGATTACTTTGTAGGGAATATCAGCACGCAAGTAAATGGCAACACCACCACCGCCCTTCCCCGTTCTATCGTTACGTATAAGAATATAGCCATAAGGATATAAGGAAATAGCTAACCTAGGTGTATGACAATAGATTTTATTCTAGCTAAACAAAATTTTTTGGTACACAGTCTAGTAGTAAGAAATACGTATAAGGTCTTTGGTTATGCCAGTGGTACAGACTATAACAGTAGCAGGATTCCTCGCGTAGGGAAAGTATGTCCTGGAAAATACCCGTAGTGGCCAGTTAAGTCTAAGTATTCGGAAGCGCGTCTGTCAGTGCAACCCGATTTTATATCAATATTCAAATCCCCTTAACACAAGGCTCTGGCTTGAACATCGCAGCGCAAATCTTTGACTATGTCAACTCTAAACAGATTTTACTATGATGTTTTAAATAAACAATGTAGCTATTATACCTCATCATGTGTAGGTGATGTATTCAGTACTCCGATTAGATAACCGTATTTAACCTGTCTGCAAACTTACGATTTTAATAAAAATAAATACGCAACGTACGATTTCTACGTCATCTGTCTAAAAAAAGAAAAAACAAGTGACGCTCGCGCCTGTCGACTTTTTTGTTTATATAGCTTCCCTTACATTCTAAATCGAGGGGAAATACAATGGGCGAATGTTTTAAAAAGTTCGTCCATAATGTATTGTGGGACTACCTACCGAGTAATTATCAAGTTTTCAGGCCTCTTTTGTCTGAATTTACTCAGAAATGCTTTGATGGAATTGTGTTTTTAGCGGCTTTTTATTGTATAGTTTTTTTTAAGTTGAATTGACTCGTTCTTGTTTGTTAAGTTAAAATAGAATAAAATAACGTTGTGTAACATTTTGTTATTATAATGAAAACGATTTGATTGTGTGTTGAAAATACTGTTGTTCTTTTATAAGTAGAGTATTGGATTCGAATTAATTATTTTATAACTGAAAGCTTTTGTGTCGTCAATTTTTTAATAAATCTCATCAATGGCACAAAAAAAACTAAACAAAACAGCAGGGACTTATAAGAAACTCTAGAAAAAGATTGAAAAACAATTCCTTGAAACCGAGAGTATTAACCAGGAATAGACAAGGGACAAAGATCAAAAACATCGCAAGCCAAACAATATATTTCTGAAAATCAATTGTAAACTCAACGTAAACAAGCATTAACTCATTTACAAACATCTTAAAGCTTCAAATACTGACGAACTGTATTTGTGATGCTATCCCTTATGAGGCTTCCTCTTTGGAGCAGAGATGAACGGAGCGGTGTGTAGCTAGGAAAACATTTACTAAAAGATTTCCTACTAATAACATGTTTCTGGTAACTTACTTTTCAGTGGAATGGATAGTAACTACGGCGGAGTGTATAATTATTTCAACAGACGTATGGATCTGTCGTAGCCAGATCTTAGAATTGATCACTTAATGATGTGGTCAGCAATTTCATGAAATAGTTATATTTCATGAAATAGAAAATAACCGCTAACCGCTGATGCTAGAGATGTCAGCAAAACTGACGGGGCCCGCAAGATGCCTGCCTGGGTCGCGAATCAATTTGAAAAAGAGTTACCGCGGCCCTGGCACAAGCAACTCAAGGTACACGGGTGGGTTCTAGTCAGTAAAAGTCTGCCCATCAAGAGCGGGCGAAGTCATGGGACGATAAAGGACCCAAAAAAAATGGGACATAAACATGTCTACTGAAGCAGCATCATAAAAAGATGAGAATTGACAAGAATCCAGTTGTTCAGCTTCCAGTTTTCTAGTTTAGCAGCACGCACCGCTCCGCTTCGAGGTTCTATGTAAAAGCAATCTTGAAATTGGTCCACTCGGCCCGAGGCTACAATTAGAAGACGCTCTCAGTCCCACTTTGCTAAACGACTTGTTTTTACTCGATCGTTATTCATTAGTTGACAACCGTTTCAAAATAGCTCTGGGCAAATTAAATTGACCTTCATTTTGTTGTTAAGGCGTATATATTCCCCAACGTTAACACGGTACTGGACATGCGCCCGCTCAAAATCAATACTGGACATCTGTTTCGACAGTTTTGTTTGCAAAATATTTTTTGATTTACATATCCTTTGTATTTATGAAGAAATTCTAACCATATTTTTTCTGTGTAAAGATATGTTTAAACATCCAAGTCACAGACATAAATCTAACTAGATGACACGATTGTATGAACTAAGTGTGTCAAAAAACGGAGTAAAATTACGATCAATGATCGTACTTTGAGTTTTTCATTTAGCATTATCACCGGAAATCCGACATTTATAAAAATGCCTAATTATGCCATATTGAGCTGTAAAAACTGTATAGAAAAGCTGGCCGAGGCATTGAAAATGTTTCTTCCATTGGTAAGTAAATTCGTTTTTAAATTTTGTGTGAAAAAGTGGCACGCTCGGTTTTATTGTATTTTATTGTTGTTTTTTGTAATCGTTTTGGATGAGTATGCAAAAGAAGCGAAAAATATTGTGTTCTTAATTATTTTTTAAAGCAAAAGTTTTAGACATACGAAAAAACCATGTTTCAAAAATAATTTACATGAACCATAAATAAATTAAATTTTCAAACCTTTTAACGTAGCCGTTACTACGGAGAATGCTTTAGAAAGTAACCGTTTTACGGCAATAAAGCGGAGTAAGAACCTTAAATTAAGAACGGAGAATATCTTGCGCAATTATTGGTATTTTATAGACAAAAAAACACCCACGGAAGAAGATGGTATCAATTATAATTGATGGGAGTAAATATCTAACACGTGACAAGTGGTTATTTTTGTTCCACCTTTTTGCGTTAGGTCTCGTCGAGACCACAGTTCATACACGTGTGTCCATTTAAAACTTTTAACATGATCTTAGGTTCAGATTTATTATTTTATTTATTATAGCACTTTATCTTCTCAAAGAACAACATTCCCCCGCCGATAAGGAATCTCAAATGCCTTGTAACGTTCAGAGTTCGACTGCGGCAGTTTCTAATAGCCTCGCAGAAAAAACTGGGGATTACTGTTTTGAACACGTCCACTATATAACTGGCTGTCATGTCCTTCCCGAGCCAATCTGCCTATATGGCGTATCTCGTGGTCAAAACCTATAAACAAAGGATATGGTAATTGAATAACTTGTGGATCTTTTGTTGGATACCTACTAATTGAAATACACATTTATTTACGTATATTTATTTATTGTAAACATGTTTACCCCTTGAGTGCTGTTACCAAACACAATAGAAAAATGATTGCTTCTACGTACGTACCTCACATCACACTGTCATTACACCAACATATTGCGACTGCTTAGCGACCGTATGTCACTGCAGGGATCCAGCAGAATATCAGCGTCAGGTATATTTGCCTGACACATGCTGAGCTGGACTCCCATTTGGTGCAACCTTGAGACGCACACCGCACTGTGTTCTATTTGAAGTAGGGATGTTATTTATGTCACTTTTAATTTGTATTTTTTTCTTTTTTTGTATGTTGGCACCTTTTCTCCAAATACCCACATGTAAATTAAATAATTTGATTGTGATTTTGTGTGCTGTGCTGTGTCTTTTGTATGCGCTGAATAAATAATTTATCTATCTATCTAAGCCATTATAGAGCAAGTACTCTTTATCAAAGATACCCGAGACAAGTATCCACTAACCAACCAAAATGCTTAGTAGGATGGATACTAATCTCAAGTTTTCCGAACGTATAATACCTACATCAGGAGAAACGTATTGAAGCATAATATCAGCCTTTTCCCATTGCTACACTTCAGGGTAAAAGCCTCTTCTCATACAGAGAAGGCATAACAATTAATCACCACCCTTAATCATTGCGCGTTGGCGATTTCATACTTTTGTTGACTACTATAAGCCTAGGTTTCCTCAGGATGTTTTCCTTCACCGATATCAGCGATGCACAAAACAAACTTAGAAAGGATTCATCAATCAAAATCTATTGAAGCATACGTGCCGCAAACCAATGCGAGTCAATTGACCTTCTAACAGCGGTATTACCCTTCCATATTCCACGCGGAATGATCCAAACAATGTCAACAATACAAGTCCAAACCACGCTCACAAGTACTAAAAGACATTCACGTAACTACCGACAATTCCCTTGACTGACCAATAAAAACAGTTACAGGTTGTACCTAACTTCATGTGAAATAACATCAGTCTTCTATAGACTTTTAACGTTTAAGCCATTCACGTCTTTACCCACGGGATGGTAATAGACCAAGATCCCCGAGCCTCCAGAAGATGCCTACTTTTCCTGCACCAAATGTGTGGGGTAGAATAGAGTTGGTATGTACTTTGAACGTACGCAATTACGCATACCTGCTAACTCGGGCCGACGGATATTTACAGGGGTGCTAAAGGTACGCAAAACATTACTCACTTTTCGTAAAGTCTGTGTGCTGATTCTTATGTGCCTATGATTTACAGAATATGGTTAAATAGTTAATATATATATCCTAATCAGTATATAAGCTGGTAGTCACCTGTAGTGAGGTCTTGTTCATAAGGCTATTCGATCACAGTTTTATTTATATCGCGTTTTCTTAGCAGGTACATTTTTTGCAGGAAGAGAATGAATCGTTGGGGTATCTTGGACTATAAGCTGGCTCGCTTTGACGTCTAGCAACGTCGGACGCAATTAAAAGTTACGCCCGAGTCCTGGAACATCCTCTGGAAGTAAATATGACGTGAGGGACAGTTTCTATTCTGTGTGAATGGTAATGTTGCCGCCGGACGGCTTGTTAAAGGGGGGATGAATCGAAATCGGACAATTACCAGCTTATTATCAGATAATTGCTCCGGGTTTAATTGCCTTAAAATCAGCTTGTTGTATTAATCGTTGGTATTTGCATTGATACGCTCTGTATTATGTACTACGGAGTACTAAATCTACTTATAAGCAGTTGTATGAAAACCAAAAACAAAGTTTTGTATTAAATCATTAAATCCTTTCCACGGTCAATCTACCTAGCTTCCAATCTAACCAAAGATTCAGCTGAATATCAGTAATCTTACATGATCAACTGCCTGTGTGAGCAACTGACCACCGCACCCAGTAACTAGGTAACACGATATCTCTTGGCCCTTACCTTTCCGGAATCTAGCACCAACAACCAATCAATAAAAAAAACAATCAAATCAGTCTATCTCATGTCCGCTATTGTACCTTTCGACATAAAGTTTATATAAATATTAATATATATATTTTTATTATATATAGGCTTGCGCTTGGCCACTTATCTCACCTGATGGTAAGTGATGATGTGGTGGAAGGTGTAGCACGCTTGCCTAGAAGTAACCTATTCACAGACACCGAGATCCACGCTTATCGCTCCTATCGGTCATTTACAATTGAATTAGTACAAAAATCAAATTCAAACCCCTTATCTTTCGATTCATCATTGATCGCTTAGCTCCAATTAGAGCCAAAATTCACGAGTACCATAGCAAACCATTGATGCGACGTAGCTCCGCCGATTAATTGAAAGCTAACATCAAGCGGAATTGGGCGCACAAAGCGGACTCCGGCAACAAACGTACGAATACGTGCCTTAGGACGATCAACAAGGAAATGGTTGAAATACCGGCAGCTCAATAGACGGATCTCAAAGTCCTTGAAAAGCGATCTCCGCCGCTTTAATACCGAGCGTATTAAAGACGCGATTGAGCGGAATAAGGGTTCCAAGGTCTTTTCAAGAGATCTGACTATTGGGCAGAGCCAGCTCACGAAACTGAAGACCGACGATGGCAGAATCGTATCCGCCAAACCGGAGCTATTGAGAGAGATCGAGAGATTCTATGGGCAGTTGTACACGTCAACCAGTAAACCCGTCGCGAATCTAGCAAAAGACCCTAGAGCTAGATTGACTCGGCACTATACCGAAGACATTCCGGACGTCAGCCTGTATGAGATTAGGATGGCTCTTAAACAGCTTAAAAACAACAAGGCGCCGGGTGAAGACGGAATAACAGCCGAACTCCTGAAGGCGGGTGGAAAACCGGTCCTTAAGGCCCTTCAGAAGCTGTTTGATTCCGTCATACTCGAGGGCAAAACGCCACAGGCATGGTGCAGGGGTGTGGTGGTACTCTTCTTCAAGAAGGGCGACAATGCCCTACTAAAGAACTATATATATACACAGGAGGACACCGTGGAGTTTCAGTGGGTTAGAGTCCCACATAACTGCGCTATCTCCCCGAGGTAGCGCAATATGCATGAGCATTTCTCCACGATCCCGTGCGTCTCGCATCCAGCGCCTTCCCGCAACCTTAACCAGGTCATCAGTCCACCTAGTGGGAGGCCTTCCAACGTATCGTCTTCCGATTCGCGGTCGCCATTCCAGAACTTTTCGGCCCCATTGGCCATCCGTTCTGCGAGCAATGTGCCCTGCCCACTGCTACTTAAGTTTGGCAATTCTTCGGGCTATGTCGGTAACTTTGGTTCTCCTGCGGATATCATTATTTTTTTTTATTTTTTTTTTTTCTGTCGTGATCCCGCAAGAAAATTCCGGACATAGCCCTCTCCATTGCCCTTTGGGTGACTTTGAGCTTTCTGATAAGGCCCATTGTGAGCGACCACGTCTCGGTCCCATAGGTGATCACTGGCAACACACGCTGGTCATAGACTTTTGTCTTGAGACACTGCGGTAAATTGGACAAGAAGATACCACGCAACTTTCCGAACGTCGCCCAGCTGAGTCGGATTCGACGGTTGACCTCTTTCTCGACCTACCCAACTGGACCGTTTGTCCCAGGTAGACATAATCGTCTACAACTTCGAGTGTAGAGTCTCCGACCTTGATAGGAGGGGGTGTTACATGGGCATTCACCATGACCTTGGTTTTGCCCATGTTCATTTTAAGACCCACTCTTTCGGAAGCTCTACTGACGTCATCGAGCATTTTACTGAGGCTCTCCATGGTCTCAGCCATGACCACTATGTCGTCGCAAACCGAAGGTGAGTGATGTACTCGCCATTAACGTTGATGCCCAGCCCCCTCCAGTCCAGAACCTTGAAGACATCCTCCAGTGCAGCAGTAAACAGTTTCGGAGAAATGACGTCTCCCAGTCTCACGCCGCGCTGGTGAAGGATTGGTTTCGAGGTCTGATCCTGAAGACGGACTGACATGGTGGCGTTTTTGTACAGACACTTCAACACCTCAATGTACCGGTAGTCGATCTGAGACTGCAGTACAGCCCAAGTTTCGATCGTATCGAAGGCTTTCTCGTAGTCCACAAACGCTAAACAGAGAGGCAGGTTTATACTCTTCGGTCTTCTGTATAACCTGCCGCAGCGTATGTATGTGGTCTACGGTGCTAAAGCCTTTTCGGAATCCGGCTTGTTAGGGGGGCTGGAAATCGTCAAACCTGCGCGCGAGACGATTCGTGATGACTCTTGAAAACAACTTGTAGACATGGCTAAGAAGTGAGATGGGCCTATAGTTCTTCATCCGGGCATTTTCGCCCTTCTTGAATAAGAGTACCACCACACCCCCGCACCATGCCTGTGGCGTTTTGCCCTCGAGTATGACGGAATCAAACAGCTTCTGAAGGGCCCTAAGGACCGGTTTTCCACCCGCCTTCAGGAGTTCGGCCGTAATTCCATCATCACCCGGCGCCTTGTTATTTTTGAGCTGTTTCAGAGCCATCCTAATCTCGTACAGGCTGACGTCCGGGATATCTTCGTTATAGTGTCGGGTCAATCTAGCTCTTGGTTCGTTTGCTAGACTCGCAACGGGCTTGCTGATTGATGTGTACAACTGCCCATAGAATGTCTCGATCTCACTCAAAAGCTTCGGTTTGGCGGATACGACCCTGCCATCGTCGGTCTTCGGTTTCGTGAGTTGGCTCTGCCCAATAGCCAGATTCCTTGATAACACCTTGGAGCCTTTATTTCGCTCGATCGCGTCTTTAATACGCTCGGTATTAAAGCGACTGAGGTCTCTTTTCAAGGATTTAGAGATCTGTCTATTGAGCTGCCGGTATTTGCACGCCTCATCTGAAGACTGCAGGATCATCTCACGCCTCTCCTTCATAAGCTTGAGGGTAGGTTCAGAGAGCTTTTTGTTTCTATCTGTACGACGGGTCTTGAAAAACTTAGACCCGACCGTATGGACAGCTTCCACGAACCCGTTGCTGTATTCATCCACGGAGCTCCCCAGGCACTCGAAACGATTCTAGAGTTTGAGCTGAAAGCTATCGGGGTTTTGGACCTGGATCTGTGCTCACCGGAGCGTGGACTTCATCAGTCGAGACCTTTCAATATTAATGTTAAATGTGCCTCTTACCATGCGGTGATCGCTGCCGGTTTTTACCGAGTTGATCACAGAGACATCATTGAACATTTGCTTCTTGGTTGACATGATGAAATCGATCTCATTTTTTGTTACACCATCGGGGCTCTGACAGGTCCACTTCCTGTGTTCACGCTTTTAAATTTGGTTTATTAAACACATATTTCTAAGGAAAGCCCAAAGAATGCCCAATAACCACGAAACTGAAAATCATTCACAGTGGTTTTCGGTTTTTCGGTTGAAAGTTATAATTATTGTTATTGATAGATTTTTTTTTTTCTGTAGGCTTGCGTTTGACCACTATCTCACCTGATGGTAAGCGATGATGTGGTCGACGGTGAAGCACGCTTGCCTAGAAAATACCCATTCACTCTTGACTTAAAGACCCCTAGATTGTAGCTATCGGGAAACACAGACTCCGGCAAAGAATTCCACTCCTTAGCTGTACGCATAATAAAAGTGTCCCCAAAACGTTTTGTGCGTATGGGTGGGATGTCCGTCATGTCCCGATGACGCATCGCCGTACGTCTGGTAGTCCGATGATGGAACGGGCTGGGCAGAATTAAATCATGCAACTCCATCGCACACTCCCGAAATGTAACCGATAAAAACCGACAAGCTTTGATTTGACCAGTGCCTCATTGCCGATGAGTTTCTTGCCCCGCTTTTCGATCGACTCCAGTGCATCAAGCTGGTATTGGCAGATCCGTCCCAGAGATTAGAACAGTACTCCATGCACGATCGAACTTGCGCTTGATACAAGTTGAGCAGCTGTTCCGGCGTGAAGTACCTTCTATCCTTCGCAAGGATCCCCAACTTTTTGGTAGCCAGCTGGCCCTTTGTCTCAATGTATGGTCCAAAATAGAGAGTCGATGTCAACGTAACGCCAAGAAACTCAAGATTGTTCGCTATTGGCACGGTTACATCACTGAAAGTTGGAACCGGGTGAAGTTATATTGAAAACCTTAGTTACTTTCATGAATTTAATAATAAAACTGTATCCCAGCCTTCCTGAAAAGGCACAGGTTGATCAATTTCATAACCTCCTCCTCCACGGACATCGGTTTCCCGTTAGATCGTTAGAAGTGCCATCAAACTGGTGCACTGCTAATTTTCTTGTTATTTTCACGGCAATAAACTGCTTGTTCTAAGAATAACCTTTGGTTTTTACAGCAGTTTTTTTATGCAGTAAGTTTAAATGTAATTTAATATTTATTTATGACCCGCACAGGCGACACGAGAGAAAAACTAAAAAGAAACTTTACCTATAACCTTATTTTTTGTTAAAAAGCATTTTATATTATTCTTTTTAGTGTCGGTACCTCATATTACTATGAAAATCATTAATAGCCAGACTACATCTCATTTCAATTCCAACAAGCCCAAACACGACTAGGATACACTGTTTTATTACGGAGTGCCTACCTTCTGGCTTCATCAACAGATCAGTTCGATGGTACCATTTTCATCAGTACCATTATTTATATGTATTTGCTTCATCAAAGTCGCATAGCTATTCGAGATATCTTATAACCATGACATACTTATCAAGGAGTTCCAGTAACAATCTGTCGTCTTCTTCATCTGTTTCACTTCACTAAATGATACTATCTGAGTGCAAATGCTTGCCATGTTATTGAAAATACCAAAATCGCTATATGTCTGCCTATAATATTTGAGGACTTCCCTCGATTTCCATGGGATCCCATTATCAGATTCTGATTTGGTGACAATGGGACCACCTCGAGAATAAATACATCCAAAAAAATATATGCAAATCCGTCTATATATGACCGAGTTATAACAGAACATATATTATATTAAAACAAATTAAGAACATCCGATTTAAGAATCTCCTTCTTTTTAAGAAGTGATTTAAAAAATAAACAAAAATGTATTAAAAATAATACCGTGCTATACTAAAAAGGCACGCTCCTATACCACCCACCTACTAAACTACTGGCTACTGATATATTACTAGATTCTTCTGCAATTTCACTCCTGTGGCCTAAACAACTGGAACTGGGGTGTCTTTAAGTCAAGAGGGATGAAGTTACTTGTAGGTACGCGTGCTCCACATTCAACCACATCATCGGTCACCATCAAGTGAGACGGTGGTCAAACGTCCGCCTGATAATAACAAGAAACAAAGATTTTTCCTATTCAAAACGTAACATAGATCATTCAGCAATAGTGTTATTTTGAATCAGTGATATAGTTTTCATAATCTTTTTCACTCATAACACAAGTTCAAGCTTGCATCGTTTTGTTAAAACACATAGTGATATTGAAATTGTAATCTGAAAATAAAGATTTTTATTATTATTGTTATAATCGGATCACAGAGATATTACCTCCAACAAGCATCCAATTTACGTGACGTATTGTTCAATTGCGCTTATGTGAACGCACCTTAGAATAGTGTTGCATGTTTTAATATTTAAGTTGAGAACGCATGTCTCTCAAGTGGCGACATTACGGCCCAGTTGCTTGTTCGGTAGTTAACTCAACCAATGGTTAAATATGGTTATTTGTGATACCAACAATTGATGAATAAACGGATTTTACCGTGTCAAATGTTAGACGAGTAGGATCAAATAATATTCAAAACTCCTCTTTTAAAATGACCGTTTCTCAGAAAAGGGAAATTTAAATGTTTATGTCTGAAGGTAAGCTAGTAGGACTAAACATCTCATCTAGTAAGCCAACATCTTCGTCCAATCTCCCAGTTACTTACAAAAGAGCGACTCAGTATCGAAGCTGTAACATTTGCATTTTAGATTTAATATCATTTAACTGCGAAGGCCCATGAGTTTTATGAGATTTACAACACTTCTACCAGACTGCGCGGTGGAAGGGTTGTGGGTTGTGGCTTTGCAGTCGAGGAGAATGTTTAATGCATTAATGCTTGGTAGTGCAATTCTTAGCTGTTAATACCTGGTTTTATTGGAGTTTGATTTAAGAAAAGACGCGATTGTTTTTCAATTTTCTTTCTCCAGCTTTTATTACTTTGTGAAGGAGTACATAGAGATAGAGGATGCTTGTTGTGGAGGTACATAGAGGAAGAAAAAGAGATTTAAGGCAAAACTCAGTATGTGGTATTCTTCTCTACGCTTTTCTTCTTCTTATTTAACTAGCAGCCATGTTTAGTGAATTGTATCGTAATTTACACATATTTCACTGTGATGAATGAAGTGCTATTGTAAAGACCTCGTTGTGTTTAATTAATGATGAAACATTAATTAAATTTTCTAATAAAGCATAAAATAGGAAATAGGTTTACGACTGTTTCGCAAGGCAAACACCCGATGAACTATAAACTTTCCTATACAATCACATAAAAGCTATGAATTTAAACGCACATGCTATGAAGACTTCAATAAAAACATTATAACAATCTACCAATAACGCTGAACTATCAAGCGAATGAGGACAGTCAGAGATGACACTTTTAAGACTTTTGCAAAAGAAAAAAGTAACTATACCAGTGGTAGGTACTTTAAATGAGACATGTCAAGACATGGCTGTGACTGGCTCGACTGAAATCTTTATTATTATTTCAGTTGAAAGACGTGTCCTGGTGAAGGCTTATATTCCCCAGTATATATCTTTCAACCAGACCGATCAATGGACCGGTCCATTTTTATGCTTCTCGCATCCAGCGGACACCTAGAACCTTTCGGCTCTATTGGCCATCAGTTCTACAAGCAATGTTCAGTATATGTCCACTGCCACTAAGTTTGGAAATTCTTCGGGCAATAAAACATACAAACGAATTGTAATATCAAAAAATTGGACAATAAAAATTAATACAAACATAAATCATGCTGTGCAGTCGTTTTTGAATTAACTTTTATTTATTTATTAGTTTTTTGTTATTTTTTTTTTAGAATTAGATACATTTAAACATATAAGTGTCATATATTTTTGAAATCACCTCTTAAAACCCTTTGTTTTGATACTTCACATGATGGGATTGGAAGAAAAAAATTTGGTTCCCCACAATATGGCGCCCAAAAGCCGCCATTTTTCTATTTTCCAATTTTAATGTACCCAGTGACACTGACGAAGCGATTGACGTAAGAATCATCAAAATCGGCCAACGCGTTTGGTCTCTAGAACGCCACATAGGAACAAACATATATACATACATACACTGATAAACATATTACCCTCATTCGGATTTCGGTTAAAAATCTGTTTATTTCTATTTATATTTTTTTGGAAGTATCTAAACTTAAATTATTTAATTGGTTATCTTTTAGGACAACCCTAACATCGCCAATAAAATAGTTTAATATCGAGGAACTATAAACGCTGTAGCATTTAAAACGGCAATGCAATTAGCATTCGGCATTACTTTGAATATTTTATTACAACATTCTAGAATTACTTGAATAATGTTCATATCAACAGAACAGCTAATGTTTCAGTCTACGTACCATCTTAATGAACGTATCAAATTAAATCTAAGATATTAAACTTTTCAAGTGCTCTAGAAGAGTTTGTGTCAAGATAGGGTCAAATGCCCGTCACTTACCTTGTTTTACTAGTACTTATAAAATATGATCAAATTTTTTAGGAAGAAAAATGAAGTCGATGAGACTAAATCACCATTATTCTTCTTCTTGTTGATTTTACAGTTTTTGTTGGTCCAATTCTTCACCACTCTCACGGTACTGACTGCCGTGACTTGACTGCAGGTTTGGGCTGCCGGACTGGGGCGCAGAGGGCAGGAAAGTGAGAGAAACATATTCACAAGCTACGCTATGACCCCATTATGGAAAAAGAGAGAATTATTTCGTTTCTCTTATTTTTTCCAAACAAAGATTAGCCAGCCAATGCATCCAACTTACACTCAGGGCTGACTACCCCATTTTTCACACTTAACTGTCGGCAAAACAAAATTACACATAACCCCGCGTCAGTATACATCGCCGGTTACGTACCACTGGGACCCAGCTATCTGCTACACGCCTGCCTGATTAACTACATGCATGCATGCGTAGTTATTCCGATCCCCTGGCGACGCGAGATGTATTCCGATAGATTGCCGATACTTGTGTAAGCGAGTTGCTGACGATTGGTTTAATTAATTGGCGATACCATAACTAATTCAACTCTAAAAGTTGAATTACTGATGGTATCGTCTATAATTATAGAGTTTTACTACACTTGATAGTAATTATACCAAAACTTTGCCAGTTTGAACCTACAAGATTTTGTAGATGGAATGTACACAATTTAATCAACCAATCTTTAACTAACATAAGATTTGACAGCACAATTAAGTTGACTTCCCGAATGAGCCAATCAGCCTCTGAAGTCAGTAAGCTATCACAATTTCGAAACTTAACATAGACCCATAATTATGATTGTTGTATATTAATTTATGATAAGCTTCTATAACTCTTCTCAAGCATGAGACACAGCGGTTTCAAAAAATCAAAATTGAAAACATAACCCTTTCCTTGCAGTCGTAAAAAGGTACCTAGATTTATCTAAAACAAACACGCTCCACGTTTAAACAGCCTGAGTAAACTTGGTACTACTCGCGCAACGTAACTACACATGCGTGTGCAGTAAGTAAAACAAAGTACGCCGCTTGTACCAGCTGCCCGCTTGCTAACTCTTGATAAATTCGTTAACCAATTGTTTAGGTGGCACCGTGTACCGTGTGTTAACTAGGCGTTAGATTGAGGCAGGTTAATCTTGGTTTTATTTAACAGCGTTTGTTTTGGTATCTTTTCACTAAAAAACAAACGCCTAAAATTATTCAATCAATCTGCCTTAATAATGCAGCTAAATACTAGTATTCTACATGGACCGACTGCCAATGACCTCCACAACCCAGTAACCAGGTATACCCAAAAGAATGAAATTATTAATTATTCTTGGAAAGTATAATACCTAAGCGTGAGCGACATAGCAAAGGAAGAATTTAAACGAAATACAGAAATATCTAAATCCTATATCAAATGGGGATTTGCGACTTCGTTTTTTAAATAAGTGATTTAAATATGACGTGCAAATGTCAGACACTCCCTATTGAATTCGTTCACTTTGAATTTCCAAGATATTTGACTACACTTAAAAGATCTCTGTATTTACGTATTTTTGTACTGTCTCCCAGAGGAGTGGGATGTCTGAAGGTATCAAAGCACGCTCGGGAACATGTACCTACAGATCACAAGTATATAAGGCTGAAATGTTTTGTCAAAGCTTTTTGATCTGACTTACAGACAGTTTTAGGTATCTTACTAGAACTAGTAACGTGTTTTAGTGAAGGAACTCTATGGCAGCACATAGCTACTGATATCTCATAAGCATGTGTAGTTATTTTTTTTAATAGATGGTAATAAAATTAAATGAAATGTTAAGGATACAGAGTATGTATTACAATAAAACATTACATATTTTAGATTCACAATTTTAATCTTATTATTATCAGTTTTTAATATTCTGATTTTGTCATTATTTAGTGCTGTGCACACCTGTACGTGAAAAGTTCACTGTAATTGTTTGTTTTTGTAATTTGTTGGAGTGCCATAATAGTAAATAATAGTAGTAATAATATTAATAATAGTAATACTAAATAAATCATATTCATGAAAAATAACTAAGAAGATTAAAATTTTCCTATGCACAACTGTTCTTTTGGATCACTAGTTTTGTCTCATTACAATCAATCTGCCTAGCCTTTGCCCGACTACATATGTTGGGGTCGGCTTCCAATCTAACCGAATTCAACTGATTTTACTTGGAGCGACTGCCTATCTGACCTCCACAACCCAGTAACTGGGTAACACGGTACCCCTTAGCTAGACTGGTGTCAGATCTCAAGCTTCTGACTACCCGTAACGACTGTGCAAGATTTCCATATGACAACCGGGACCAACGGCTTAACGTGCTTTCCGAGGCACAAGTTTTGTCTCATTACAAATGTAAAAAATTAAAACAACGTTTTGCAATAAGAGTTATTGTTTTCATAAACAAATATACACAGTCTCCTTACTTACGCTAATGAGAACCACTGAGTTTCGACAGTCCTTTCACATACGAACACACATTCTTTGACGACGATTTCATTTTTTTAGGTTAGTCTTTAGAACTCCCGACTTAATACCATGTCTAAAGAAAGTCTTGCCAACATGACTGTCGTAATACTAAGATCTGAAAAAAAAAATTTCATTCCGTATTTTTGGTTTAAATCCTTTGAGAATTCTCTGAAAGTAAATGTTAAAAGGCATGATTGCTATCTCGAGTTTAGTTGTTTAGTAATTTCAAAGTAGATTAATATATTGTGTTGAGGTTGTCTAAGTATAGAAATAAACACTTTTACAATGATTTAAACAGAAAACAATTAAACTAGATGCTTTAGATAATTTTTATCCTAAATTGAGTTTAACCTAAGTAAACCGTCAGCTTGTGGTACTACCACAGAACAGTAGGTAAACGTCTTTCTCTAGCTGTGGAAAATCATGATTACTTCTGCTAAAATCAAAGACTTCCATAAATGCCTAAACTAAAACATTTCCCTTTTATACAAATCTTAGAGTACTATTTATTTTGTGATCATAGTAAAACCCTCTGAACTTCATTCTGTATTAAGTGACACTTAAACCGATCATGATAAAACCTTGTAAATCACAATCACAATTCGAAGAATGGTAAAAAAAATCTAGTCATTTCATTTTTTAAAGTTCTTTTTACTAACAATTCTTCTGCTTTACAACACAATCACAATCAATGTTTTTAAAATAATGGCATTACCAATGTCATAAGTATGATATGCAGTTACCATTAAATTCAATTACAGTGCATAAATCCATGTCCCATTAGTTAACCGCCGTTACTGTCTCGGTGTAACCGGTCCGTAGTTTTTAGTTGAAGCTCGAGGAAGTTCTGGGGCTACCTAACTCGCTTACTATGAATTACTTACATACTCCGCTACCGACAACGACTTCGCCAAAACAGCTTTTAGTGTTATTCGGTTTTAGTTCGCTAAATGATGTTCCGAAGTACCTGCTTTGTTTTGTTAGACACTGGAGTTTAACGTGTAAGAGGTTTTATGGATTACTTCTCATGAAGAGTGCAGTATGTCTGAGTAATTCGAAACTTAAAAGCAATACAGGTGTAGGCAAATCTTTAGAATCAATCAATCAAGTGCACAGACAATTATAACATACATTTTTTTACGAGTGGAGCTCTAAAAGACTTTAAATAATTTTCTTTTTTTACGGAAATATTAGATCTTCCTATGTAGGTTCATTACGTAGTACGTGTGTAAGAAATCTTAGGGTTAAAACAATTGATCAGTTTCCTTGTAAATACATGCTTTTGTAAATCTCTTGCCATAACAGACAACTGCTCCAGTTTGTTAACTTATCATAGACGTCATCACGCTAGCGTAACCTAAGCTTTACTCAGCGGTGCCGCACAACCTCTTAAAGTACACTTCCATCTTTTTTAAAACAAAGGTACATAAAATTGCGTCTGAGACAACACTAGCAAAAAATGTGTTCCATTACAAAGAAAATTCCCTCTAAACGACGCGACTTTCCGAAATCGAAAAAAAAAGTCTGACTTAACATTCCACGATACTTGACGAATAGTTATACTTAGCAGCCACCCCGTATGATAGAGGACACAATTTGTGTATAGGATGGAGGTATCAGTCAGCCACGGTACACTGCTTGGCGTCAGTGGCGTGATCGATGCGTGGCCGCCGCTTAAACGGTGCGTTACGGAGAGATGCGGACGGTGGCGCGGAATTGCAATCGTGTGCTAGATTTAAATTTTGAAAATAAATACTTTTTTAATAATAATGAATACTAAATTCGGTTAAGTATTGGGTACAATTGCTATTTTGCGCTTCGCCTGTGCCAAGTGTTTTATTATACCAAAAGAACGTACTGCCTAGATTAAAATGTATAAAATTAGATATCAGTCAGCCACGGTAACGGTACGCTGGGTAACCTGATCGATGCGTGGCCGCCGTGTAAACGGTGCGGAGCGAAGTGAAGCATTTCTGAGATGCGGGGGGGGGGTTTCTTATTTTTGACCCCCGACGGAAAAAGAGGGGTGTTATAAGTTTGACGTGTGTTGCTGGGTATCTGTGTGTCTGTCTGTGGTATCATAGCGCCTATACGGATGAGCCGATATTGATTTAATTTTATTTGTTTGAAAGGTGATTTTGTCGAGAGTATTTTTAGCTGTTTGAATAAAATCGGTTCAGCCGTTCCAAAGTTATGGGCGTTTTACTATTTGAATCGGGGTGTTTTCGCAAGATATCGTGTCATAATTACGTGTTCAATAGATTGCCGATCGAAGCGTATCTACTATGTACTAGAAAAATAATGTACCATGAAAAAAAAAAGTGTAGGGGTTTTCAAACTTTGAAATTTTACTTGTGTAATTCAAAAAAAGAATTGATGATGCCTGAGTTTCCATTTTTCCAGTGAGACCTCTTTTGTCATAGTAATATGTAGGGTTACCATCACAGAATAGTTTTTCCAGTAAATAAGTTACATCATATCTGTTCTGTAAGATATTCTTTTAAGGCAAATATGCTTGATATGGATTTGAGCTTAGTAAATAGATACTTACCTACTTCCAATTTTGACTTATCCGCTGCCTAGTAATTACGTATTTCTGAAATCCTATTAATGCAAAAAATCTAAAATAAGCGCTATCTTTGTTGGCTTTTATTGATAAGTAGATAACTTAAAAATATCCATGTTCATCATCATCATGTCACCTCAAATACGTCCTAACCAACACGCCTAATTTACCATAACATAATTTCAAATTACAACAATGTAGCATGCACAATCAGGTACCTACATATTAGCTCGGCAACAAGTAGGTACTCGTACAACCCACGCTTCGGTTCATAGCCGCGCAAATCAATTGATTGCCCAATTTCAGTAATTACACGACAATGCAAGCCGAACCTAGAACCAGATCTAGAACCTGTGATGTTTATCTTTTCGCGTTTGATTGTGTTGTGTGTAGGTTGCTTTATATCAGGAATAACATTATTAATATGTTGGTATGTATGTTAATATGTTTGATCCGCCTACAAGCAATTTGATTAAGAATAATTGTTTACCTACACCATATATAAATATGGAACTCTTTGAAACGAAACAAAACTAAACAGCACGTTATAAGTTTTTAAACGTAATATCGGGCAAGAGGGCGCATTTAACCGGTTGAATGTCGTAATTACCAAACTAATTAAAAAGCCATTGTGTCTCGCGTTTATTCACGTTTCAGGCACTCATGGTCAATAACTATTTTAAATCTTAATTTAATATTTTACTGTGTTTTTCTGATTTTTATGTCAATTACTGAATCTAACCGGTTTATTAGATTGAAAAACACTTTTTTACAAACATAATAAACCGACTTCCAAAGCAAAACACTACAAAGCAAAAAAATACTTTATTTTCAGATGTCGGTGTCGAAAAATGCAAAACGGACATGAAACAGAATTCGGTTAATATTGTTTTTTATTCTTTTTTTCTCTTTTTTGTTTTATTATTATAATTTTTGGGCAAATTCCATGTCACGACGATTCCAATAAGCCCAAACACGATTATGACACATTGTTTTATTTCGGAGATTCAGTGCCTATCTTCTGGCTTCATCATCAGATCAGTGCAATGTTACCATTTTCATAAGTTCCAATTATTTAGGTATAAGTATGTGCTATATCATAGTCGGTTAACTATTCGAGGTATAGTATAACCGTAACATACATATCACTAAGGAGTTCCAGTGACCCTCTGTGGTCTTCTTCATTCGTTTCACGTCACCAAATGCTACTTTCTGAGTGCAAAAGGTTGCATTGTTGATGAAAATTGCTATACGTATGCCTATATTTGAGGAGTTACCTCGATTTCTCCAAGACCACATCATCAGATCCTAATCTGATGACAATGGGACTACCTGGAAAGTATACCCTTCCAACAAAAGAAGAATTTTCAAATCGGCCCAGGCGTCTATGGGTAATAGGGTAACATACATAAAATAAAACCGGCCAAGAGCAAGTCGGACTCGCGCACGAAGGGTTCCGCACCATTATCGCAAAAAAGGCAAAATAATCACGTTTATTGTATGGGAGCCCCACTTATATTATTTATTTTACTCTATTTTTAGTATTTTTCTTTTTTTTTATAGCGGCAACAGAAATACATCATCTGTGAAAATTTCAACTGTCTAGCTATAACGGTTCATAAGATACAGTCTGGTGACAGACAGACAGACGGACAGAGGAGTAGGAAGATAAATAATGATGATGACATATCGTGTCATCGGTCAAGCGACAATATTAAAATAACCTTCTTCTAAGAAAAATAGTTCCATCCCAGTCCCATTCTGTCAACACAATTTAGAACCCTTCACTGCAAAACTTTCAACCAAAAAATGTTCCAAAAACTTTCGAAAAACACATTTGCAACTAAGTGCGACCAAATAAGAAAGTACGGGACATGGGAATGCCATCAAAAATCAAAAGTATAGGAAGAACTCGTGAATAACGCATGGAAACTCGTTGGATCACGCTGTGATGCCGGCTTCGTTTATAATTCATGATGTTCTCCAGGGCAGGAGGGGAATGTGCGTCGATACAGGTTCTACCTGATTTTGGGGGGATTGCTGTTACAGGTGTTTTAATTTCATCTGTTAGTTATTTAATGGTCAACCGGACTAACACCATGAAAAAATTGTGAAAAAGTAGAGAAGCAAGTTCGTCATGTAAGGGTGGTATTTCACGGACACTTATAGGATGTTGTGCGTAACCGCCCTAAGAGAAGTTTTTCGTCAGTTTTTATCGTCTGCAGACAAACTACAGTGTGTTTCGTGACTTAATACTGATTTATGCGCAGATACTCGTAAGTTGGCAAAACTTAGGTTTCAACCTTATCCTGCAGAAGGCATAGAATATAATAGAATAGAATAGAATGGAATGGAATGGAATGGAATGGAATGGAATAGAATAGAATAGAATAGGATACACTTTATTGTACACCAAAAACTAAAGTTACACATCTCTTTTACAATAATACTTATTTCCACGGGTACAAAGGCGGCCTTATCGCTGACAGCGATATCTACCAGACAATCTTTGGATGGACCTTAATAACTTAGAATAAAACAGGGGGTAGTCTGTGGTGTAATACTACATTAAAATATATATCTACAACCTACACAACTGTATTAAAATACTGATCCGTTATTTTTGAATGTTGCTGGTACACTGACTAAATATGGTGTGAACATTACCCCCAGTAGCGACGGATCCGTTTGATCCGTTTGAATATTTGAGAAATTAATTTTAGAGCAATTGCAAAGATTTTTTAATAAACATAAATTATTACATAGCAAACAGTTCGGTTTTACAAGGGGTCGTTGCATGGGAAGATAAGTGCGATGCCTTGAGAATCTTTTGTGATTTGTCCAAGGCATTTGACTGTGTTTTTCATGTAACGCTAATCAGGAAACTCCGCCACTACGGGATCCGGAACAGCGCTCTGGATCTTCTTACTTCATATTTGAGTAATAGGATTCAGACCGTTGACGTTAATGGAAAAAGATCTCCTGGATCTATGGTAACAATGGGAGTCCCGCAGGGCTCGATTCTTGGTCCTTTCTTGTTTCTTATTTATATTAATGACTTGCCTTACCTCATAAAGGATAACCATGATATAGTGTTGTTTGCGGATGATACTTCACTTTTGTTTAAACTTAAACGTCAGCAGCTGGTTACTGACGATGTAAATAGCGCGATCTCAAAAGTAGTTCACTGGTTCAATGTTAATAATTTACTTCTTAATGAAAAAAAAACCAAATGCATTAAGTTTACCCTACCTCACGTTAGGCAGGTGAAAACCGATGTGTTGATAAAGGGCGAAGAATTGAATCCTGAAAATAGCACAGTATTCTTAGGCTTAACTTTGGATGCTAAGCTTCAGTGGGGCCCACATATAGATAAATTGTCAAAGAAGCTAAGCTCCGCAGCATATGCTGTTAGAAAAATTCGTAATTTAACTGACATAGAGACAGCCCGTTTAGTTTACTTTAGCTATTTTCATAGTGTAATGTCGTACGGTATTCTGTTGTGGGGAAATGCCGCCGACATCCAGATTATCTTTGTTTTGCAGAAAAGAGCTGTTCGATCAATTTATAAATTAAGCCCGAGACACACTCTCAGAGAGAAATTTAAGGAGATTAATGTAATGACTATGCCTTCTCAGTATATTTATGAAAATCTTTTACATGCCCATAAAAATATAAAATTGTTTAAAAAATACAGTGATATCCATAACATAAATACTAGGAACAAACACAAATTTGTAGTACCTACAACAAGGCTCAAGAAAATAGGTGGCTCATTTAGATGTCAATGTGTACGCTTTTATAATAAGCTTCCAAGCCACGTACAAGATCTAAGTCTTAATAAATTCAAGTCTTTCATTAAACGTAAGTTGTGCCAGAAAGCGTTTTATACAACAAAAGATTACATTGAGGACAAAAAGGCTTGGGATTGAGCTGCTCCAAT
The DNA here is from genome assembly GCA_964057195.1 of Orthosia cruda. Lineage (NCBI taxonomy): Eukaryota > Metazoa > Arthropoda > Insecta > Lepidoptera > Noctuidae > Orthosia > Orthosia cruda. The sequence goes on from OZ059838.1 coordinate 37,259,379, forward strand.
TAATTTTGTTTTTTTATTATATTTTGCACTATGCATTTTGTTATTACAAATTTTTTTTTTTTTTTTTGGTTTTCTTGCAATGACAAGAATATTTACTTTTTAAAGTATTATATTATTTTATTTTAATTATTGTGAATGTGAAGACTATGTGGATATATTTATTTTTTTATTTTTTTTGTTTTTATTTAAATTTATCTTAGTTTTTAATCATGGTCTGGCAGTTTGAGTAGTTTGTGCGGCCTACCCGAATGTCCCTTCTTTGGTATTGTTCGTCGAATCGTTGAGCTCCTTAAATTCTGAGTTGATCTGCTCGGTTATTGACAAATGCGTGCACAGACTGGACAGGTCCACTCAATCTGGCTGGTTTTTTCCTCAAAAGACCATTTCAGATATCAGTCTACATGGTCTTCACATGATCTAATCAAGATTTTGTCAGGACTTTAAAAGAGACTGTGACCTCTGAATTTGTTTCGGCCTTTCTTCTCAGAGTAGTCAGATAGGAAACGCCGACCTCATCTAGTTCTAAAAATATGTTCGACATGTAAAAGTGTTTGTACAAACCAACTTACAGAAATAAAATCATTTAACGGTTCTGTAAATGCGGTGTGAACATCACTTCCAGTAACGAGGGATCCGTTAAAGAAATAAGTATGTTCTGTGTGAACGTACTCTTAGACGTAGCTTACTTAAAGAAGCAGGTTCATGGTCCCACCAGACGCTAAGGTAACATGCATATAGGGCAGTCATACGGAGGGCACGCAAGTAAATGTTTATTAAGGTGATTTCGAGGGTCTCTCCGTAGTCTAACGTCTTACTTGAGCTTGCATTATTTAATTTCGTAGGCCGGTGTGTACTGTGTGTAGTGATCCGTTTGTGTATATGTAGCATTTCGTAGACCTATCTTTGCTTGGATGATGTAATTTTTAATCATCAGTCATTCGTCCTCATAGTTATGGTATTTGTTTATGGTTTAGTTTGTAAAATACGATTTTTAGTACTCGTAATAATGTCTTATTTATTTATTGATTTTTATTTAACATAAAAAAACTTTTTAAACATACCAAAAAACTTTAACATAACATAAAAAAAGTTTTTTATTTTCACTTTTTAGTTGTATCTACCTAAAAGGCAAGTTAGTAAGGTTACTATAACGCCAGAATAGATTTCATGAAACTTGAACATAACCGGTGAAATGAGAGATCTGCGCACCCCTTAAGAGCGTACTGGCGTGATGTTATGTTATGAAATGGTATAAACAATAAACAGACATGCGATTGCAGCAATCCCGAGAGATTTGCCGTTATTTATTGAAGAGTTTTGTTATTTATCTCCGAAGTTCTTCATTAGATCTTCACCTAATTAAAATGGGACCAATTTTGGAACATACTTTTTCAAACCAAAAAAGAATTTTCAAAATCGGTCCACAACTGACGGAACTATCGGTGAAAAAAAAACAAAATAAAAAAAATGTCGAACATAGAACCTGCTCCTTTTTGGGAAGTCGGTTAAAAAATGACTACGCCAATTTACACACTCATCTCACATAACTCCAGATATACTGACATGAACATCTTCCATTCGTCTACCACCAGAAAAGAGCAGAGGCAATGATGCTCGACGAATCTTGGAAAAACCACAACGCCAACGTGTCCTACTTCTCAATAACTTGACCTTACACCTAAAAATAACGGTTTTTTTTAATGAACTCTACAGTTAGACGAAAAACCTATCCTTTAGTTACCTAATAGTCCTAAAAGTTTTACTTTTATCAACTCCGATGATCATTAAAATCAATAAGTCCACAATACAACGACCCAAATTACAGCGAACCACAGAAATTGTTCAAATTGGATTACAAAGCGATACAGCGGCTGTACGGGGCTCGTTACTTAAAAACGCAATTAAGAACTTAGTTGGCGAAGTTTTTGTGGGACCTTCCACAGTGGGACAAAGCGCTGTTTTTGTTAACAATAAGAATAAATTTATTTGATAAGATAACATTCAAGTGGATCGAATTCCTAGATCTCACTGTAGAATTCCCTGTGTCGTGAGATCCAGGCTCCTTCGTTCCGTTAACAATTTTTATAAAAGGCACAATTTTAAATCTTAAAAATAGGTAAAGAAGAGTGTATGCATGGAGCTGTGATTTATATCAGTTGAGTCGGTGTTATAAGAGAGTATCTGTATGTTATACGTATGTTAGTGAGTGCAAGTGTATATTTGTGAATTGTCAATGTGTGTACTGTGAGTGTTTACTAAGCCAAGAGACCTTCCGTCATATCGTAGTCCAATGTAAGAAGCCAGTTTGTTACCGTCACTCTGCATTTTTTTTGTGTTAGTTTTAGTATTTTGTGAAGATAGAGAAGAGAGACCCATAAAACCGTAAGAGCTTCTGCCAATATTTTTGCGGCATTGGATTTTATTCCAATCTACCCTTCGACTTGAAATGACACAAGTGCTCAAGGCAGTTTTATGAAATCAGAGGATGACAGAAAGTACGTAAGTTGTCTAACCCTAAGAACAGCCACCTCACTATAAAGTTTATTCGTGGGATACCGGTACGGTCGTCTATAGGCAACTTTTAGTAGAGCACGTTGAGCTCGTTCTACTTTAATTAGTGAGGTCTTACCCGCACCGCCCCACGCTACTATGGAGTAATTAAGAACGGATTGACACAGTGAAAAATAAATCTTCTTCAGGACTGCATCATCCGCAACCCTGCCCAGCTGCTTGAATACACGCAGCATTGTTCTGATTCTGCCCTTTAGAGCGCTAAGGTGTGCAGACCATGTCAATCTCTTATCCACTATCACTCCTAGATACTTAATAGAGTGTGGTTGTTCGATGTAAGAGCAAGATCATTGGTCGGTGCTAATACACGAATGCAGCCGTAAAAAAGATACTCTGTTAGGTACCCCTAACAGAGTTAGGGGCACCTAACAGAGTTCAGAGTCAGTACGTTCGGAAACAGCAAAGTGGATTGCCTTGGTTTTTCTATATTTAGCGTCAGAAGATTATATTTTAGCCAGTTTGCGACAGCCTTAACCTCGCTCTCAACCACACATTGCACTTCATCCCATGTTTTCCCATGAAAAACTATCGCGGTGTTATCGGCATACGTGAAAATTTTAGCATGTGGGATATTCAAGCTGCATAATCCATTTATATAAATTATAAATAGAGTGGGACCCAGCACGCTACCCTGGGGAACACCGAAATGTACGGTAGTTGGGTCACTACAATATTCTCACAACACAACTCTTTGCGTTCTATTACAGAGATATGAAGCAAACCAGTCCAAAGCAACGCCACGGACTCCCAAAAGTGACATTTTCTTAATCAGTATTTGCCTGGAGATTGTATCGAAGGCTTTTGCAAGGTCCAGGAAGACACCAGTACATGCCTGTCCTTTACCTAGGTTCAGAGTAATGAAGTCGGCTAAGTTAGTTACTGCATCCTCCGTGGACCTGCCAACCCGAAAGCCATACTAATTGTCCGACAATAACTTATGTTTTTTCTAGGTATGCAAGTAGTCTGTTGTTGACCACTTTCTCAAGACTTATAGAGAGAGCTATCAGCAGAGAGCTTGGCCTAAAATTTGCGGGCGGTTTTGGATCTCCGCTTTTGAATATAGGGCAAATATTTGCAATCTTTATACAGTCGGGTACAACACCCGTAGTTAAACTTAGATTGCATAGGAAGGCAATCGGCCCCACTAAAACATGCGCGCAGTGCTTAAGGAATGCGTTATTAATCTCATCATAACCCGTTGCTGACGTCGCTTTAAGATGAGTAATAATTGTGAATATTTCTTTTCCGTCAGTCGGAGCACGAAATAGAGAGTCTGGGCTGGTGTACAATGTATTATATTGCAAATTTTTACGCGCCAGTTCAGTTTCAGTCATATCAAGTTGTTCAAGTGTTTTTGATGCAAGGTTTTTGCCTACGGTAGAGAAATAGTTGTTAACTTCATTTAGTGTGGGGACTGGGTTTTCACTATCAGTTACGAGCTCAGACTTGCCTGTTTTTTATTTTTAATATTGCAATTTTTAATTTCATACCACAGTTTTTTACAGTCGCCTTTAGTTTCCATTAGTAGTTTGCGGTCATGATCTTGTTTCAGATTAGAAATTATATTGTTGCAATAGTTTCGATATTTTTTGTACTCTTGTTGAATGACAGGATTATCGCGATTTTCCTATTTTTTTGCATTGGTGTGCATTAAGTAATGCCGTCTTAAGCACTTCAGAAGGCTTTTAGTAATCCATGGCTTGATAATGACATCTGAGCTACATACACGAGTAGTGGTGTGTTTATTAATTTTAGAGGAGAGAGTTTCAACAAACTTTTGGAATTTGTGAATGTGGGAATAACATTTGTGTATTCAAAAAGCCAAGCCCAATTTTCGTTTTCAATATCTTTTTCCAAACTTTTATAGTCAATTCGCGTATGTCGTTTCTCAGCCCTTGTCCTAGCTAATTGTCGGTGAATGCCAAAGATAACCGTCTCGTGATCCGTTATGCCCAAAGACCTTATTCTTCTTACTACTAGACTGTGCACTATGGCGCAAAAAACGGTCCGAGTGAGAGGCCTCCCGTTGGTAGTGTGTCTCTTTCTAATAAGGTGACCAAACAGAACACGGGAAAAATTGATTGTAAAAACGATAGTGTAAGTATCCCGATATATTTATGCTACCTAACTACGCTACCTAAATTATAGTAACAAAAAAAAACGTGTGTAAATTTTTTGGAATCTACCTCACTTACCGTATGGTGTCGGGCGTAAAGAATTTCAACATCCCATGTTTTCACGTGGGTGTTGTAAGAGGCGACTAAGGGACAAACTAGATAGTGGGCAGCAGCGTTCTCTGTGCATTTGTAACAACCATACTGCGATCGCCAACCCGCCTGCAAAGCACACCCCATGAATAGCACAAATAAAACATAGCCTCTAGTGCCCGGCAGCCTGCATACCCTCGACTAGGTTAGCGGTCAAGGTGGCAAGGGGTGCAAAGAATCCTGGACGAGAGCCGAACAAATACCGACGACTGGACCTGGCAACGTACAACACGCGCACACTCCGGACCGACGAAAAGATCACCGAACTCGAAGCAGTTAACGATGAAGGGATGGATAGGGTTATCTGAAGTTCGAAGAGAGGGGGAGGACTCGATAATCCTCAAATCCCAAGTCTCCTCAAATCTCGTTCTTTAAGACCCATCTTATAGATAAGAACAAAAAGCTCTCTGATCCTACTCTCAAGCTCATGAAGGAGAGGCGTGAGATGATCCTGCAGTCTTCAGAGGATGCTTTGAAATACCGGCAGCTTGCTAAATATACCCCAAACGATCTCAATGATTTCACATATTGTCCAGTTGCGTATACAGTTGAGAAACAAAACTAAACCAATTTTATTCCACTAGGAATCAATTTGCAAATAATTTTAATAGCCGCTGAATTTCTCTAGAACAAAACCCGCCAAAAACTCCGCAAACCACCATCTTACATTTAGTATTACCAGGCCCAAACATTTAAAAGTATTCCTCTTACTCAGTATTAATTAATTATTTTTTAAATACAACGAATTAATTAATTATAGGAACTGTAGAAATATTTAAATACGTTTCAAATTCTATGAATCGTTCGTTTTGGTATAACATAAAAAATAAAAATATAAAATTTTCTACCATTTCTACCAAACCCAATGATTAGTTGAGCTGGCAGGATGTCAGACAAGGACACACCACCAGCGGAATCCCTCTCGCCAGGACCGCTTTTGGTTAGCTCCCGCTTATAAGGAAATAGTTAACCTAGATGTATGACAATAGATTTAATTTTAGCTAAACAATTTTTTTGGTACACAGTCTAGTAGTAAGAAATACGTATAAAGTCTTTGGTTATGCCAGTGTCACAGACAATAACAGTAGCAGGATTCTGAGTTTTGAGCATAACATGATCCAAACAGTTACCTCCTCGCGTAGGGAAAGTATGTCCTGGAAAATACCCGTAGTGGCCAGTTAAGTCTAAGTATTCGGAAGCGCGTCTGTCAGTGCAACCCGATTTTATATCAATATTCAAATCCCCTACACACAAAGCTCTGGCTTGAACATCGCAGCGCAAATCTTTGACTTGCCTACGTCAACTCCAAGCAGATTTTACTATGATGTTTTAAATAAACAATGTAGCTATTATACCTCATCATGTGTAGGTTGATGTATTCACTACTCTGATTAGATAATAATAATAATAATAATAACGTTTATTGGTTCAAATAAATTATGTTAACAATATGAACATTGTCACTTAAACTAGGTTATGATACCTGTGCTATAAGCAACAGTAACAATTCGTGGTTGATCTATTTACTTAAAAACAAAATAATTGTGCAACAATCCGTTACTATCATAAATTAGTTAATTAGATATTACGACATAATTAACTATACAGTTAGACAATAAAAAAATAAAAGTAACTAAAATTAGAATATTTATATGAGACGTGTGTATGCATGTGTGTGTGTGTATCTGTGCGTGCGTGTGTATCTGTGTGTGTGTGTGTATGCCTGCGTGTTATGGAATGTATATATGAGTGAGTGTAGGTAAATATATAGGTATGTAACATGTAGATTAGAAGTTGCTTGGATTACCCAGAAACACTTAAGAGGTTTTCAGTTTCTTGATAATTTAATACAACTAACAAGTTTTTAACTACCTTTTTAAATTTAAAATGCCGTATTTTCATTAGGGACACTTTTTTACTAATTTTATTGTAAATATAGGGAGCTATTATATAAGGGAATCTTTTTGCAAAAATTGTCTTGTGTGGAATGGTTTTGAATACAATATCTTTTCTTCTTCAATTATCTATTTGAGTGCTGTTATTCGGTAAATGGGTGTGTGCATAAATAAGATTGCGTAATAAAAACAATTGACGCACAGTGAGGACATCAAATTCCCTGTAAAGTCTTGCAGTAGGATATAGCCTTGGTTTGGACATAATTACTTTGATTGCCGCTCTTTGCGCTCTTTCAAGCTTGAGAAGAAATGTCTTGTGAGCCCCTCCCCATACAGAAATACAGTATCCCAATACTGACTGACAAAGTGAATAATAAATTATTTTCAGAACATTTAAATCCTCTATATGGCGTAGCTTTTTAAAAATGGGCATTAGTTTCCGAATTCTATTTGTCAGAAGTTCAATATGGTGATGCCAGTTAAGATTTTCATCAACCCAGACACCTAGATATTTAAGCCTATCAACTCGATCGAGCTGAGTACAATGGCACAAAGTGCTGCTGTTACTATGGCAGGTGTGGGCTCTTATTTTTATTCTAACTGTTGCTGGCGCCCCTGATTTTGTAATAGAGAAGGTGAGATATTTAGTTTTATTAAGATTATTAGTTAGCGTATTTTTATTGAGCCAGTATAGAATCTGCTTAATGCCACTTTCTGTAACGTCAGTTACTTCTTCCCAAGTTTTACCGTAAAATACTACTGCCGTGTCATCTGCAAAGGTAACAATTTTAGCATTATGAAGATGAAAGTTGCACAGTTGATTAATGTACATCAAAAACATTGTGGGGCCAAGTACACTTCCCTGTGGGACTCCATATGTTATTTGAGCTTCTTCACTTACATATGAGCCAATTTTTACACGTTGGGTTCTTCCATTTAAGTAACTAGTGAACATATCCAAGGCTATACCCCGTATACCCATATTTTCCATCCTAGCAAGTAGTTTGGGGATAGAAACAGTATCAAATGCCTTCGCAAGGTCCAAGAATACTCCAATACATTTAGATTTACTATCAAGTGATTTAACAACAGTTTCAGTCAAAGTTCTTAGAGCATCTTCTGTGGATTTACCAGGAATAAATCCAAATTGATTTTTTGACAACAATTTAAAAGTTCTTAGGTAATTTGTTAATCTTTTGTTTAACAGCTTTTCGAGTATCTTGGACATCGCTGGAAGGACTGATATAGGTCGATAGTTGTTGACACTGTCTCTATTCCCCGACTTAAATATAGGATGAATGAGCGCTGTTTTGAAAAGCTTGGGGAATACCCCCAAGTGGAGACTCAGGTTACATATATATGTAATAACAGGAGTCAGAACACTACTCGCAGCTTTTAGTAACCCATTTGAAATACCATCTATTCCTACAGCGCAATCATCTTTCAGGTTCATTATAATAGACAGTACTTCTTCTTCGTCAGTGTCAAGTAAAACAAAGGAAGTTGCTGATTGTTCACCTGAGTCTTGTTGCGATAACCGTGTTTAACCTGTCTGCAAACTTACCACTTTAATAGAAATAGCTACGCAACGTACGATTTCTACGTCATCTGTCTAAAAAAAAGAAAAATAACAAGTGACGCTCGCGCCTGTCGACTTTTTGTTTATATAGCTTCCCTTACATTCTAAATCGAGGGGAAATACAATGGGCGAATGTTTTAAAAAGTTCGTCCATAATGTATTGTGGGACTACCTACCGAGTAATTATCAAGTTTTCAGGCTTCTTTTGTCTGAATTTACTCAGAAATGCTTTGATGGAATTGTGTTTTTAGTGGCTTTTTATTGTATAGTTTTTTTTAAGTTGAATTGACTTGTTCTTGTTTGTTAAGTTAAAATATAATAAAATAACGTTGTGTAACATTTTGTTATTATAATGAAAACGATTTGATTGTGTGTTGAAAATACTGTTGTTCAATAAAACTAAATAAGTAGAGTATTGGATTCGAATTAATTATTTTATAACTGAAAGCTTTTGTGTCGTCAATTTTTTAATAAATCTCATCAATGTCACAAAAAATACTAAACAAAACAGCAGGGACTTATAAGAAACTCTAGAAAAAGATTGAAAAACAATTCCTTGAAACCGAGAGTATTAACCAGGAATAGACAAAGACAAGGGACAAAGATCAAAAACATCGCAAGCCAAACAATATATTTCTGAAAATCAACTGCAAACTCAACGTAAACAAGCATTAACTCATTTACAAACATCTTAAAGCTTCAAATACTGACGAACTGTATTTGTGATGCTATCCCTTATGAGGCTTCCTCATTGGAGCAGAGATGAACGGAGCGGTGTGTAGCTAGGAAAACATTTACTAAAAGATTTCCTACTAATAACATGTTTCTGGTAACTTACTTTTCAGTGGAATGGATAGTAACTACGGCGGAGTGTATAATTATTTCAACATACGTATGGATCTGTCGTAGCCAGATCTTAGAATTGATCACTTCATGATGTGGTCAGCAATTTCATGACATAGTTGTATTTCATGAAATAGAAAATAATCGCTAACTACTGATGCTAGAGATGTCAGCAAAACTGACGGGGCCCGCAAGATGCCTGCCTGGGTCCTGAATCAATTTGAAAAAGAGTTACCGCGGCCCTGGCACCAGCAACTGAAGCTACACGGGTGGGTTCTAGTCAGTAAAAGTCTGACCCATCAAGAGCGGGAGAAGTCATTGGACGATAAAGGACCCAAAAAAAATGGGACAGAAACATGTCTACTAAAGCAGAATCATAATAAGATGAGAATTGACAAGAATCCAGTTGTTCAACTTCCAGTTTTCTAGCTTACCAGCACGCACCGCTCCGCTTCGAGGTTCTATGTAAAAGCAACCTTGAAATTGGTCTACTCGGCCCGAGGCTACAATTAGAAGACGCTCTCAATCCCACTTTGCTAAACGTCTAGTTTTTACTCGATCGTTATTCATTACTTGACAACCGTTTCAAAATAGCTCTGGGCAATCTATTTGATTTGATCGTCAACGCGGTACTCGCCATGCACCCGCTCAATATCAATACTGGACCTCTTTTTCGACAGTTTTGTTTGCAAAATATTTTTTGATTTACATATCCTATGTAGTTATGAAGAAATTCTAACCATATTTTTTTCTGTGTAAAGATGTTTAAACATCCAAGTCACAGACATAAATATAACAGATGACATGATTGTATGTACTAAGTGTGTCAAAAAACGGAGTAAAATTACGATCAATGATCGTACATTGAGTTTTTCATTTAGCATTATCACCGGAAATACACCGACATTTATAAAATGCCTAATTATGCCATATTGAGCTGTAAAAACTGTATAGAAAAGCTGGCCGTGGCATTGGAAATGTTTCTTTCATTGGTAAGTAAATTTGTTTTTGTGAAAAATGGCACGCTTGGTTTTCATACAGATTTATATATGTGATCCAAGTCGTTTTGGATGAGTATGCAAAAGAAGCGAAAAATATTGTGTTCTTAATTATTTTTTAAAGCAACAGTTTTAGTCATACGAAAAAAACATGTTTCAAAAATAATGTACATGAACCATAAATAAATAAAATTTTCAAACCTTTTAACGTAGCCGATACTACGGGAATGCTTTAGAAAGTAACCGTTTTACGGCAATAAAGCGGAGTAAGAACCTTAAATTAAGAACGGAGAATATCTTGCGCAATTATTGGTATTTTATAGACAAAAAAACACCCACGGAAGAAGATGGTATCAATTATAATTGATGGGAGTAAATACCTTACACGTGACAAGTGATTATTTTTGTACCACCTTTTTGCGTTAGGTCTCGTCGAGACCACAGTTCATACACGTGTGTCGCTTTAAAACTTTTAAACATGATCTTAGGTTCAGATTTATTATAGCACTTTCTTCTCAAAGAACTGTAGAGCTAAGCCATTATAGAGCAAGTACCACCTCAGGGGTCAGTGCTCTCGGCAACATTATTCTTGCTGCACATTAATGATCTGCTAAAACCCGGAACCTTTGGGTACGCAGACGACAGCACTGTTGCTGAGAGATACGTGTCCGGCGCACGGGCTACTGGGCCTCAGATTCGGTCTCTCCGGGAGGCCATGGTTGAACGCATGAACCTGTCCTTGAAGGCGGTCTCCGAATGGGGTGATGCCAATCTGGTCAGTTTCAATGCTGCTAAGACCCAGGCGTGTCTTTTTTCCGCTAAAAAGAGCCAATTCCATCCGGCTCCTTCTTTCCGTGGTGTAACCGTACCGTTAACGGACCACCTCGAACTTCTTGGTGTTACGGTGACATCTACCCTCAACTTCGGTCCATACATTGAGGCGAAAGCTCAGTTAGCTGCAAAAAAGTTGGGGATTCTTGCAAAGGTGAGACGGTACTTCACGCCTGAACAGCTGCTCAACTTGTATAAAGCACAAGTTCGGTCATGCATGGAGTACTGCTCTCACCTCTGGGATGGATCTGCCAAATACCAGCTTGATGCACTTGAGTCGATTGACAGACGGGCCAAAAGGCTTATTGGCAACCTTGCACTGGTCGCATCAAAGCTCCAGAGCCTCGAACATCGACGCCGAGTCGCCAGTCTGTCGGTCTTTTATCGGTTACATTTCGGGGAGTGTGCGACGGAACTGCACAATTTGATTCCGCCTAGCCCTTTCCATCATCGGACTACAAGGCGTACGGCCATGCGCCATCGGTACATGGTAGACATCCCTCCCATACGCACAAAGCGTTTTGCTAATACTTTCATTGTGCGCACAGCTAGGGAGTGGAATTCCCTTCCGGAGTCTTTGTTACCTGATAGCTAGCTACAACCTAGGGGTCTTTAAGTGAATAGGTTTCTTCTAGGCAAGCGTGCTTCACCGTAGACCACATCATCGCTTAACATCAGGCGAGATGGTGGTCAAACGCTAGCCTATAGATTATAAAAAAAAAAAAAAACCAAAGATACCCGAGACAAGTATCCACTAACAAACCAAAATGCTTAGTAGGATGGATACTAATCTCAAGTTTTCCGAACGTATAATACCTACATTAAGAGAAACGTATTGAAGCATAATAGCAACCTTTTCCCATTGCTACACTTCAGGGTAAAAGCCTCTTCTCATACAGAGAAGGCACAACAATTAATCACCACCCTTAATCAATGCGCGTTGGCGATTTCAAACTTTAGTTGACTACTATAAGCCCAGGTTTCCTCACGATGTTTTCCTTCACCGGTATCAGCGATGCAAAAAACAAACTTAGAAAGGACAAATCAATCAAAATTTATTGAAGCATACGTGCCGCAAACCAATTCGAGTCAATTGACCTTCTGACAGCGGTATTACCCTTCCATATGCCGCGCGGATTGATCCAAACAATGTCAACAATACAAGTCCAAACCACGCTCACAAGTACTAAAAGACATTCACGTAACTACTGACAATTCCCTTGACTGAGCAATCAAAACAATTACAGGTCGTACCTAACTTCATGTGAAAAAACATCAGTCTTTCTATAGACTTTTAACGTTTAAGCCACTCACGTCTTTACCCAAAGGATGGTAATAGACCAAGATCCCAGAGCCTCCAGAAGATTCCTACTTTTCCTGCACCGAATGTGTGGGGTAGAATAGTGTTGGTATGTACTTTGAACGTACGCAATTACGCATACCTGCTAACTCGGGCCGACGGATATTTACAGGGGTGCTGATTCTTATGTACCTATGATTTACAGAATATGGTTAAATAGTTAATATATATCGCCTAATCAGTATATAAGCTGGTAGTCACCTGTAGTGAGGTCTTGTTCATAAGGCTATTCGATCACAGTTTTATTTATATCGCGTTTTCTTAGCAGGTACATTTTTTGCAGGAAGAGAATGAATCGTTGGGGTATCTTGGACTATAAGCTCGTTCGCTTTGACGTCTAGCAACGTCGGACGCAATTAAAAGTTACGCCCGAGTCCTGGAACATCCTCTGGAAGTAAATATGACGTGAGGGACAGTTTCTATTCTGTGTGAATGGTAATGTTGCCGCCGGACGGCTTGTTAAAGGGGGGATGAATCGAAATCGGACAATCACCAACTTATTAACAGATAATTGCTCCGGGTTTAATTGCCTTAAAATCAGCTTGTTGTATTAATCGTTGGTATATGCTTTGATACGCTCTGTATTATGTACTACGGAGTGCTAAATCTACTTATAAGCAGTTGTATGAAAACCAAAAACAAGGTTTTGTATTAAATCATTAAATCCTTTCCACGATCAATCTATCTGGCTTTCAATCTAACCAAAGATTCAGCTGAATATCAGTAATCTTACATGATCAACTGCCTGTGTGAGCAACTGACCACCGCACCCAGTAACTAGGTAACACGATATCCCTTGGCCCTTACCTTTCCAGAATCCAGCATAAACAACCAATCAATAAAAAAAACAATCAAATCAGTCTATCTCATGTCCGCTATTGTACCTTTCGACATAAAGTTTATATAAATATTAATATATACATTTTTATTATATATAGGCTTGCGCTTGGCCACTATCTCACCTGATGGTAAGTGATGATGTGGTCGAAGGTGTAGCACGCTTGCCTAGAAGTAACCTATTCACAGACACCGAGATCTACGTTTATCGCTCCTATCGGTCATTTACAATTGAATTAGTACGAAAATCAAATTCAAACCCCTTATCTTTCGATTCATCATTGATCGCTTTGCTCCAATTAGAGCCAAAATTCACGAGTACCATAGCAAACCATGGATGCGACGTAGCTCCGCCGATTAATTGAAAGCTAACATCAAGCGGCATTGGGCGTACAAAGCCGATTCCGGCAACAAACGTACGAATACGTGCCATAGGACGATCTACAAGGAAATCGCCTTTCAATGGTGGATGTTGAACGAAGGTATGAGGTGCTAGATGATCACAAATAAATGTATCGATTTTTATATTATTATTGAAAAGCTCGATTTTGACCAGTATCTCACACGGTGATAAGCCGTGTTGTGGTTGACGGTGAAGAAGAACCTAGAAGTACCTGTTCAATCTTGACTTATGTAAGTTATTATAAATTTATTATTGCTTGAAAATCCTGGTTGCCGCCGTTTTATGCTAAAGCTCAGCTCTCTCTTTCACAAATAAACCTAAAAAGAATGATGGTCCAAGAAATAACTTTAATAGTGTTTCCAAGCTTTCAGAAGCTACTAAATACTCTGAAAGTATTTTAAAGCTCTAGATTCCGTACTCTTTAAATGTGTGTTTTGGTTTATTTCTCGTTTTAACTAAGCATTTCCCACCCTAATCGCTTTGTCCCCCTATTAATCGTAACCGAAATTCACAGAGGTACTAGGAAATCATGGCTGCCGCGCAATTGCAACGTCTAATTGAAAGCAAACAACACGCCGTGAGGGCGCACAAAGGCGACCATTTGAATTGTTAAACATCTCCGTGTGTCGCTGGGAGCCTGGTACTTTCACTCCAGTTTGTCGCTAGTTTGAGCTTTTGTCTCTTTTTATTGTTCGGCAAATAAAAAGAAAGACGTGTGTTTAGGATTAGTTTGTTACGCTTTTAGAAGTGGTGTGCAAGATTTTTTTTGTTTGTACAGGATTAGTTTTAAGGGGGACGGAATTCTTCGGTTTTACGAGGACAGCTATTAGTTTGTTCTTTGAAGCGTCTTCTATTTTCCACTGTTTAGCTTTTTGAAAAGCCTATTTTAAGCGGTATGACTAACTGGTAGGTAATAATACCGAACATCCTGACTTCTTCTAAATACTTAACTGTGAAGTTGACAATATTCCCACTCATTCTGCGGAACCAATAAAGTAAATAGCGTGAGACCCATAAAACAGGAGGCAATACATTAAATGCTGTTAATCAATGATACGTGCGTCCATTATTGATCGCTATCACCAGCATGAGCAGGGGACCAGGGTTCAATAAAACGGCCATTAGTAGGTGCAGGTAATAAACGGGGGACGACTCAATCGCCCTAAGTAACACTCACTTTATAAGTGTGAGATGGGTCGTCAATAAGTGATGCAGAGCTTTAGATCGAGAAATTGGGTAACTGTCACGGAAAATGGTTAATTCTTGAAGTTTATGTTCACTGTGCTAATAAAAATCAGATTAAATATAAGAAAGAAAGAAGAGAAAAGTTAACGTTTTTTTTTAATAAATCAATACATATAATAAATCTGTAGAAAAGTCGTTTTTGTACATCGAAAAGATTTCCAAAAAAAATAGGCAGGGTGTTAAAAGATAACCAACAGAACCCATTTCCAGCATTTTTTGATATTTTTTCTGTTTGTCGGTTCGTTGTTTATCTGTTTAGCTGTGCACGCATCACGTAAAATGTACGAAACCAATGTAGATAACTTTTGTATATACAAATTGTGTGTAACTTGAAGCATTACTAAGTTTTTGTTTCATCGCAATCGGTTCGCTCTATCAAAAGTTAGGTGAAGTTAAAGTGTTCAAGAAGTACAATATCACAACACACGTAATTCAGATACTCGGACAGTTGAACTCCATATGCGATAGATGGCAATGTGCATCTGAAGTAATTTTCTCGAAAGAATGATAATAGAAAAAAAATTGGTAAATTGATGGGGTAGACAGGAAGGTAAGAAGTAGGGTAGGTAGAACTAGGAAGTTAGGTATGAAGGTAAGTAAGTAGTAAGGATAGGGTAAGCAGGTGACGGGAGCAAAGCCGCGGGCACAGCTGGTATTTAATACATAGACAGATCACCTATATTCAAAATTCAAAAACAGAATCGGTAGAAATACAATATTAATAAAGGATAACTAATTTAGGTTTAGAAAGCACATATTTCTAAGGAAAATCCCAAAGAATTCCCAAAAACTACGAAACTGAAAATCAATCACAGTGTTCTGTTGAAAGGTATAATTATTAGTGATTTTTAAGTTATATTGAAAACCGTAGTTACTTTCATGAACTTAATAATAAAACTGTATCCCAGCCTTCCTGAAAATGCGCAGGCCGATCAATTTCATAACCCATAACGTCTCGAGTCTCGAGGCGTCGACACCGGACATCCTTTTCCCGTTAGATCGTTAGAAGTGCCATCAAACCGGTGCACTGCTAATTTTCTTGTTATTTTCACGGCAATAAACTGCTTGTTCTAAGAATAACCTTTGGCTTTTAACAGCAGTTTTTTTTATGCAGAAAGTTTAAATGTAGTATTTTTCTTTGAGAGACACGAGAGATAAACCTAAAAAAAACTTTACCTTAACTTTTTTTTTTGTTAAAAAGCATTTTATTTTTTTCTTTGTAGTGTCGGTACCTCATATTACCATGAAAATCATTTATATCCAGACTACATCTCATTTCAATTCCAATAAGCCCAATCACGACTAGGATACATTGGTTTATTACGGATAAGTGCCTACCTTCTGGTTTCATCATCAGATCAGTTCGATGGTACCATTTTTATCAGTACCATTTATTTATGTGTATTTGCTTCATCAAAGTCGCTTAACTGTTCGAGATATCTTATACGCATGACATACTTATGAAGGAGTTCCAGTAGCAATCTGTGGTCTTCTTCATCAGTTTCACTTCACCTAATGATACCTACTATCTGAGTGCAAATGCTTGCCATGTTATCGAAAATACTAAAATCGCTATATGTCTGCCTATAATATTTGATGACTTCGCTCGATTTCCATAGGATCCCATCATCAGGTTCTGATTTGGTGACAATGGGACCATCTCGAGAATAAATACATCAAAAAAAAAAAATGCAAATCCTCCAAATATTTGACGGAGTCGTAACAGAACATATATTATATTAAAACAAATTAAGAACATCCAATTTAAGGATCTCCTCCTTTTTAAGAAGTCATTTAAAAAATAAACAATAATTTATAAAAAAGATACCGTGCGACACTAAAAAGGCACACTACTCCTATAACACCCACCTACTAAACTACTGGCTACTGCTATTTTACTAGATTCTTCTGCAATTTCACTCCTGTGGCCTAAACAACTGGAACTGGGGTGTCTTTAAGTCAAGAGGGATGAAGTTACTTGTAGGTACGCGTGCTCCACATTCAACCACATCATCGGTCACCATCAAGTGAGACGGTGGTCAAACGTCCGCCTGATAATAACAAAAAACAAAGAATTTTCCTATTCAAAACGTAACATAGATCATTCAGCAATAGTGTTATTTTGAATCAGTGATATAGTTTTCATAATCTTTTTCACTCATAACACAAGTTCAAGCTTGCTTCGTTTTTTTAAACCACATAGTGATATTGAAATCGTAATCTGAAAATAAAGATTTTTATTATTATTGTCATAATCGGATCACAGAGATATTACCTCCAACAAGCATCCAATTTACGTGACGTTTTTTTTTTTTTATTTGTAATTCACAAAACTGATGTACAATCAAGTAAACAAAAAAATATTGTATAACAAAAAAAGTCCGATTGACACCTACTAGATGTGAATCTTACATGCACATTATAAAAACACTTATTATTTGAAAAAAGATAAAGAGAATTCAAGTAAATAAAAAAAAAAAACATTTTTAACCGCTAACAGATGATAGAAAAATAACATAAGATCAAAAATTAAATCAAAAATAAAATTAAAATCTAATCATAATTGATGCCAATCACAGCAAAGTATTAAATAAAACAAAAATTAAATTAAAATCAAATCACAATTGATTCCAATCACAGCAAAGTATTAAATAAATGAAAAAATAAATAAAAATAAATTAAATCATAATTAAATAAAAATCTAATTAAATGGTAGTTGAGTTAAAATTAATCAAATTACATTGAAAATTAACTCAAAATAAATCAAAATTAAATCAAACAGAAATATATTATAAATCAAAATCAAATCACAACCAATTCAAAAATTTAAATAAAAAATAAACCAAATTATAATAATATTATCTAATAACTAAAACAAAACCAAATCAAAATTAAATAAAAACAACAAATCAAAATTAAATCAAAATAAATCAAGCTAAAATTAAATAATCAAACAAATAAATCCCTGAGTTTGCTTCTCACTGAGGCCACGGAACCAGCAAAGACATCTATTTCGCCACGAATACCATTTGCAAGAGATAGCATGCGGCATAAGGGCGAAAAACTACCTATATTAGTACGACTATGAGGTAGGCCGAAAGTTCTTCGGTTGATTAAGCGGCTACCACTACGTGGGATACTAATATTTACTTTTTCCAAGAGATCGGGGGAATCTATCTGACCATTAATCAATTTAAAAAGAAACATAAAGTCTAATGATTTCCTACGAGCACCTAGAGATTGCATTTTGTAATGACTCAACCTCGTGCTATAGGAATTCAGACTACGACTTCTATTATCTGCGTAACATAGGTGATAAAGAAATCGTTTTTGAACGCGCTCTATCCTATCTGAGTGTACCTGATAATATGGTTTCCATACGGCACTACAGTATTCCAGAATACTACGAATAACGCTGTTGTAGATGGTTATAGTCAGGATTGGTTCCCTAAACAGTTTCATCTCTCTGACGATGAAACCTGATAGCTTAGATGCTCGACTAATTATTTGGTTGTAATGACCTCTAAAACTTAAACTGCTGTCTACTAGAACTCCAAGGTCCCTGATAGTATCGACTTCTTGGAGGGGGCTATTATTAACGGTATAATAAGTTTGACATGTTTTCTTTTTCCTGCTAAATTGTATGTAATAACACTTGCTTTCATTTAAATACATTTTATTTTGTAAGCACCAGTCGTGAACGCTATCTAAATCTTGTTGAAGCTGAGCAATGTCGGACTCGTTGTGTATGGTACGATATAGCTTCAAGTCATCAGCAAAAAGTTTATATTCCGAATTAATTTTGCGGCCCAGATCATTTATGAAAACTAAGAAAAATAAAGGCCCCAAGTGTGACCCTTGAGGCACGCCTGATGGTATGTAGCACTGTTTGGATTTAAAACCCTTAAGATACACCAGTTGCGATCGATTCCTTAGGTACGATTCGCACCAACGCAGCAATGACCCATGAACACCCATACTTTCCAATTTAGCAATAAGTAAGACGTGGTCTACTAGGTCAAAGGCTTTTTTAAAGTCAGTGTATATTGCATGAACTACACTACCATCGTCTAATGCAGATGCTATATATGAAACATACTCGACTAAATTAGTCAGTGTTGATTTTTTGGGGCGAAAGCCGTGCTGGTTATCATCTAGAACATGCTTAAAATGAGAAAACATCTTTCTCTGAACAAGTGATTCAATAATTTTACCACATGTGGAAAGAATTGAAACCGGTCTGTAATTTGCAACATCATCAATACTACCAGATTTAAAAATTGGCGTGATGTGCGCAATTTTCCATTGATCAGGAAAAATGCCCTGGGACAAAGAATAGTTAAAAATTGTAGTCAGAGGATCAGCCAGGTTCGCTGCACACTTTCTAAGGAAGAGAGGAGGGATTGAATCAGGCCCTGGACCTTTATCACATTCTAAGTTAGCCAAGTAATCAAAAACTTCTTTAACTTGAAGTTCGCAGTAGCTGAGAATGTTGTTGTTTCCGGGAGTGGGTTCAATTGGCGCTAGTGAGTGAGTAATATTGCTTACTCCATATATGGACTGAAAGTTTTCGGCAAACAAATTACTAATTTCCTGACCGCCTCTGGCAACCCTAGTGTTGTTTAAAGTCATTTTGTTAGGAATATAACTATCACATAACCGTTTATTTTTTAAGTACTTCCAGACATGCTTAGGATTAGTGCGCAGATGTTCGGCTATATTCCTCTTAAAGCTTGCATAACAGTCATGTATTAACTTACTACAACGCGTTCTTAGGCATTCAAACGTAATTTTATCTCTAGGGTTTCCGTATTTTTTATATAACTTATGATATTTAGCTTTCTCCTGAATGACTTTTATTAAAGCTCGGGTATACCAAATAGGATAGCGTTCATCTCGTGGTTTTGTAATTGGAGTATGCTGTTTTATAATTGGCATGAGTATGTCATAGAATTTCTGCAGCATCTCGTTAATACTATTTATAGCATTCCATTCATCAGACCAAGAAATCTTCGCAAGCTCAGCGTTGACCACTTCGTAATTGCAAAGGTAAAAGTTCAAGTACGGAACCTTTTTTTGTGTTAGAGGTTTGCTATGCTTGGTTGTAAACGATATCTCTAGCGCTGGATGATGAGGATCAGTCTGTATAAGTGGAGTTAAGGCCTGAGTTACCAGTACAGTGCTATTACTACTACTAAGGACCAGATCTAAAACTCGATTTGAAGCATTGACTATTGTGTTGCATTGATGGAGATCATTAAAGGCTAACATATCTAATAACATGTTTTCCTGACTACCGCTTGACCCTTTGGGGACCAAAATACCAGAAGCCGCATTATATTCCCAAGAGATACTACCCATATTAAAATCACCGATTAGTAGGTTGGTAGAATTCATTTTACTCCTTTTGTTCATTACTTCTGTAAAGTTTCTAAATAGTTCATCGATATAATCTTGTTTGGTTGGAGGTGGGATATAAACTGCACAAACATTAATATTTAAACCACTTTCACATTTGATTGTGATCCACAATTCCTCGCAACGGGACTCCCAGCTTAATCTCCGTGAAACCTCATATTTGTCCAGAATTGCAATAAAGACCCCCCCGCCATCCCTTTTTGTAGACGAGGACAACGTAGATGACCTATCGCGCCTAAACACTCTGTATCTGCTATCTAAAATTTCATGGTCAAACACCGTATCATTAAGCCAGCTTTCAGTGCCGATTATTATATCATAATTAAAATTCAAAGATGCTGTGTAGAAATCCTCTGTCTTGGTTCGTAAGCCTCTTACATTTTGGTAATATACTTCAAAACTGAATTTGAATCATAGTTACACAAAAAAGCGTGCTAAATATGCTAACAATTTAGTTTAAAAGCTACAAAGATTCCAGACATTCAAAATTTTTTACGAGCTGAGATTTCGTTGTTACATCTTTTCTCACAAATATGCGACCATTCCGTACCCATACAAAGTTGTATTTCCTTTCCTTAGCAGCGATTCTTGTCGCTGCATGTAGTTTTTTATTGGCCATAGTCAGATTTTCCGTTACAAAAATCGGCTGCTTCGCTCCACCAATGCCAATGTGGCTGCAGTTTAACTTCTCCGACTCATTCTTCTTATTGAAGTTTCTGACTGCAGCAAGAAGATTATCGCGAACGCGAGGACTGATCAGCTTGACGACTATACTACGTGGACGATTTGTTTCTGCATTCAATTTGGCAACTCTATGAAATGACTGAATTTCACTATCGTGAAGTTCATTTCCCACAACTCTACCCAACTGTTGCACGACCGTTAAAAGGTTTTCAGTTTTGTGTTCAGGCACGCACTGTATTTCAATATTACTCTCACGAGCCAATTGGTCCATTTGGTGCAATTTAGTGTCTAATTCCCTCACTTGGGCACCCAACATGGCGTTGTTTTTGAGGAGTTCAGCACTACAGTTGTTATACTTAGCATTCAAATCGGCTTGATCATCATAAGCATCGGAGAGAAAAGCCACAGTCTTCTTAAACTCTTCTAAGTCTTCGTACATTGAAGAAAATCTCGAGGTTAGGTCACTTACATTCCTTTGGACCGTAGCTAGAGTGTTTTCAAATTTCGCTAGTGAGGCCTGCTGACTGACTGTATTGTTCAATTGCGCTTATGTGAACGCACCTTAGAATAGTGTTGCATGTTTTAATATTTAAGTTGAGAACGCATGTCTCTCAAGTGGCGACATTACGGCCCAGTTGCTTGTTCGGTAGTTAACTCAACCAATGGTTAAATATGGTTATTTGTGATACCAACAATTGATTAATAAACGGATTTTACCGAAATTAAAAACCATTGGTTAGCATATTTAAACATTGATTGAGATAACTACCGATAAAAAAAAGTCTGGGCTTCAGCGATGATCCGGGGTGCTCCCCAGAGCGTCCCTTTCCTATCTACTAACCATCGCGAGTCACAGACTTAAATACTATAACTAAACTCTGTTATAATAAGACTGTAGTATAAATGTATATGTTTTCTATGGGTACAACCAATTGAAATACATTCAACCTACAGTTGGACTTTCACTTCATTCAACCTCACCTCCAAGAGTCCTTAAACATATATTTGAAATGCTTGTCAAAGGTAACATATCTGATTTATTTTCTTTTATGCGTCTATGGTACTTCAAGGCAAACATCTTGCTAGATGTGGATTGTTTGTCCCGAACTTCCAAGCCTTATCTGAAATCAAGGAAATGTTTCACACGCCAGGTATTCTGTCGCTCACAAGTCCGTTGATCAAAATGGACTGAACCAGCACAGATGTAACAAATTATTTTTTATATACCTACATTCTAAGCAAATAAAGACCTATTCTATTCTATTCTATTCAGAAACGACTGAATGAAAAGATGCGTTCCACCGATACCTCTCTATTCATTCATTCTTATCACATAAGAACTAGGTACTCATCAAGAAATGGAAGCAACCAAACCAGAAAATATCCGCTGCACTTCGCTCAAACTAATCCTAGCAAATGTTCGTCCTCTCGTGCCATCAAACATAGATATGTCAAATGCGACTGAAACCGAACTCGGGCGCAATGAAATGGTTCCCAAAACTCTGCAAATGGAGGTCCGATTCGCAGTAAGTATAGATGCATTAGCAGATTAGTTCAACAGTGTGCACAAGAAATAAATGCAGTTCTCGGAGGTAAGGTTTAATGTAAGTGACCTCAGCAAGGACTCCTTGGTAGATCTTCGTGAATATTCATGTACGCTCTAACTAGCGTTTGATGACTTTGCAGTGAGGTGGTGGTAAGGATTTAGTTTTAGCATTTTATGTATAAACACTTTTTCTTTCTTTATGTGTTTATCATGACAGCTGTCGAAGCCAAAGTGCAATGCAGCATTTCAAAGTTGCTTAAGGGCATAATCTCTTCCTCTAAAC
Organism: Orthosia cruda; assembly: GCA_964057195.1. Classification (NCBI taxonomy): domain Eukaryota; kingdom Metazoa; phylum Arthropoda; class Insecta; order Lepidoptera; family Noctuidae; genus Orthosia; species Orthosia cruda. The sequence continues at coordinate 37,282,139 of OZ059838.1, forward strand.
ATACTAGCAGATCGTAGAAATGTTCTTCATTTATATCAATCATGACAAACAACTTTTTCAGAATTTACTTTGTGTCAAATGTTAGACGATAAATCTATTACGAAATGAAAACATTATATTGCAGATGAAAGACAGCAAGTATCAAATAATATTCAAAACTCCTCTTTTAAAATGACCGTTTCTCAGAAAAGGGAAAATTACATTTTTAGGTCTGAAGGTAAGCTAGTAGGACTAAACATCTCATCTAGAAAGCCAACATCTTCGTCCAATCTCCCAGTTACTTACAAAAGAGCGACTCAGTATCGAAGCTGTAACATTTGCATTTTAGATTTAATATCATTTAACTGCGAAGGCCCATGAGTTTTATGAGATTTACAACACTTCTACCAGACTGTGCGGTGGAAGGGTTGTGGGTTGTGGCTTTGCAGTCGAGGAGAATGTTTAATGCATTAATGCTTGGTAGTACAATTCTTAGCTGTTAATACCTGGTTTTATTGGAGTTTGGTTTAAGAAAAGACGCGATTGTTTTTCAATTTTCTTTCTCCAGCTTTTATTATTTTGTGAAGGAGTACATAGAGATAGAGGATGCTTGTTGTGGAGGTACATAGAGGAAGAAAAAGAGATTTAAGGCAAAACTGAGTATGTGGTATTCTTCTCTACGCTTTTCTTCTTCTTATTTAACTAGCAGCCATGTTTAGTGAATTGTATCTTAATTAACACATATTTCACTGTGTTGAATGAAGTGCTATTGTAAAGACCTCGTTGTGTTTAATTAATGATGAAACATTAATTAAATTTTCTAATAAAGCATAAAATAGGAAATAGGTTTACGACTGTTTCGCAAGGCAAACACCCGATGAACTATAAACTTTCCTGTACAATCACATAAAAACTATGAATTTAAACGCACATTCTATGAAGACTTCAATAAAAACATTATAACAATCTACCAATAACGCTGAACTATCAAGCGAATGAGAACAATCAGAGATGACACTTTTAAGACTTTTGCAAAAGAAAAAAGTAACTATACCAGTGGTAGGTACTTTAAATGAGACATGTCAAGACATGGCTGTGACTGGCTCGAGTGAAATCTTTATTATTATTTCAGTTGAAAGACGTGTCCTGGTGAAGGCTTATATTCCCCAGTATATATCTTTCAACCAGACCGATCAATGGACCGGTCCATTTTTATGCTTCTCGCATCCAGCGGACACCTAGAACCTTTCGGCTCTATTGGCCATCAGTTCTACAAGCAATGTTCAGTATATGCACTGTCCACTGCCACTAAGTTTGGAAATTCTTCAGGCAATAAAACATACAAACGAATTGTAATATCAAAAAAATTGGACAATAAAAATTAATACAAACATAAATCATCCTGTGCAGTCGTTTTTGAATTAACTTTTATTTATTTATTAGTTTTTTGTTGTTTTTTTTTTAGAATTAGATACATTTAAACATATAAGTGTCATATATTTTGGAAATCACCTCTTAAAACCCTTTGTTTTGATACTTCACATGATGGGATTGGAAGAAAAAAAATTTGGTTCCCCACAATATTTTTCTATTTTCCAATTTTAATGTACCCAGTGACACTGACGAAGCGATTGACTTAAGAATCATCAAAATCGGCCAACGCGTTTGGTCTCTAGACCGCCACATAGGAACATACATACATACATACATACACTGATAAACATATTACCCTCATTCGGATTTCGGTTAAAAATCTGTTTATTTCTATTTTTTTGGAAGTATCTAAACTTAAATTATTTAATTGGTTATCTTTTAGGACAACCCTAACATCGCCATATAAAATAAAATAGTTTAATATCGTGGAACTATAAACGCTGTAGCATTTAAAACGGCAATGCAATTAGCATTCGGCATTACTTTGAATATTTTATTACAACATTCTAGAATTACTTGAATAATGTTCATATCAACAGAACAGCTAATGTTTCAGTCTACGTACCATCTTAATGAACGTATCAAATTAAATCTAAGATATTAAACTTTTCAAGTGCTCTAGAAGAGTTTGTGTCAAGATAGGGTCCAATGCCCGTCACTTACCTTGTTTTACTAGTACTTATAAAATATGATCAAATTTTTTAGGAAGAAAAATGAAGTCGATGAGACTAAATCACCATTATTCTTCTTCTTATTGATTTTACAGTTTTTGTTGGTCCAATTCTTCACCACTCCCACGGTACTGACTGCCGTGACTTGACTGCAGGTTTGGGCTGCCGGACTGGGGCGCAGAGGGCAGGAAAGTGAGAGAAACATATCCACAAGCTACGCTATGACCCCATTATGGAATAAGAGAGAATTATTTCGTTTCTCTTATTTTTTTCCAAACAAAGATTAGCCAGCCAATGCATCCAACTTACACTCAGGGCTGACTACCCCATTTTTCACACTTAACTGTCGGTAAAACAAAACGACACATAACCCCGCATCAGTATACATCGCCGGTTACGTACCACTGGGACCCAGCTATCTGCTACACGCCTGCCTGATTAACTACATGCATGCATGCGTAGTTATTCCGATCCCCTGGCGACGCGAGATGTATTCCGATAGATTGCCGATACTTGTGTAAGCGAGTTGCTGACGATTGGTTTAATTAATTGGCGATACCATAACTAATTCAACTCTAAAAGTTGAATTACTGATGGTATCGTCTATAATTATAGAGTTTTACTACACTTGATAGTAATTATACCAAAACTTTGCCAGTTTGAACCTACAAGATTTGTAGATGGAAGGTACACAATTTAATCAACCAATCTTTAACTAACATAAGATTTGACAGCACAATTAAATTGACTTCCCGAATGAGCCAATCAGCCTCTGAAGTCAGTAAGCTATCACAATTTCGAAACTTAACATAGACCCATAATTATGATTGTTGTATATTAATTTATGTTAAGCTTCTATAACTCTTCTCAAGCATGAGACACAGCGGTTTCAAAAAAACAAAATTGAAAACATAACCCTTTCCTTGCAGTCGTAAAAAGGTACCTAGATTTATCTAAAACAAACACGCTCCACGTTTAAAAAGCTTGTGTAGACTTGGTATTACTCGCGCAACGTAACTACACATGCGTGTGCAGTAAGTAAAACAAAGAACGCCGCTTGTACCAGCTGCCCGCTTGCTAACTCTTGATAAATTCGTTAGCCAATTGTTTAGGTGGCACCGTGAACCGTGTGTTAACTAGGCGTTAGATTGAGGCAGGTTAATCTTGATTTTATTTAACAGCGTTTGTTTTGGTATCTTTTCACTAAAAAACAAACGCCTAAAATTATTCAATCAATCTGCCTAAATAATGCAGCTAAATACTAGTATTCTACATGGACCGACTGCCAATGACCTCCACAACCCAGTAACCAGGTATACCCAAAAGAATGAAATTATTAATTATTCTTGGAAAGTATAATACCTAAGCGTGAGCGACATAGCAAAGGAAGAATTTAAACGAAATACAGAAATATCTAAATCCTATATCAAATGGGGATTTGCGACTTCGTTTTTTAAATAAGTGATTTAAATATGACGTGCAAATGTCAGGCATTCCCTATTGAATTCGTTCACTTTGAATTTCCAAGATATTTGACTACACTTAAAAGATCTCTGTATTTACGTATTTTTGTACTGTCTCCCAGAGGAGTGGGATGTCTGAAGGTATCAAAGCACGCTCGGGAACATGTACCTACAGATCACAAGTATATAAGGCTGAAATGTTTTGTCAAAGCTTTTTGATCTGACTTAGAGACAGTTTTAGGTATCTTACTAGAACTTGTAACGTGTTTTAGTGAAGGAACTCTATGGCAGCACATAGCTACTGATATCTCATAAGCATGTGTAGTTTTTTTTTTTTTAATAGATTGTAATACAATTAAATGAAATGTAAAGGATACAGAGTATGTATTACAATAAAACATTACATATTTTAGATTCACAATTTTAATCTTATTATTATCAGTTTTTATTATTCTGATTTTGTCATTATTTAGTGCTGTGGACTTTTCACTTACAGGTGTGCACCTGTAAGTGAAAAGTTCACTGTAGTCTATAGTCAATTGTGATTAATTTATTTTCAATGTTATTGTGAAAAAATTGTTGGAGTGCCATAATAGTAAATAATAGTAGTAATAATATTAATAATAGTAATAGTAAATAAATCATATTCATAAAAAATAACTAAGAAGATTAAAATTTTCCTATGCACAAATGTTCTTTTGGATCACAAGTTTTGTCTCATTACAATCAATCTGCCTAGCCTTTGCCCAACTACATATGTTGGGGTCGGCTTCCAATCTAACCGGATTCAACTGATTTTACTTGGAGCGACTGCCTATCTGACCTCCACAACCCAGTAACTGGGTAACACGGTACCCCTTGGCTAGACTGGTGTCAGATCTAAAGCTTCTGACTACCCGTAACGACTGTACAAGATTTCCAAATGACAACCGTGACCAACGGCTTAACGTGCTTTCCGAGGCACAAGTTTTGTCTCATTACAAATGTAAAAAATTAAAACAACGTTTTGCAATAAGAGTTATTGTTTTCATAAACAAATATACACAGTCTCCTTACTTACGCTAATGAGAACCACTGAGTTTCGACAGTCCTTTCACATACGAACACACATTCTTTGACGACGATTTCATTTTTTTACGTTAGTCTTTAGAACTCCCGACTTAAGACCATGTCTAAAGAAAGTCTTGCCAATATGACTGTCATAATACTAAGATCTGGAAAAAAAAATTTCATTCTCTATTTTTGGTTTAAATCTTTTGAGAATTTTCTGAAAGTAAATGTTAAAAGGCATGATTGCTATCTCGAGTTGAGTTGTTTAGTAATTTCAAAGTAGATTAACATATTGTGTTGAGGTTGTCTAAGTATAGAAATAAACACTTTTACAATGATTTAAACAGAAAACAATTAAACTAGATGCTTTAGATAATTGTTATCCTAAATTGATTTTAACCTAAGTAAACCACAGAACAGTAAACGTCTTTCCCTAGCTGTGGAAAATCATGATTACTTCTGCTAAAATCAAAGACTTCCATAAATGCCTAAACTAAAACATTTCCCTTTTATACAAATGTTAGAATACTATTTATTCTGTGATCATAGTAAAACCTTCTGAACTTAATTCTTTATTAAGTGACACTTAAACCAAGACCATGATAAAACCTTGTAAATCACAATCATAATTCGAAGAATGGTAAAAAAAATCTAGTCTTTTCATATTTAAAAGTTCTTTTTTCTAACAATTCTTCTCTTTACAACACAATCACCATCAATGTTTTTAAAATAATGGCATTACCAATGTCGTAAGTATGATATGCAGTTACCATTAAATTCAATTACAGTGCAAAAAATCCATGTCCCATTAGTTAAACGCCGTAACAGTCTCGGTGTAACCAATCCGTAGTTTTTAGTTGAAGCTCGAGGAAGTTCTGGGGCCTCCTAACTCGCTTACTATGAATTACTTACATACACCACGTCCGACAACGACTTCGCCAAAACAGCTTTTAGTGTTATTCGGTTTTAGTTTGCTAAATGATGTTCCGAAGTACCTGCTTTGTTTTGTTAGACACTGGAGTTTAACGTGTAAGAGGTTTTATGGCTTTCTTCTCATGAAGAGTGCAGTATGTCTGAGTAATTCGAAACTTAAAAGCAATGCAGGCGTAGGCATCTTAAGAATCAAGCAATCAAGTGCACTGACAATTATAAAATACATACTTTACGAGGGGAGTTCTAAAAGACTTAAAATAATTTTATTTTTACGGAATTATTAGATCTTCCTATGTAGGTTCTTACATTGTACGTGTGTAGGGATAAAACTATTGATCAATTTCCTTGTAAATACATGCTTTTTTAAATCACTTGCCATAACAGACAACTCCTCCAGTTTGTTAACTTGTCATAGACAGCATCACGCTAGCGTAACCTAAGCTTTACTCAGCGGTGCCACCCAACCTCTTAAAGTACACTGCCATCTTTCTTTAAAACAAATATACCTAAAATTGCGTCTGAGACAACACTAGCAAAAAATGTGTTCCATTACAAAGAAAATTCCCTCTAAACGACGCGACGATCCGAAATCGAAAAAAAAAGCCTGACTTAACATTCCACGATACTTGACGAATAGTTGCACTTAGCAGCGTGACTCCACGCCATATGATAGAGGACACAATTTGTGTATAGAATGGAGGTATCAGTCAGTCACGGTACACTGGGTGGCGTCAGTGGCGTGATCGATGCGTGGCCGCCGCGTAAACGGTGCGTTACGGAGAGATGTGGACGGAGACGCGGAATTGCGATCGTTTGCTAGATTTTACTTTCGAAGATAAATACTTTTTTAATAATAATAAATCCTAAATTCGGTTAAAATTATACCCAATACGGGTACAATTTTATTGCTATTTCGCGCTTCGCCATGTTTTTTATTATCCCAAAGGAACGTACTGCCTAGATTAAAATGTATAAGAGTAGGTAGCAGTCAGCCACGGTTACGGTATGCTGTGAGGTGTCAGTGGCTGGTCGATGCGTGGTCGCCGCGTAAACTGTGCGGAGCGAAGTGAAGCGTTGTGGAGATGCGCATGGTGGCGCAGAATTGCGAGCGGTGGCGAGTTCTTTTTCTTATTTTGTAATTCAAAAAAAGATTAATTTTTGGTGCCTGAGTTTCCATTTTTCCAGTAATATATGTAGGGTTACCATCATAGAATAGCTTATCCAGTAAATAGGTTACATATATCAGCTCTGTAAGTTAATCTTTTCTGCCAAATAAGCTTGATATGGTTCTGAGCTTAGTAGATAGAATACTTACTTCGAATTGTGGAAATTTGGCTTATCCACTGCCTAGTAATTACGTACTTCTGAAATCCTATTAATAGCGAGCTGTTAGCATGCAAAGCAACTAAAATAAGTAAACATGCCTCTGAGAGAACTCAGTTCTAATAATGATTATGTTTCGCTTCTAGTATTCGTTATAAAATAACTTACAAGATCTGTGTTTAATGTCTACTCATTCGTGGCAAACAGACGTTCTGAAATGCGAATGAAAAGGTAATAAACATCCAAAAAAAACATGGAAAATGATTTAACTTATTGAAAGTAACAACTTGTTGTGAAGCTTCAGGGTTCAGTTTGGATTGGCGAGTGGTTGACTCAGGGAATCAAGCGTTTGTCTTTGATAGCGTTCATTGATAAGTAGATAACTTAAAAATATTCATCTTCATCATCTCAGCCTAAATACGTCCACTACTGAACATAGGTCATCTTTCTAAGTTAATCTTGGACATCGTTGACAACGGTGAAGGAAAACATCGTGAGGAAACCTGGACTTATAGTGAATATTATAAGATTGTGTTCCATTGGTGTAATTGCTGTAAGGCGTTCCAGTGCGAGGGTAAACTTATAAATAAATAAATAAATCCCAAGTGTCGCCACATGAACGTTTCCTGTGGTCTCGAATCCAACGGATTCCCAACATCGGTCCACTTTGTAGGCAACCTTCCAATGCCGCGTTGTCAAAATCAAAATTCAAAACATCTTTACAACAAGTTTAATACGGTTACTATTATGTTTAGTTACTTCTAAAATTAAACGTGGTCTGTATATTTGTTTAAACAACTTCTAAACCTATTTAAATGAGCTCCTAACAGCTGTTATGGAATGCAATGTACATACGTTTTCCAGTACTTATAACAACTTATACATATGCATGTAGGTACCAGGATGATACCCGTAATAGAACATCATCCTCGTTCGGCATAAGCCGAGGACAGAACAGCGAAGGGGCGTGGCCCGAGGTGATGTAGCTCCGTGTAGCCACTACTTTAGGGGCCAATTACGGTCTCAAACATGGCCAAATGTGCCGCGGTGAACATCTTGAACGTCTTGAGCAGTTTGAACGTCGCCTAACATGCATGGTAAGATCCTGGGGAGATTTAGTGAGCGTTTGATGAGGTGGCTATTCTTGAGGTTGAAAAATACAAGATATTGTGGACTTAAACTAAATTCAGACAGAGTTTGGTTTATGTTTTCGAGGTTGTAAAGTCAGGACTAATTTTGTAAAATAGTTTTAAAGTTGGTCTTGAAGTTCGATGATTTACGTAGGTAATAGCTGATGTGAGTTGAAAAGTAATTAACGCAGATAGGTATGTTTAAATTTCAGGATCATATTCCCGCTTTTGACGACTATCTCACCTGATGGTAAGCGATTTATTTAAGAGTGTGTCATTGATGTCCTGCACGTTCTACTCAATATAGATCATCGCTTTGGAACATGCATCTAGCTTTATCTTTCGATTTTATTGTCTTCTTATCATTTCAAAAGTGTTTGTAAATAACTTATTGGAAATACATTATCAAGTTTCAGTTTTATTTTAACAACGAAAGCATGAAATAATTTATCAAAGAGTTTCGATCGTAACTATTTCATTATTTTTCAAATGATAACTAAGTTTCGCACAAATTCAATTGGGTCCAACCCTTTCATCACTTTATAATCTTACTAACTTCGCCTGTGTGGACTAGGTACACGATTTTGGCTGTTTCGTTTTGTGCAGTTCTGGTGGCATATTGCAAATTTTTATCCAAACATAGCTTCCCGCCCACGTCGTTGTTCGCGTAAACTACAAAATTTGCTGAACTTTATTATTCTATCGAATTATAAAAAATGTATGTAAATTGATATAAGATAAGCATAAACTGAACTATTAGAACATGTCGGCGTTGGACTTTAATTCTAGTCTGGTCTCGTGGAATCGCATTCCACGGGAAGGTACAAATAGTGAAAGACCTCTCTGCTTTTTATTTCTGAATTCTACTACCAACACGATAGAAAATTAATAATATAGGTAGGTAAAGTTATCAACCGATGTTCTTTATATATATCAATCGATGGCTGTATTTTTTTATAAATGATATACTTTGTTTCTGCTTTTGGATAATGTTTATTTGGTGTCTTAATTTATTGTCCCATTTAGTCGAAAAAATGATACGACCGTGCCGTCGCCAGAATTGATAAACATTCGGGCCCGATTTATGGCATTTTCCATCACTCTTGCCACAACTTCCGGCGAATATTATGAGAGCTTCAAGAGTCTGAGGTTTTTTGACATAGACTTGAGACTTAAAAAACCCACTGAAAGAAGCCTGGAACAGTTAAATCAGGCGATCTTACCGGCCAGAGCAAGTCCGGATAATGCAGCCCTCAGAATTTCGGTTGTGCCTCGTGCAGTATGTGCCATTGCTCTATCCTGTTTGAACGACATGTTCTCCAGTTCCAGTTTTTTATTATTCATAGGCTCGCGTTAGACAACTATCTCACCTGATGGTAAGATGGTACAACGACAACTCTTGTTCTCTCAAATGACTTTACCTAATCTCCAATTCTCTTACTCTAATCACTTTACTGAAACTTATCTCAAGAAACAAGCCAGCTACAATACTCAATAACAAAATGAACAGTGAATCAATTAACATTGAAACAAGGCACAATGCCTCAGCCGGGTCCGAACTAGATACCCAACTATTCCCCTGAGCCCATCAAACTAGAGGAATGTCCGCGCCGTCATAACTACAGAATCCACGGACTATTTGATTAATTTCAAAGCTACAGAAAACTTGGAGTTGTTGGGTAGTGGTTGCACTGGTTGCTATAAGATTTGGCTGCAATAAGCTGTGAGTTGTGACTATTTGTATAAACCCAGTGTATCGAATAATTTGTGTGATTTCATTTTCAAGATTGTACCTACTTACCTAACTGCCCACACACGATGTCCCAATCTAAGGTAATACATCCTGACTTCCCGATGGTTTGCATATATCGGCTTGATGCGACGTATACGTTTAGAAAACAGGACCATTTTCCCAATACATCAAAGCTCTATTTTCTAAAACGCCAGAACCAACACGCTTCTAAAACGAACAACCAATTTACCATAACATAATTTCAAATTAAAACAAAGTAGCATGCACAATCAGTTACCTACATCGAAGCCCGGCAACAAGTAGGTACTCGTACAACCCACGCTTCGGTTCAAAGCCGCGCAAATCAATTGATTGCCCAATTTCAGTAATTACATGCCATGTAGATGTAGCATTTCGTAGACCTATCTTTGCTTTGTTGTTGTAATTTTTTTAATCATCAGTCATTCGTACTTCTTTATTTTTGGTTTAGTTAAGAATAATGATAATGTTTAGTACTCTAATAATATCTTATTTATTGATTGTTTTTTCTTCAACAAAAATCGCTTCACGTCATTTTACACATGTTGTACACACTCATCTCACATAACTCTAGACATAATAATAAAATATTAAATAAAAAAAACATTTTATTCAGGTCGTAAACCTATATCAGACAAGTTCTTAACATAAAATTATTCATTAATTAATATAAAATCACACATAGATAAATACAAACAAATAAATACAACATCAACACATCAAATAATTTCAAATTCATATTCAATAATAATCATATTAATTACAGTAGTATCTTACGTGCGACACTATACATATATAATTGTCTGTCACAACAGTGTCGCATATAAGGATAGTCCAACCTATTTGCTATCATGCTGAGAACGGTATTGGAACTGTCCCGCGCACAAGAGACGCGCAGCGCTTCCGCATGGTCGAATGAAAACAGTCCGTGCGCGCCCATGCGAACATACCCGAAGCGCTGCAGTAGCGAGGCAGACCCAAAATCGCCCTGAAAGCATTGTTAAATTGAACGACTAACTGTTAACTGCCATGATCATCTTCCATTCGTCTACCACCAGAAAAGAGCCGAGGCAATGATACTCGACGAATCCTGGAAAAATTACAACACTAACGTGTCCTACTTCTCAATTAATTGACCTTATACCTAAAAATATCGGTTTATAATGGACTCTACTACAATTAAACAAAAAATAGTCCTAAAAGTTTTACATTTATCAACTCCGATGATCATTAAAATCAATAAATCCACAATACCCAAATTACACCGAACAACAGAAATTGTTCAAATTGGATTACAAAGCGCCACAGCGGCTGAACGGGGCTCGTTACTTAAAAACGCAATTAAGAACTTAGTAGGCGAAGTTTTTGTGGGACCTTCCACAAGCGCTGTTTTTGGTACCGGCTTAAGTTTGTTCCAGTTTTGGAGATCCATGTGCGAAATAAAACAGAACGACCGTATCACAAGAACACGAATTTACTCTCTAACTAACTGCCTGACCTGAGAATCGAACCCAAAAGAGTTTATGCTCTCGTGCGTCTATCACCCCTTTAATAAGACAATAATACTTCGCAAACAAATTTCAAATGCATAAGGTACTGCCACCTGTCTTCGGATACACTATGTCTCATTCGGCAGGGCTTCAATAGTAGATTTTATCATAAGGGAGCAAAATAATAGTTATACGGTGAGAGCGCTTTTTTGAATCCAGAGCGAAGTGAGGGATTCTTAAGTAGAATCCTGAATGTAGCGAGGGATTGTATGTCGCCCGAGCCAAAAATATATTTTTCATCACACCTATTCGAAAAACGACAATTGTCTATAGAGGATAGCGGGAGCCAAATCCAATTTTGGCCCGTAGGAGTTTGAACTTTCTCTCTTCTGATCGGTCCGCTTCGTGCTTCTGATAAATTTGCGTAGTTGGGTTGGAGGCGCTCGCGTGAAGGTTTAATTTAAAAAAAAATATCACTCACTAACATTCAATTCTCTATGGTGATAAACTCATTTTTGCGATTGGTTAGTATTATACTTACTCTTTTTTGATAAGTATGTAAAGTTAACCAAATAGGTTTTTTTTTATTTATTTTTTATTATTATTGATAGGCTTGCGTTTGACCACTATCTCACCTGATGGTAAGCGATGATGTGGTCGACGATGAAGCACGCTTGCCTAGAAGAAACCTATTCACTCTTGACTTAAAGACTCCCAGGTTGTAGCTATCAGGAAATACAGACTCCGGCAGGGAATTCCACTCCTTTGCTGTACGCATAATAAAAGAATTCCCAAAACGTTTGGTGCGTATGGGTGGGATGTCCACCATGTACCGATGACGCAACGCCGTACGTCTTGTAATCCGATGATGGAACGGGCTAGGAGGAATTAGTTCATGCAATTCCAACGCACACTCCTCGAAATGTAACCGATAAAAAACCGACAGACTGGCAACTCGGCGCCGATGTTCGAGGTTCTGGAGCCTAGATTCGGCCAATACTTCATTGTCGATGAGCCTCTTAGCCCGTCTTTCGATCGCATCAAGTGCATCCAGCTGGTACTTGGCAGATCCGTCCCAGAGATGAGAGCAGTATTCCATGCATGATCGAACTGGCGCTTGATATAAGTTGAGCAGCTGTTCTGGCGTGAAGTACCGTCTCACCTTCGCGAGGATCCACAATTTTTTGGCAGCCAGCTGAGCTTTTGCCTCAATGAATGGACCAAAATTGAGCGTCGATGTCAACGTGATGCCAAGAATCTCAAGATGGTCAGTTATCGGCACGGTCACACCTCTGAAAGAAGGAGTCGGGTGGAATTGGCTCCTTTTAGCGGAAAAAAGGCACGCCTGGGTCTTAGCAGCATTGAACTTGACCAGGTCGAACGCATATGTTTGAATAAGTTACTGGCTGGTTCTAAGTTATGGCGGCAGCCTCTCAAATCCCCTGGTCCGGATGGAATCTACCCAATACTATTGCAAGAAGGGGCATCTGTTTTGATACCTCATTTGAGTAAGCTCTACAGAACCTGCATAGCCTTTGGTTACGTACCCAAGGCATGGAGGGAGGTCAAAGTCACCTTTATACCGAAGGTGGGTAGGCCGACTTACGAAGAAGCTAAAGCTTACAGGCCAATTAGTCTATCATCCTTTCTCTTAAAAGCTCTGGAGAAACTGGTAGACAGGTACCTAAGAGAGGGACCACTTAAATCTTCCCCCTACATAAACTACAGTGCGCCTACAGCCCTGGCAAATCTACAGGAACGGCATTGCACTATGTTGCGAGTCGAGCCGAGGCTGCGCTAGAGGGACAAGAGATCTGTGTCGGGGCTTTCCTCGACTTAGAGGGAGCCTTCGACAAGACAACATTTGAGTCCATACGCATCGCTGCAAAGGAACATGGCATCAATGATATTACGTGCAACTGGATTGACTATATGCTGAGAAGCAGAATAGTCAGATCGGAACTGATGGGAGACAGACTTAGTGCAAAAACAACAAGAGGTTGTCCGAAGGGTGGAGTGCTGTCACCATTATTGTGGTGCTTGGTAATAGACTCGCTACTTACCAAGCTCAATACTGGACCATTCTACAAAGTAGGCTATGCAGATGACATAGCTATAATGGCTTATGGTAAATTCCCGAACATAGTCTCTGGATTATTACAACAGGCATTGAGGATGACAGAGGAATGATGTACAAAGAACCACCTCTCTATCAACCCAAGCAAAGCAGTCATTGTTCCATTCACGAGGAAGAGACGATTAGGAAACCTAGGAGAGCTCTCCCTCAATGGAATAAAGCTGTCCTGGTCTACCGAAGTAAAATATCTGGGTGCAACGCTTGATAGAGAACTCAGGTGGAAAACTCATGTGGAAAATATTACGACGAAAGCCCTACGAGTGTTCGGCATGTGTCGTTCCACCTACAGTAAAACTTGGGGGTTAAAGCCCAAAGTGATACGATGGCTGTACCGGACAATGATAACACCTATTATCACATATGGCAGCATAGTGTGGTGGCCCAGAACAAAGCTTGCCTCGTGCAATGCGCCACTCACCAGATTACAAAGAACGATGTGTCTAGGCATCACGGGTGCTTTCAGGACAACACCTACGGCAGCGATTGAGAAATACCTCAATATCCCTCCTCTGCATATGATGGTTGAATTCGAGGCAAGGAAGAAATTATATCGACTTGCTGTGGCTGGAATATGGGATGCCTCTAAGCCAAGGACCAACCATATAAAGTTTGACGGGAATGAAGGCCTGGATCGGGTAACAAGCATGTTATCCGATAAAATGCAAACTATGTTTGTGTTTGAAAGGTCTTTCAAGGTCCAAATCCCTACAATAGAGGACTGGACGAAGGGAATCGATCCACCAGAACAAGATAGTCTGGTGTGGTACACTGATGGATCCAAAATGGAATCAGGTACAAGGGCGGGAATATACGCAAAAGGTTACAAATGTAGCAAAAGCCTAGGGAAAATGGCAACTGTATTCCAAGCAGAAACTTATGCCATAATAACCTGTGCTCAAGAGAATATAGATAGAACTAGAGGTAAATCCATATATATTCTTAGTGACAGTCAGGCTGCAATCAAAGCCATGGCATCCTACAAAGTGGACTCCGGACTTATTCTGGATGCTGTCCAAACCCTAAACAGGCTTGGGAAGCACAACAGGGTAAGACTGATGTGGGTCCCTGGGCACAAAGGAATCCATGGTAACGAAATGGCAGATGAACTGGCAAGAGAGGGCTCAGCAAATGACTTTGTGGGTCCAGAACCATGTGTAGGCATCTCGACGTGCCTCGTAAATGCCGCATTTAGGGAGTTTGCAGATCACAGACAGCGAACTCATTGGCTATCTAGCACCGGTCTACAACACTCCAAGAAATTCCTAGGCTCTACGTTCAAAGCCCGGGAATGCATTTGGAACATGAGCAGGGGGCAAATCCGCTACCTGCTTGGGGCCTTTACTGGGCACTTTGGAACCAACGACATGCTCATGAAGATGGGTCTAACCGCGACACCCATGTGCAGGTTGTGTGGGGAACAAATGGAACGCATGGAGCACCTTCTTTGCACATGCGATGCACTGGCTGGTAAGCGAATGAGTCTCTTAGGGGTTTGATATCCAAGACCAGAAGACTATAGGCTCATATCTCCCAGTCTCGTTGTAAAATTCATGAAAAGAGTTTTCAACGAGATTGGGGAGGAGTAAGGTATCTAGGGGACCACAATAGATCCCAATGGGTCGAAGTGTCCGAGTTATTTCTCGGCCCCTCCACAAGATAAGATAAGATAAGTTATGGCGGCAATGTGCTTTAAAAAACTGTGTAAATTTATTTTCTAGTTTCGAGTAGGTACTTAGGTAGGTACTCGTAGCTTTTTATTTTTCACATAGGTACCTAGTGATGAAAAATAGTGTGTATCACTCGGGGACAAAATATTTTGTTCTCATATATTTCTCCCGGGATTTTGCAGGTAATAGATTATCCATCACATTTCTTGCGTCAGTTCTAATACTTTCAGGAGTTAATTCTATACTTTGAGTTAAATGTACTACGTACTAGAGAAGCTATTTCAAACAAAAGATTGCGCGTAATTCGGTGACAGCGGGGCAAGCAGGGCGGGGGGGGGGGTTATTTTCTCACAGATAAACAATCAATACGCGCAGATGAACTTTTTCTTACTCTTTGACATTTACACAAACATGGCCGCCCTCCCGCCTCCGCGGTGACGAGACGTCACGAGATACAATAAATTGATAAAATATAATTAGTTGCAGCGAGCGCTTGCCACAGACTGAGTTGGGGTACGCGCGCTCTAACGCGTGTTACAAACAATTGAGTTGAGGAGTCTCCTCTAGTACGTAGTACATTTAACTCAATGGCTGTAGTTCGCGCGTTTTTACTTTGATTTCTTTTTTTTTATTCAGCTGGCGGCGCGACTTGCCAGTCTTTATTCAAACAATATTTGCGTTCGATTTCTTTAATGATAAATGATTTATTTCTGTAAGTTGGTTTTTACAAACACTTACATGTCGATCATATTTTTAAAAACTAGATGAGGTCGGCGTTTCCTATCTGACTACTCTGAGAAGAAAGGCCGAAACAAACTCAGAGGTCACAGTCTCTTTTAACGTCCAGACAAAATCTTGGTTAGATAATGTGAAGACCATGTAGACTGGTGTCTGAAATGGTCTTTTGAGGAAAGAACCAACCAGATTGAGTGGACCTGTCCAGTCAGTGCACGCATTTGTCAATAATCGAGCAGCTCAACTCAGAATTTATGGAGCTCAACGATTCGACGAACAATACCAAAGAAAGGACATTCGGGTAGGCCGCATAAACTACTCAAACTGCCAGACTATGATTAAAAACTAAGATAAATTAGAATTAAAACAAAAAAAAAAGAATGATCCACATAGTCTTCACATTTACAATAATTAAAATAAAATAATAAAATCTTTTTAAAAATAAATATTCTTGTCATTGCAAGAAAACCAAAAAAATATATATTATAATAATAACAAAATTCACGCTGCAAAATATAATTAAAAAAAAACAAAATTAATTTTAAACAATTGGAGCAGCTAAATCCCAAGCTTTTTTGTCCTCAAGTTAATCTTTAATTGTATAAAACGCTTTCTGGCACAACTTACGTTTAATGAAAGATTTGAATTTATTAAGACTTAGATCTTGTACGTGGCTTGGAAGCTTATTATAAAAGTGCACACATTGACATCTAAACGAGCCACCTATTTTCTTGAGCCTTGTTGTAGGTACTACAAATTTGTGTTTGTTCCTAGTATTTATGTTATGGATAGTATTATTTAAACAATTTCATATTTTTATGCATATAAAAGATTTTCATAAATATACTGAGAAGGGACAGTCATTGTATATTTTCTTATAATTGTAAGTAAGTATAATTTAGTATTTAGGAGAGGTCTTATTAGGTGACTTATTATGATAAGTGCTGTGAGAAAGGGGGGCGGGCTGAAAATCAGCGTTGACCAGCATATTAGCCATGGTGCACACATCATCTGCTGAGCTCCTTTTTACCCGACTGCCGAAGAAGGGTAATGTGTTTATGTATGTATCTATGTTTGTAACTATGTGGCGTTCTAGGGACCAAACACGTTGGCAGATTTAGATGATTCTTACGTCAATCGTTTCGTCTTAACCCTGCGAGTGTCACTGGCTACATTAAAATTGGAAAAGAAAAATATGGCGGATTTTGGGCGCCATTTTGTGGAGGTTTTTTCCTTCCAATCCCCTCGTGTGTGGTATCAAAATAAAGGGTTTTAAGAGGAAATTTCAAAAATATATAACACTTATATGTTTAAATGTACCTAATTCTAAAAAAAAATAACTGGAGAGACGTAAACAAGAAGAAATTTATGCTGTGCAGTCGGAGGATACATCTGGTTTTGGTCAGCCAGCTCGCGAAAATGTATCCTCCGTGTCGGTTTTTTTGTTCCATACTGGATAATATTGTGCTTTAAAACTATCTTATGTTTTGTTTATGCTGTAACATTCTTCAGTGGCAATAAATGTTTTCTTGCTTTCTCTTTTGGGTCCGATTCTCAGGTCTGGCAGTTATATTGGATTTTCATCGCATTTTCAGTAGTAGCATGGAGTCTAGATTTTTGCCTTATTGATGAGCTCGACCCCTATTCATCATAGTCATGATTTCAGCCGAAATACGTCCAATACTGACAACGCCCCCGGTTACTCGTACATGGGCCACAGATATAAATCTGACGCGATTGTATGTACTTCGCGTGTCACGATGTTCAAGGCTCTAGCTTGAATATCGTAGCGCAAATCTTTGACTTGCCTACGTCAACTCTAAGCAGATTTCAGTATGATGTTTTAAATAAACAATGTAGCTATTATACCTCATCATGGGTGATGTATTCACTACTCCAATTAGATAACCGTGTGTAACCTGTCTGCAAACTTACCATTTTAATAGAAATAGCTACGCAACTTAAGATTTCTACGTCATTTGTCTAAAAAAAGAAAAACAAGTGACGCTCACGCCTGTTGACTTTTTTGTTTATATAGCTTCCCTTACATTCTAAATCCAGGGGAAATACAATGGACGAATGTTTTAAAAAGTTCGTCCATAATGTATTGTGGGACTACCTACCGAGTAATTATCAAGTTTTCAGGCTTCTTTTGTCTGAATTTACTCAGAAATGCTTTGATGGAATTGTGTTTTTACTTTTTTAGCGGCTTTTATTGTATTTTTTTTTAAGTTGTATTGACTTGATTTATTGTTAAGTTGAAAATAGAATAAAATAACGTTGTGTAACATCGTGTAATTATAATGAAAACGATTTGATTGTGTGTTGAAAATACTGTTGTTCTTTTATAAGTAGAGTATTGGATTCGAATTTATTTTGTATAAAAGATTTCCTACTAATAACATGTTTCTGGTATCTTACTTTTCAGTGGAATGGATAGTAACCATGGGGGAGTGTATAATTATTTCAACAGACGTATGGATCTGTCGTAGCCAGATCTTAGAATGTATCACTTCATGATGTGGTCAGCAATTTCATGAAATAGTTGTATTTCATGAAATAGAAAATAACCGCTAACCGCTGATGCTAGAGATGTCAGCAAAACTGACGGGGCCCGCAAGATGCCTGCCTGGGTCCTGAATTAATTTGAAAAAAAGTTACCGCGGACCTGGCACCAGCAACTGAAGGTACACGGGTGGGTTCTAGTCAGTAAAGGTCTGACCCATCAAGAGCGGGAGAAGTCATGGGACGATAAAGGACCCAAAAAAAAATGGGACAGAAACATGTCTACTGAAGCAGAATCATAAAAAGATGAGAATTGACAAGAATCCAGTTGTTCAGCTTCCAGTTTTCTAGTTTAGCAGCACGCACCGCTCCGCTTCGAGGTTCTATGTAAAAGCGACCTTGAAATTGGTCCACTCGGCCCGAGGCTACAATTAGAAGACGCTCTCAGTCCCACTTTGCTAAACGACTTGTTTTACTCGATCGTTATTCATTACTTGACAACCGTTTCAAAATAGCTCTGGGCAAATTAAATTGACCTTCATTTTGTTGTTAAGAGCGCGGCGAAGCATGAATTGTCCATACAAACGTAATACCAAAATTATTTGTAATTTTAGCATATCTCCACCATATTATGATGATATTCGGATTGAGACAGTATTTATCTAGGTTCCTACGTCTTCTTTTTTTCTAAATTCTTACCTAAAATGAAGTTTTAGCGAATTCCATTTTGTATATTTTTACAGCGTAAATGACATGTTTTCTGTTTGATATTTCTGTATTATAAAAAACAATATCTATAATAATGTCGTAGTAGGAACATAGATCATATTATCAAATTACAAATAATCGTTGTTTTTTTTTAAAACATTAGGTTTTCATTCATAATTTTTGGTATTACGGAACACATCAAATTAATCACACATTTTCAATAGCTAGCTATTGCTGTCGCGTCAAGCAAATGTCAATGTGTGCGTGGTCGCACTGCTCACGGTTGTGTTTGTGTATCGTTCGTACGGGGTTTGTTCGGGGCACTTCGGGTGTGATTCGGGTGTGTTTCACTGCTTGTTGTACTATTGTTCTGTCGATTGTTTGTTGTCAGTATTAGAATATTACATTACTATGTTTTACATGCGTGTTTATTTATTTTCTAAATTGTACTTATTTTAATATTTTTGACACTATTGACTTATGCTATGAACATTTGCCTTGTGATTTGAACTTTGGTATTGAGTAATCTACTTTCTTACGAACTTTGCGTTGTTTACGGACTTTGTTATTATTTACTATATGGTTCGGTTGCCGACATGGTCTCCGAACGTTGGGATGTTTCTCACAGGAAATACCTATTTCCCAATGACATAATACAATAAGTTAAATTAATACGTACCTTAGTATATCTATACTAATATTATAAAGCTGAAGAGTTTGTTTGTTTGAACGCGCTAATCTCAGGATCTACTGGTCGGAATTGAAAAATTATTTTTGTGTCCATTTATTGAGGAAGGCTTTAAGCTAAAGAGACATCACGCTGCGACCAGTAGGAGCGGAGCATAAATGTTGTTTTTTGCAAAAACGGCCAAAATATTTCTTTTTGAGAGCTTTCGTTGCGTGCGTTGCGTACAATCATGTATGTACTTATGTAGTGTAGAGTAGGTAGCTAGATAGGGTAGGGTAGGTAGGTAGGTAGATTAGGTTAGGTAGCCAGATGACGGGAGCGAAGCCGCGGGGGACAACTAGTTTTGTATAAATTAGTATATACCTACCTACCTACCTATTCATCAACTTACGAAGCTTTGTTTTTTTCGTTTGTTTATTCATGTCATGAGACAAAGCGGGCGTAGGTAATTATCTCAAGGACACCGCTAAGACTTACCTACATTGCTCCTCTTTACTTACTGTGACGTTAGTTCGGCCAGTTGGACTCACACAGGGTAGGGTGACCATGCGATTGGACTTGTCTGCACAAGTGCGGCTTTATGCCCTCGGTCCAGTTTTTGCTAGACTTTTTTGTAAAATTCCTTTGACAAAAAACTAAAACTAAAAAGACAAATTCGTTCTAGTTTATTTAATTATTATGGGATTTTTATCTGGACTTCAGTGAGCCTTACCCTGGGGTGTTCCAATAAACTTTTATAACTGGCTAGCTAATCGACTACATAATAAACTGCAAAATATTTACAGAGCCACGACGATCATGTAAAAAACGCCTTTTGCTATCAATTTTCAGAAAGAAACACTGAAAAAAAAAAAGAAAATAAGCGTGTTTAGTGTGTATATATCTTTGACACTATGTTTTCTGATTACCATTATTGTATTTTTTGTTTTTCGTTCAGTCGATAATATACTTATGGTCACCCTACACGACTTTATCAAGTTTAAATTTATATTTTTAAACAGAATAACAAAACAAATGTTTATTCAAAATCCTTGTTTTTAGGGTTCCGTACCCAAAGGATAAAAACGGGACCCTATTACTAAGACTCCACGGTCCGTCTGTCTGTCTGTCTATCACCAGGCTGTATCTCATGAACCGTGATAGCTAGACCGTTGAAATTTTCATAGATTATGTATTTCTGTTGCCGCTATAACAACAAATACTAAAAACATAGTAAAATCAATATTTAAGTGGGGCTCCTATACAACAAACGTGATTTTTTTTGCCGTTTTTTGCTATAATGGTACGGAACCCTTCGTGCGCGAGTACGACTCGCACTTAGCCGGTTTTTTTTAATTATTCTTAGCTCAGAGCGCTGTTATTTATCTATTCCTACTTATGCGTAAATACTAAATAGGCATATGTAATACTTGCATTCATTATTTATTATAACAACATATGTTTGAGGTTTCTTAAAGAAATACCTACATAAATAGTCCATAACGCAAAAAAATGGTACCTACGGCAGACACCGACTTCAAAAAATAAAGTTATTTTACTCTTTGTAGTTTTGTATTTGGAAGTCGGTTGTATTTTTTTGCAAAAAAGTTTTTTTTATTTTTCACTTTGTAGTTGTACCTACCTAATAGACATAATAAGGTAACTTTAACGCCAAATTAGATTTCATGAAACTTGAACATAACCGGTCTAATGAGAGATCTGCGTACCCCTTAAGAGCGTACTGGCGTGATGTTATGTTATGAAATGGTATAAACAATAAACAGACATGCGATTGCAGCAATCCCGAGAGATTTACCAATATTTATTGAAGAGTTCTGTTGTATATCCCCGAAGTTCTTCATCAGATATTCACCAAATTAAAATGGGACCAATTTCGAAACAAACTCTTTCAAACAAAAAAAGAATTTTCAAAATCGGTCCACAATTGACGGAGATATCGGTGAACAAACACAAAAAAAAAAAACAAACGAACATAATGTTGAGCATAGAACCTCCTCCTTTTTGGGAAGTCGGTTAAAAAGAACGCGGGCGCCGTTCGCGTCAGCCGGCTTTCGAGTCGATAGGATGATTAGGTAGCGATATCTATCTGCTCACACACACACACGGCTACGCACGGCGCGCCGCGTGTGCGTGCAAACAGAGATAGCAATACTCCGAATGAATTTTTCACTCGGCTCGAATTGCATTTGCGAGCTTTGTTCGCCGCGCCCTTAAGGCGTATATATTCCCCAACGTTAACACGGTACTGGACATGCGCCCGCTCAAAATCAATACTGGACATCTGTTTCGACAGTTTTGTTTGCAAAATATTTTTTGATTTACATATCCTTTGTATTTATGAAAAAATCAAACTATATTATTTCTGTGTAAAGATATGTTTAAACATCCAAGTCACAGACATAAATCTAACTAGATGACACGATTGTATGAACTAAGTGTGTCAAAAAACGGAGTAAAATTACGATCAATGATCGTACTTTGAGTTTTTCAATTAGCATTATCACCGGAAATCCGACATTTATAAAAATGCCTAAATATGCCATATTGAGCTGTAAAAACTGTATAGAAAAGTTGGCCGAGGCATTGGAAATGTTTCTTTCATTGGTAAGTAAATTTGTTTTAAATTGTGTGTGAAAAAGTGGCACGCTTGGTTTTCATACAGATTTATATATGTGATCCAAGTCGTTTTGGATGAGTGAAGAAGCGAAAAATATTGTGTTGTTTATTATTTTTTAAAGCAAAAGTTTTAGTCATACGAAAAAACCATGTTTCAAAAATAGTGTACATGAACCATAAATAAATAAAATTTTCAAACCTTTTAACGTAGCCGTTACTACGGGAATGCTTTAGAAAGTAACCGTTTTACGGCACTAAAGCGGAGTAAGAACCTTAAATTAAGAACGGAGAATATCTTGCGCAATTATTGGTATTTTATAGACAAAAAAACACCCACGGAAGAAGATGGTATCAATTATAATTGATGGGAGTAAATACCTAACACGTGACAAGTGATTATTTTTGTACCACCTTTTTGCGTTAGGTCTCGTCGAGACCACAGTTCATATACGTGTGTCCCTTTAAAACTTTTAACATGATCTTAGGTACAGATTTATTATAGCACTTTATCTTCTCAAAGAACTGTAGAGCTAAGCCATTATAGAGCAAGTACTCTTTATCAAAGATACCCGAGACAAGTATCCACTAACCAACCAAAATGCTTAGTAGGATGGATACTAATCTCAAGTTTTCCGAACGTATAATACCTACATCAGGAGAAACGTATTGAAGCATAATACCAGCCTTTTCCCATTGCTACACTTCAGGGTAAAAGCCTCTTCTCATACATAGAAGGCACAACAATTAATCACCACCCTCACTCAATGCGCGTTGGCGATTTCATACTTTTGTTGACTACTATAAGCCCAGGTTTCCTCACGATGTTTTCCTTCACCGATATCAGCAATGCACAAAACAAACTTAGAAAGGACACATCAATCAAAATCTATTGAAGCATACGTGCCGCAAACCAATGCGAGTCAATTGACCTTCTAACAGTGGTATTACCCTTCTATATTTCACGCGGAATGATCCAAACAATGTCAACAATACAATTCCAAACCACGCTCACAAGTACTAAAAGACATTCACGTAACTACTGACAATTCCCTTGACTGACCAATAAAAACAGTTACAGGTTGTACCTAACTTCATGTGAAAAAACATCAGTCCTTCTATAGACTTTTAACGTTTAAGCCACTCACGTCTTCACCCACGGGATGGTAATAGACCAAGATCCCAGAGCCTCCAGAAGATTCATACTTTTCGTGCACCAAATGTGTGGGGTAGAATAGTGTTGGTATGTACTTTGAACGTACGCAATTACGCATGCCTGCTAACTCGGGCCGACGGATATTTCAAATCAAATCAAATTTATTTATTTGCCAACATAGGTAGGGGTAAAGATGTTATACAAGTTTTATTTTTATGTTCTCTATGCTCTGCCGTCATAAGGGCATGCAAAATTTTACACATAAATTACAACCTAGTATCAAAATACAATAAATATTTAATATCAAGCCAATAAATATTACAAAATCATTAAACCATTCAATTTTTAACGTCAAGGAGTATCCAGTAGTCAAAAATTTAATAAATATCAGAGTAGATAATGAAATTAATGTCGATAAAATAAATAAAAGTCCTATATAGCTAAACAATAATTGAGAGCAGAGTACGTATGTCATCAATATTGTCATAAATATTATCTGCCATAAGGATTCCCGTTTAAATACTCCTTCACACTGTAATATGCCGTATCAGTTAGAAATTCCTTTAGCTTCCGCTTAAATATGTGCAAGTTGTCTATATCTGTAATACAACATGGCAATTTATTAAAAATCTTGGATGTCATACAATAAACACTGGAGCCCATTAAGTAAGTGCAATCTGAATTTTATTTTTATATCTACAACTTCGGAATTATTCATACTTATGCATATTACTTTTGACAAAGACTGATATCTCATAAATGAAGAGGCTAGGTAAAGTTAGAATCTTAAGTTTTCTGAAATATGGTTCACAGCTATCTGTGTTCTTAAGTCTACAAATTGAACGTATGCATTTTTTTGGGCTTTAAAAACAGACTCCCATTCTGTCGAGTTCCACCAGAAAATTAAACCATATCTAAGCGTGGATACCACATATGCATGGTAGGCTGTCATTACCGTGGATATATTTACAATTTTTGTGAGCATGTATAACATATAGGAATATCTATTCAATTTTAAGCAGACAGATTCTACATGTGATTTCCAATTTAAATTACAATCTACATTCAAACCTAAGAATTTTGTTACATCAACTTCATTATTTTTTTTTCCAGCGTAATGTATGTTTAAGTCTGTGGGTGGTTTAGTCATGTTTCTGAACATCATTAAATTAGTTTTCTGTAAATTTATTAGAAGGTTGTTTGTCTTTAACCAATCGACAATGCGAACCAATGTGGTGTTAATGTCATTTTCCAATGAAGCATAGTCTTTGTTACGAAATATGGCTGTACTATCATCCGCAAAAAGAATCATCGGAAAGTCCACAGTTTTCGGCAAATCATTAATCTAAATTAAGAACAATAAGGGCCCGAGGACACTGCCCTGTGGCACGCCATATATCACTTCTACGTAGTCTGAAGCATGGTCAATTTCTTGCTTTTTTATAGAGCAAAATTTCGTTACTAACGTGGCTTGTTTCCTAAAACTTAAATATGACATAATTAGATCTAAGGCGCTGCCACGTAAGCCATACGCATAAAGCTTGTTTTTTAGTGTTTTATGGTCCACATAGTCGAACGCTTTGGTTAAATCCATGTATAATGCACAAACTGGTAGCCCCATATCAACACTTCTGGTCACATTTTCAAGAAAGTTATAAATTGCTTTATTAATATTTTTATTTTTCCTAAAACCCATTTGTTCATCGACTAAAATATTAAACTTTTCTAGGAACTGGTACAAGCTATTATAAAAAAAATTTTCGAGAACTTTGGAGTATAACGGTATTAGGGAAATTGGTCTGTAACATGACATAACGCTTTTATCACCTTTTTTAAAGAATGGCTTGACAATAGTTGTTTTTAAAATACTAGGGAAGTGACCATGCTCAATGCAGAGATTAAAATTATGACTAAGAACTGGACTTATTACAGTGCTTACGTATTTCATTATTTTAGTAGCTATGCCATCAAAGCCGGTGCTGTTTGTATTTTTGAGCGATTGTATGATTCTGTGGATGTCAAATGGTGCAATTGGATTTATAAATATTGAATTATTTTGTGTAAATGTCGGTTTATGTGGGTTATTACTACTGTTATTAATTGGTTTCAAAGGACTGACTTAGTCAATAAAATACTTGTTAAAATTGTGAGCGATGTCAATAGGGTTTTTAATTATTTTCCCCTCAACATTTATTTCCGAGATGTAATTCTTTGGAATGTTCATCTTGCTCTTGTTAATATTTACAGGGGCGTTAAGGGTACGCAAAAAAATACTCACTTTTCATAAATTCTGTGTGTTGATTCTTATCAGAATCAGAATTATTTATTTACCAGCAATGTAGGTATAAGGTTGAGATGGTACAGAATTGGGTGTTTCCGCTACATTCTGCCTTACGGCATGCAAAAACATTATTTTTAAAAGTTACAATACAAAATTTGTCATTGAGTACGATCTAACAAGGCATCAGAAAATAAAATAAAAAGTCACCAAATAACTTTATTGTCACATACACAGTCGATTACGAATCAATAAGCTTATCCAGGAATTATAAAAAAATATTATCATTTAAAATGTCACATACATAGTCGATTAAAAATCAATAAGCTTATCTAGGAATTATAAAAAAATTAAAATATCATTCAAAAATGTCAATTACAAGAAAATTTAAGGTACAGTTATAAATTTTTATCATTCAGGAAGTCATTAACAGAATAATAACATTTTGCCAATAGTAATGTAGTCAAATTAGTTTTAAATATACGAATAGGGTGTTCTTTTAAATTATGCGGAATTTTATTTTATATGATGGCCCCATTGACATATTATTCTTTCTTAATAGTGCTGTTTTATATTTACCTGTATGTAATAACTTATTATGTTGTAGTCTTAAAGGACCTGAGCGTAATCTAATGCTGGCTAGTGTCGGAAATAAATTTAAATTCGATCTTACAAAAATGGACACTTCCAATATGTATAGAGACGGGAAGGTTGGTAATTTCATTGACCTGAACACAGGCTCACAGCTTTCAGTAAAAAAAAAACTTGACATTGACCTTACGCAGCGCTTTTGAGTCTTGAAAATCTGCTTCCTCTCGCTATAGTTGCCCCAGAAAATTACTCCGAACCTCAATATTGATGCAACCAAACCTTGGTAAGCTGTTAGTTGTGTAGTATGGCTTACTTTCTGCGATAAGTTGTACAGAACATAAGCTAATTTACACAATTTTTTACACACGTCCTCAGAATGAGGTTTCCAAGTCAGATTACTGTCAATTAAGATTCACAGGAATCTTGCTATATTTGTTGAGTCAACTGTTTGCCCATTATATAGCCGACAGTTAAATTAGCGTATTAATACTTTATACCTGTACGTAGTATAGTGTGTAGTGCTTTTCTGGGTGCATGGTCCTCACATATATGAATTTATTAATGTATATACTTATGTAAATATTGTACGACACATTTATTTTTTAAAAGAGTAAGTATTGAGTTTCTTGTGCATTCTTCTCCATAACAAGCTACTTTTCTGAATGCACGGTAGAATCAACTTTTATTACTTGTAAATTTTAATTTGTGTACGACGTTCAAAAGTGCCGCTTTTTGGCCTAGTTGAATAAATATTTTAAACTTTGACTTTGGGACTAATCCGTTGGTAAAAATGCATTACCTTCGTTTTTTGTAAATTTATTATCAAGTTATTCATTTTAAGCCAATGGATAATACTCTCTAATGTGTTATTAATCTCTTTTTCATATTTTTTTAAGTCCAAACATTTTACTATCACAGTACTATCGTCCGCAAACAACATCATAGGGTGATGTGTTTGACGGGATAAATCATTAATGTATAAGAGAATCAATGGTGGTCCCAGAACACTACCTTGCGGTACGCCATGTTTGACCTCTCTACAATTGGAAGTATGTTTAAGTTCACGTTTAGTTTTTGGGCATACTCTCGTTATTTCTGTGTATTGCAATTGGCCTCGATTTACAGAATATTATTAAATAATTAATATTTATCGCTTAACTAGCTGTCCCACGCGACTTCGCTCCCGTCAACAGGCTAACATACCGACCCATCTACCCTACCTACCCTACCCTATCTACATGATTGTTGCGTAACTTAAACCGTTTACGCAGCGCACGCTACGGACGCTCTCAAAACGGAATAATTCTGCCCGTTTTTGCAACATTTTTCATGTTTGCTCTTCTTCTATTGGTCGTAGCGTGATGTTATGTAGCCTATAACCTTTCTCGATAAATGGACTATCTAACACAAAAATATTTTTTCAATTCCAACCATTAGTTCCTGAGATTAGCGCGTTCAAACAAACAAACAAACTCTTTAACTTTATAATATTATAAGTATAAGTATAGATTAGTATATAAACTGATAGTCACCTGTATTGAGATCTTGTTCACAAGGCTGTTCGATCACAGTTTTATTTATAACCCGTTTTCATAGCAGGTATCTACGTTCAAAGTACATACTATCATTATTCTATCACAAACATTTTGTGCAGGAAGAGAAAGAATCGTCTGAGGTTTCAGGGATCTTGGACCAAAAGCTCGCTGCTCTTTGACGTCTAGCAACGTCGGACGTAATTAAAAGTTACTCCCGAGTCCTGGAACATCCTCTGGAAGTAAATATGACGTGAGGGACAGTTTTAATTCTGTCTGAATGGTAATGTTGCTGCTGGACGGCCGCTCAAAGGCGATGAATCGTAATTGGACAATTATTAGCTTATTATCAGATTATTGCTCCGGATCTAATTGCCTGAAAATCAGCTTGTTGTATTAATCGTTGGTGTTTGCATTGATACGCTCTGTATTACATACTACGGGGTACTAAACCTTTTTATAAGCAGTTGTATGAAAACCAAAAAGTTTTGATTAAATACTTTCCACGATCAATCGACCTAGCTTCCAATCTATTCAGTTTCAGCTGAATATCAGTAATCTTACATGATCAACTGCCTATTTGTCCACCGCACCCAGTAACCGGATAACACGATATCCCTTGGCAAGACCTTTCCAGAATCTAGGATCAACAACAGATCAATAACAAAAAACAATCAAATCAGTATATCTATAATAATCTATCTCATGTCCGCTATTGTACCTCTGGGCATAAAGTTTATATAAATTAAATTGAATTGGTACGAAAATCAAATTCCAACCCCTTATCTTTCGATTCATCATTGATCGCTTTGCTCCAATTAGAGCCAAAATTCACGATTGCCATAGCAAACCATTGATGAGACGGAGCTCCGCCGTTTAATTGAAAGCTAACATCAAGCGGCGATGGACGCACAGCGGACTCCGGCAACAAACGTACGAATACGTGCCTTAGGACGATCAACAAGGAAATCGTCTTTGAATGCATGATTATTGCTGAGGATGGACGTTGAGGGAAGATATTAGGTGCTAGATGACCACAAATAAATGTAACGATGTTTTTTTATTATTATTGATAGGATCGCGTTTGACCAGTATCTCAACTGTTGGTAAAATGGTAAGCCATGTTGTGGTTGACGATGAAAGCACGGGTGCGCTTGCTTATCAGTTAATGTAAATGTATTATTGCAAAAAATGCCTGATCGCCGCGGTTTTAGGCAAATAAGCCTAAAAAGAATGATGGTCCAAGAAATAAATTTAATTGTGTTTCCAAGCATTTAGAAGCTGCTAAATACTCTGAAAGTAAATAAAAGCTCCAGATTCCGTACTCTTTAAATGATTTTCTAAAAGTGTGTTTTGATTTTAATTCTCGTTTTAACTAAGCATTCATTTCCCATCCTGATCGCTTTGTCCCCCAATTAATCGTAACCGAAATTCACAGAGGTACTAGGGAATCATGGATGCCGCGCAATTGCACCGTCTAATTGAAAGCAAACAACACGCCGTGAGGGCGCACAAAGGCGACCATTTGAATTGTTAAACATCTCCGTGTGTAGCTGGGAGCCTGGTACTTTCACTCCCGTTTGTCGCTCGTGTGAGCTTTTGTCTCTTTTTATTGTTCGGCAAATAAAAAGAAAGACGTGTGTTTAGGATTAGTTTGTTACGCTTTTAGAAGTTGTGTGCAAGATTTTTTTTTGTTTGTACAGGATTAGTTTTAAGGGGGACGGAATTCTTCGGTTTTACGAAGACAGCTATTAGTCTCGGTTTGGTATTTGAGGCGCCTTATATTTTCCACTGTTTAGCTTTTTGAAAAGAAAGGCTGGTTAGGTTTTACGTACGGCTACTATAGATTGCTAACGTTAAGCCTCTCTATGACTAACTGGTAGGTAATAATACCGAACATCCGGACTTCTTCTAAATACTTAACTGTGAAGTTGACAATATCCCTATCCATTCTACAGAACCAATAAAGTAAATAGCGTGAGACCCATAAAACAGGAGGCAATACATTAAATGCTGTTAATTAAAGATACGTGCGTCCAATATTGATCGCTATCACCAGGATGAGCAGGGGCCCAGGGTTCAATAAAACGGCCATTAGTAGGTGCAGGTAATAAACGGGGGACGACTCAATCGCCCTAAGTAACACTAACTTTATAAGTGTGAGATGGGTCGTCAATAAGTGATGCAGGGCTTTAGTTCGAGAGGTTGGGTAAATGTCACGGAAAATGGTTAATTCTTGAAGTTTATTTTCACTGTGCTAATAAAAATCAGATAAAAGAAAGAAAGAAAAAGAAAGACAGTATTTTTTTTAATAAATATGTATTTTTAAGTTTTTGTTTAATTTAAATCAATACATATAATAAATCTGTAGTAAAGTCGTTTTTAACACTGGAAATCGATAACCAACAGAACCCATTTCCAGCATATTTTTATATCTTTTCTGTTTGTCGGTTTGTTGTTTATCTGTTTAGTTGTGCACGCATCACGTAAAATATACGAAACCAGTGTAGATAACTTTTGTACATAAAAATTGTGTGTAACTTAAAGCATTACTAAGTTTTTGTTTCATCGCAATCGGTTCGCTCTATCAAAAGTTAGATGAATTTAAAGTGTTCAAGAAGCAAAATATCACAACACACGCAATTCAGATACTCGGACAGTTGAACTCCATATGCGATAGATGGCATTGTGCATCTGAAGTCATTTTCTGAATGGCGGTGTTAATATTCTCCGCGAAAGAATGATCATAGAAAAAAAATTGATAGATAGATGGGGTAGGCAGGAAGGTAAGAAGTAGGGTAGGTAGAACTAGGAAGTTAGGTATGAAGGTAAGTAAGTAGTAAGGGTAGGGTAAGCAGGTGACGGGAGCGAAGCCGCGGGCACAGCTGGTATTTAATAAATAGACAGATCACCTATATTCAACATTCAAAAACAGAATCGGTAAAAATACAATATTAATAAAGGATAACTAATTTAGGTTTATAAAGCACATATGTCTAAGGAAAATTCAAAAGAATTCCTAAAAACCACGAAACTGAAAATCAATCACAGTGTTCTGTTGAAAGGTATAATTATTATTATTAGTGATAGTTAAGTTATATTGAAAACTGTAGTTACTTTCATGAACTTAATAATAAAACTGTATCCCAGCCTTCCTGAAAAGGCGCAGTTCGATCAATTTCATAACCCATAACGTCTCGAGTCTCGAGGCGTCGACACCGGACATCCTTTTCCCGTTAGAATATTAGAAGTGCCATCAAACCGGTGCACTGCTAATTTTCTTGTTATTTTCACGGCAATAAACTGCTTGTTCTAAGAATAACCTTTGGCTTTTAACAGCAGTTTTTTATGCAGAAAGTTTAAATGTAATATTTTTTCTTTGAGAGACA
Organism: Orthosia cruda; assembly: GCA_964057195.1. Classification (NCBI taxonomy): domain Eukaryota; kingdom Metazoa; phylum Arthropoda; class Insecta; order Lepidoptera; family Noctuidae; genus Orthosia; species Orthosia cruda. The sequence goes on from OZ059838.1 coordinate 37,313,382, forward strand.
CCGAGAGATAAAATTAAAAATAAAAACTTTACCTTTAACCTTTTTTTTTGTTAAAAAGCATTTTATTTTATTCTTTGTAGTGTCGGTACCTCATATTACCATGAAAATCATTTATATCCAGACTACATCTCATTTCAATTCCAATAAGCCCAAACACGACTAGGATACATTGTTTTATTACGGATTCCAGTGCCTACCTTCTGGTTTCATCATCAGATCAGTTCGATGGTACCATTTTCATTAGTACCATTTATTTATATGTATTTGCTTCATCAAAGTCGCTTAACTATTCGAGATATCTTATACCCATGTCATACTTATGAAGTAGTTCCAGTAGCAATCTGTGGTCTTCTTCATCAGTTTCACTTCACCAAAAGATACTATCTGAGTGCAAATGCTTGCCATGTTATTGAAAATACCAAAATCGCTATATGCCTATAATATTTGAGGACTTCTCTCGATTTCCATGGGACCCCATCATCAGATTCTGATTTGGTGACAATGAGACCACCTCGAGAATAAATACATCCAAAAAAATATATGCAAATCCGTCTATATATGACGGAGTTATAACAGAACATATATTATATTAAAACAAATTAAGAACATCCGATTTAAGGATCTCCTCCTTTTTAAGAAGTCATTTAAAAAATAAACAATAATTTATAAAAAAGATACCGTGCTATACTAAAAAGGCACACTACTCCTATATAACTGCTTCGGATGCTAGTGTTTTTCTAGCGCTTATTATGTAACTGCACAGTACATGTGTGAGTACTTTTAATACTTTGTACCTGTACGTAGTATAGTATGTAGTGATTCTGGGTGCATTGTCCTCACACATATAAATTATATAATATAATAGATATAATTATATTATATAGGTAGAATCAATTTTTATTCCTTGTAAATTTTAATGTAACTAACGTTCAAAAGTGCCGCTTTGTGGCCTAGTTGAAATAAAATATCTTTGTCTTTGTCTTTACCACCCACCTACTAAACTACTGGCTACTGATATATTACTAGATTCTTCTGCAATTTCACTCCTGTGGCCTAAACAACTGGAACTGGGGTGTCTTTAAGTCAAGAGGGATGAAGTTACTTGTAGGTACGCGTGCTCCATCGTCAACCACATCATCGGTCACCATCAAGTGAGACGGTGGTCAAACGTCCGCCTGATAATAACAAAATACAAAGATTTTTCCTATTCAAAAAGTAACATAGATCACTCAGCAAGTTTTATTTTGAATCAGTGATAGTTTTCATAATCTTTTTCACTCATAACACAAGTTCAAGCTTGGGTGTCAGAGGTGTATAACTCTGTGTTAAGTACACTCAACTTAAATCCTGGTTTTGTTAAACCACATAGTGACATTGAAATTGCAATCTGAAAATAAAGATTTTTATTATTATTGTTATAATTGGATCACAGAGATATTACCTCCAACAAGCATCCAATTTTTTGCGCTTATGTGAACGCACCTTAGAATAGTATTGCATGTTTAATTATATTTAATTTGTACTTAATATTTAAGTTGAGAACGCATGTATCTCTAATGGCGACATTACGGCCCAGTTGTTTGTTCGGTAGTTAACTCAACCAATGGTTTTACATTTCGTTAACACGCGTGTATTCATCAATTGTTGGTATCACAAATGGTTAAATACGTTGAATAGTTTATTTGACCATTTTTTAGACTAAAAATTTATCCGGGTTGCTTCCCAGAGCGTCCCACTTTTGTCTACTAACCGTCGCGAGTCACAGACTTAATTACTATAACTAAACTCTGTTATATTAAGACTGTAGTATAAATGTTAACCTGTTTTCTGTAGTTACAACCAATTAAAATACTCTCAACCTACAGTTGGACTTTCACTTCATTCAACCTCACCTCCAAGAGTCCTTAAACATATATTTGAAATGATGTCAAAGGTAAAATATCTGATTTCCCTGGAAAGCTTCCTTTATGCGTCTATGTTACTTCAAGGCAAACATCTTGCTAGATATGGAATGTTTGTCCCGAACTTCCAAGCCTTATCTAAAATCAAGGAAATTCTTCACACGCCAGGAATTCTGTCGCTCACAAGTCCGTTGATCAAAATGGACTGAACCAGAAACGACTGAATGAAGAGATGCCTTCCACCGATACCTCTCTATTCATTCATTCTTATCACATAGGAACTAGGTACTCATCAAGAAATGGAAGCATCCAAACCAGAAAATATCCGCTGCATTTCGCTCAAACTAATCCTAGCAAATGTTCGTCCTCTCATGCCATCAAACATCGATCTGTCAAATGCGACTGAAACCGAACTCGGGCGCAATGAAATGGTTCCCAAAACCCTGCAAATGGAGGTCCGATCCGCAGTAAGTATAGATGCATTAGCAGATTAGTTCAACAGTGTGCACAAGAAATAAATGCAGTTCTCGGAGGTATGGTGTAATGGAAGAGACCTCTACAAGGACTCCTTGGTATATCTTTGTGATTATTCATGTACGCTCAAACTAGCTTTTGATGACATTGCAGTAAGGTGGTGGTGGTGGTAAGGATTCAGTTTAAGCATTTTATGTATAAACACTTTTTCTTTCTTTATGTGTTTATCATGACAACTGTCGAAGCCAAAGTGCAATGCAGCATTTCAAAGTTGCTTAAGGGCATAATCTCTTCCACTAAACATACTAGCAGATCATAGTTTTTTTTTTCATTTATCAATCGTGCCAAACAACTTTTTCAGAATTTACTTTGTCTACGAAATCTGTTACGAAATTAAAACATTACGTATATATTGCAGATGGAAGACAGCGAGCATCAAATAATATTCAAAACTCCTCTTCGAGAATGACAGTTTCTTAGAAAAGGGATATTTACATTTTTAGGTATGAAGGTATGGTAGTAGGACTTGACATCTCATCTAGTAAGCCAACATCTTCGTCCAATCTCCTTGTTACTTACAAAAGAGCGACTCAGTATCGAAGCTGTAACATTTGCATTTTAGATTTAATAACATTTAAATGCGAAGGCCCATGAGTTTTATGAGATTTACAACACTTCTACCCGACTGCGCGGAGGAAGGGTTGTGGGTTGTGGCTTTGCAGTCGAGGAGAATGTTTAATGCATTAATGCTTGGTACCTGGTTTTATTGGAGTTTGGTTTAAGAAAAGACGCGATTGTTTTTCAATTTTCTTTCTTCAGCTTTTATTATTTTGTGAAGGAGTACATAGAGATAGAGGATGCTTGTTGTGGAGGTACATAGAGGAAGAAAAAGAGATTTAAGGCAAAACTGAGTATGTGGTATTCTTCTCTACGCTTTTTCTTCTTCTAATTTAACTAGCAGCCATGTTTAGTGAATTGGATCGTAATTTACAGAGATTTCACTGTATTGAATGAAGTGCTGTTGTAAACACCTCGTTCAACAATGAACTGCTATACTTCGATGATGATGAAACATAAATTGATTTTTCTAATAAAGCATAAAATAGAAAATAGGTTTACGACTGTTTCGCAAGGCAAACACCCGATGAACTATAAACTTTCCTGTACAATCACATAAAAGCTATGAATTTAAACGCACTTTCTATGAAGACCTCAATAAAAACATTATTAAAATCTACCAATAACGCTGAACTATCAAGCGAATAAGTCAGGGATGACACTTTTGAGACTTTTGCAAAAGAAAAAGTTGTCAGGAGATGTTTGTGACTGGCTCGACTGATGAAATCATTATTATCATTTCAGTTGAAAGACGTGTCCTGGTGAAGGCCTTTATTCACCGGTTTATATCTTTTAACCAGACCGATCAATGGACCGGTCCATTTTTATGCTTCTCGCATCCAGCGGACACCTTGTGGGTTGTTGGGTGTCTTTCCAACGCCATATCTTCCGGTACGCGGTTGCCAGTACAGAACGTTTCGGCTCTATTGGGCATCAGTTCTACAAGCAATGTGCAGTATATGCACTGTCCACTGCCACTAAGTTTGGAAATTCTTCGGTCAATAAAACATACAAACGAATTGTAATATCAAAAAATGCATAAAAAAATTAATTCAAAAAAGAAAATCATCAGCTGTGCAGTCAGAGGATACATATTCGCGAGCTGGCTGACCAAAACCAGATGTATCCTCCGACTGCACAGCATGATTTTCTTCTTGTTTACGTCTTTATAGTTCGCTTTTTAGCACGGTTTTTTGAATTAACTTTTTTTTTATAAGTTTTTAGTTGTTTTTTTTAGAATTAGGTACATTTAAACATATAAGTGTCATATATTTTTGAAATCATCTCTTAAAACCCTTTATTTTGATACTCCACATGATGGGATTGGAAGAAATAAAAAAATTGTCCCCCACAATATGGCGCCCAAAATCCGTCATTTTTCTATTTTCCAATTTTAATGTAGCCAGTGACACTCGCAGAGTTAAGACGAAGAGATTGACGTAAGAATCATCAAAATCGGCCAACGCGTTTGGTCTCTAGAACGCCACATAGGAACAAACATACATACATAGACTGATAAACATAAAACCCTCATTCGGCTTTCGGGTAAAAATCTGTTTATTTCAATTTATATTTTTTTGGAAGCATCTAAACTTAAGTTATTTAATTGGTTATCTTTAAGGACAACCCTAACATCGTCATATAAAATAAAATTGGAACTATAATCGCTGTAGCATTTAAAACGGCAATGCAATTAGCATTCGGCATTACTTTGAATATTTTATTACAACATTCTAGAATTACTTGAATAATGTTCATATCAACAGAAACAGCTAATGTTTCAGTCTACGTACCATCTTAATGAACGTATCAAATTAAATCTAAGATATTAAACATTTCAAGTGCTCTAGAAGAGTTTGTGTCGAGATGGGGTCCAATGCCCGACACTTACCTTGTTTTACTAGTACTTTTAAAATATGACCATATTTTTTATGAAGAAAAATGAAGTCGATAAGACTAAATCACCATTATTCTTCTTCTTGTTGATTTTACAGTTTTTGTTGGTCCAATTCTTCACCACTCGTACTAAAGATCTCTGTATTTACGTATTTTTGTACTGTCTCCCAGAGGAGTGGGATGTCTGATGGTATCAAAGCACGCTCGGGAACATGTACCTACAGATCACAAGTATATAAGGCTGAAATGTTTTGTCTAAGCTTTTTGATCTGACTTAGAGACAGTTTTAGGTATCTTACAAGAACTAGTAACGTGTTTTAGTGAAGGAACTCTATGGCAGCAAAAAGCTACTGATATCTCATAAGCATGTATAGTTTTTTTTTTATAGTTGGTAATAAAATTAAATGAAATGTAAAGGATACAGAGTATGTATAACAATAAAACATTACATATTTTAAATTCACAATTTTAATCTTATTATTATCAGTTTTTGATATTCTGATTTTGTTATTATTTAGTGCTGTGCACACCTGTAAGTGAAAAGTTCACTGTAGTCTATAGTCAATTGTGATTAATTTATTTTCAATGTTATTGTGAAAAATTTGTTGGAGAGCCATAATAGTAAATAAATAAATCATATTCATAAAAAAAAAGAAGATTGAAATTTTCCTATGCACAACGGTTCTTTTGGATCACAAGTTTTGCCTCATTACAATCAATCTGCCTAGCCTTTGCCCAACTACATATGTTGGGATCGGCTTCCAGTCTAACCGGATTCAACTGATTTTACATGGAGCGACTGCCTATCTGACCTCCACAACCCAGTAACTGGGTAACACGGTACCCCTTGGCTAGACTGGTGTCAGATCTTAAGCTTCTGACTACCCGTAACGACTGTGCAAGATTTCCAAATGACAACCGGGACCAACGGCTTAACGTGCTTTCCGAGGCACAAGTTTTGTCTCATTACAAATGTAAAAAATTAAAACAACGTTTTGCAATAAGAGTTATTGTTTTCATAAACAAATATACACAGTCTCTTTACTTACGCTAATGAGAACCACTGAGTTTCGACAGTCCTTTCACATACGAACACACATTCTTTTACGACGATTTAATTTTTTTAGGTTAGTCTTTAGAACTCCCGACTTAAGACCATGTCTAAAGAAAGTCTTGCCAACATGACTGTCGTAATACTAAGACCTGAAAAAAAAAATTTCATTCCGTATTTTTGGTTTAAATCCTTTGAGAATTCTCTGAAAGTAAATGTTAAAAGGCATGATTGCTATCTCGAGTTTAGTTGTTTAGTAATTTCAAAGTAGATTAATATATTGTGTTGAGGTTGTCTAAGTATAGAAATAAACACTTTTACAATGATTTAAACAGAAAACAATTAAACTAGATGCTTTAGAATTTTTTTATCCTAAATTAAGTTTAACCTAAGTAAACCTTCAGCTTGTGGTACTACCACAGAACAGTAGGTAAACGTCTTTCCCTAGCTGTGGAAAACAATGATTACTTCTGCTAAAATCAAAGACTTCCATAAATGCCTAAACTAAAACATTTCCCTTTTATACAAATCTTAGAGTACTATTTATTTTGTGATCATAGTAAAACCCTCTGAACTTCATTCTGTATTAAGTGACACTTAAACCGATCATGATAAAACCTTGTAAATCACAATCACAATTCGAAGAATGGTAAAAAAAATCTAGTCATTTCATTTTTTAAAGTTCTTTTTACTAATAATTCTTCTGCTTTACAACACAATCACAATCAATGTTTTTAAAATAATGGCATTACCAATGTCATAAGTATGATATGCAGTTACCATTAAATTCAATTACAGTGCATAAATCCATGTCCCATTAGTTAACCGCCGTTACTGTCTCGGTGTAACCGGTCCGTAGTTTTTAGTTGAAGCTCGAGGAAGTTCTGGGGCTACCTAACTCGCTTACTATGAATTACTTACATACTCCGCTACCGACAACGACTTCGCCAAAACAGCTTTTAGTGTTATTCGGTTTTAGTTCGCTAAATGATGTTCCGAAGTACCTGCTTTGTTTTGTTAGACACTGGAGTTTAACGTGTAAGAGGTTTTATGGATTTCTTCTCATGAAGAGTGCAGTATGTCTGAGTAATTCGAAACTTAAAAGCAATACAGGTGTAGGCAAATCTTTAGAATCAATCAATCAAGTGCACAGACAATTATAACATACATTTTTTTACGAGTGGAGCTCTAAAAGACTTTAAATAATTTTCTTTTTTTACGGAAATATTAGATCTTCCTATGTAGGTTCATTACGTAGTACGTGTGGAAGAAATCTTAGGGTTAAAACAATTGATCAGTTTCCTTGTAAATACATGCTTTTGTAAATCTCTTGCCATAACAGACAACTGCTCCAGTTTGTTAACTTATCATAGACGTCATCACGCTAGCGTAACCTAAGCTTTACTCAGCGGTGCCGCACAACCTCTTAAAGTACACTTCCATCTTTTTTAAAACAAAGGTACATAAAATTGCGTCTGAGACAACACTAGCAAAAAATGTGTTCCATTACAAAGAAAATTCCCTCTAAACGACGCGACTTTCCGAAATCGAAAAAAAAAGTCTGACTTAACATTCCACGATACTTGACGAATAGTTATACTTAGCAGCCACCCCGTATGATAGAGGACACAATTTGTGTATAGGATGGAGGTATCAGTCAGCCACGGTACACTGCTTGGCGTCAGTGGCGTGATCGATGCGTGGCCGCCGCTTAAACGGTGCGTTACGGAGAGATGCGGACGGTGGCGCGGAATTGCAATCGTGTGCTAGATTTAAATTTTGAAAATAAATACTTTTTTAATAATAATGAATACTAAATTCGGTTAAGTATTGGGTACAATTGCTATTTTGCGCTTCGCCTGTGCCAAGTGTTTTATTATACCAAAAGAACGTACTGCCTAGATTAAAATGTATAAAATTAGATATCAGTCAGCCACGGTAACGGTACGCTGCAGCGTACCGTTACCGTGGCTGACTGATATCGGCAGGTCATCAGGTTACCCAGCGCGCTGGGTAACCTGATCGATGCGTGGCCGCCGTGTAAACGGTGCGGAGCGAAGTGAAGCATTTCTGAGATGCGGGGGGGGGGTTTCTTATTTTTGACCCCCGACGGAAAAAGAGGGGTGTTATAAGTTTGACGTGTGTTGCTGGGTATCTGTGTGTCTGTCTGTGGTATCATAGCGCCTATACGGATGAGCCGATATTGATTTAATTTTATTTGTTTGAAAGGTGATTTTGTCGAGAGTATTTTTAGCTGTTTGAATAAAATCGGTTCAGCCGTTCCAAAGTTATGGGCGTTTTACTATTTGAATCGGGGTGTTTTCGCAAGATATCGTGTCATAATTACGTGTTCAATAGATTGCCGATCGAAGCGTATCTACTATGTACTAGAAAAATAATGTACCATGAAAAAAAAAAGTGTAGGGGTTTTCAAACTTTGAAATTTTACTTGTGTAATTCAAAAAAAGAATTGATGATGCCTGAGTTTCCATTTTTCCAGTGAGACCTCTTTTGTCATAGTAATATGTAGGGTTACCAACACAGAATAGTTTTTCCAGTAAATAAGTTACATCATATCTGTTCTGTAAGATATTCTTTTAAGGCAAATATGCTTGATATGGATTTGAGCTTAGTAAATAGATACTTACCTACTTCCAATTTTGACTTATCCGCTGCCTAGTAATTACGTATTTCTGAAATCCTATTAATGCAAACAAACTAAAATAAGCGCTATCTTTGTTGGCTTTTATTGATAAGTAGATAACTTAAAAATATCCATGTTCATCATCATCATGGGTGACATGATCAAATACGTCCTAACCAACACGCCTAATTTACCATAACATAATTTCAAATTACAACAATGTAGCATGCACAATCAGGTACCTACATATTAGCTCGGCAACAAGTAGGTACTCGTACAACCCACGCTTCGGTTCAAAGCCGCGCAAATCAATTGATTGCCAAATTTCAGTAATTACACGACCATGCAAGCCGAACCTAGAACCAGATCTAGAACCTGTGATGTTTATCTTTTCGCGTTTGTTTGTGTTGTGTGTAGGTTGCTTTATATCAGGAATAACATTATTAATATGTTGGTATGTATGTTAATATGTTTGATCCGCCTACAAGCAATTTGATTAAGAATAATTGTTTACCTACACCATATATAAATATGGAACTCTTTGAAACGAAACAAAACTAAACAGCACGTTATAAGTTTTTAAACGTAATATCGGGCAAGAGGGCGCATTTAACCGGTTGAATGTCGTAATTACCAAACTAATTAAAAAGCCATTGTGTCTCGCGTTTATTCACGTTTCAGGCACTCATGGTCAATAACTATTTTTAAATCTTAATTTAATATTTTACTGTCTTTTTCTGATTTTTATGTCAATTACTGAATCTAACCGGTTTATTAGATTGAAAAACACTTTTTTACAAACATAATAAACCGACTTCCAAAGCAAAACACTACAAAGCAAAAAAATACTTTCTTTTCAGATGTCGGTGTCGAAAAATGCAAAACGGACATGAAACAGAATTCGGTTAATATTGTTTTTTATTATTTTTTTCTCTTTTTGTTTTATTATTATAATTTTTGGGCAAATTCCATGTCACGACGATTCCAATAAGCCCAAACACGATTATGACACATTGTTTTATTTCGGAGATTCAGTGCCTATCTTCTGGCTTCATCATCAGATCAGTGCAATGTTACCATTTTCATAAGTTCCAATTATTTAGGTATAAGTATGTGCTATATCATAGTCGGTTAACTATTCGAGGTATAGTATAACCGTAACATACATATCACTAAGGAGTTCCAGTGACCCTCTGTGGTCTTCTTCATTCGTTTCACGTCACCAAATGGTACTTTCTGAGTGCAAAAGGTTGCATTGTTAATGAAAATTGCTATACGTATGCCTATATTTGAGGAGTTACCTCGATTTCTCCAAGACCACATCATCAGATCCTAATCTGATGACAATGGGACTACCTGGAAAGTATACCCTTCCAACAAAAGAAGAATTTTTCAAATCGGCCCAGGCATCTATGGGTAATAGGGTAACATACATAAAATAAAACCGGCCGAGAGCAAGTCGGACTCGTGCACGAAGGGTTCCGCACCATTATCGCAAAAAAGGCAAAATAATCACGTTTATTGTATGGGAGCCCCACTTATATTATTTATTTTACTCTATTTATAGTATTTTTTGTTATAGCGGCAACAGAAATACATCATCTGTGAAAATTTCAACTGTCTAGCTATAACAGTTCATAAGATACAGTCTGGTGACAGACAGACAGACGGACAGAGGAGTAGGAAGATAAATAATGATGATGACATATCGTGTCATCGGTCAAGCGACAATATTAAAATAACCTTCTTCTAAGAAAAATAGTTCCATCCCAGTCCCATTCTGTCAACACAATTTAGAACCCTTCACTGCAAAACTTTCAACCAAAAAATGTTCCAAAAACTTTCGAAAAACACATTTGCAACTAAGTGCGACCAAATAAGAAAGTACGGGACATGGGAATGCCATCAAAAATCAAAAGTATAGGAAGAACTCGTGAATAACGCATGGAAACTCGTTGGATCACGCTGTGATGCCGGCTTCGTTTATAATTCATGATGTTCTCCAGGGCAGGAGGGGAATGTGCGTCGATACAGGTTCTACCTGATTTTGGGGGGATTGCTGTTACAGGTGTTTTAATTTCATCTGTTAGTTATTTAATGGTCAACCGGACTAACACCATGAAAAAATTGTGAAAAAGTAGAGAAGCAAGTTCGTCATGTAAGGGTGGTATTTCACGGACACTTATAGGATGTTGTGCGTAACCGCCCTAAGAGAAGTTTTTCGTCAGTTTTTATCGTCTGCAGACAAACTACAGTGTGTTTCGTGACTTAATACTGATTTATGCGCAGATACTCGTAAGTTGGCAAAACTTAGGTTTCAACCTTATCCTGCAGAAGGCATAGAATATAATAGAATAGAATGGAATGGAATGGAATGGAATGGAATGGAATAGAATAGAATAGAATAGAATAGGATACACTTTATTGTACACCAAAAACTAAAGTTACACATCTCTTTTACAATAATACTTATTTCCACGGGTACAAAGGCGGCCTTATCGCTGACAGCGATATCTACCAGACAATCTTTGGATGGACCTTAATAACTTAGAATAAAACAGGGGTAGTCTGTGGTGTAATACTACATTAAAATATATATCTACAACCTACACAACTGTATTAAAATACTGATCCGTTATTTTTGAATGTTGCTGGTACACTGACTAAATATGGTGTGTACATTACCCCCAGTAGCGACGGATCCGTTTGATCCGTTTGAATATTTGAGAAATTAATTTTAGAGCAATTGCAAAGATTTTTTAATAAACATAAATTATTACATAGCAAACAGTTCGGTTTTACAAGGGGTCGTTGCATGGGAAGATAAGTGCGATGCCTTGGGAATCTTTTGTGATTTGTCCAAGGCATTTGACTGTGTTTTTCATGTAACGCTAATCAGGAAACTCCGCCACTACGGGATCCGGAACAGCGCTCTGGATCTTCTTACTTCATATTTGAGTAATAGGATTCAGACCGTTGACGTTAATGGAAAAAGATCTCCTGGATCTATGGTAACAATGGGAGTCCCGCAGGGCTCGATTCTTGGTCCTTTCTTGTTTCTTATTTATATTAATGACTTGCCTTACCTCATAAAGGATAACCATGATATAGTGTTGTTTGCGGATGATACTTCACTTTTGTTTAAACTTAAACGTCAGCAGCTGGTTACTGACGATGTAAATAGCGCGATCTCAAAAGTAGTTCACTGGTTCAATGTTAATAATTTACTTCTTAATGAAAAAAAAACCAAATGCATTAAGTTTACCCTACCTCACGTTAGGCAGGTGAAAACCGATGTGTTGATAAAGGGCGAAGAATTGAATCCTGAAAATAGCACAGTATTCTTAGGCTTAACTTTGGATGCTAAGCTTCAGTGGGGCCCACATATAGATAAATTGTCAAAGAAGCTAAGCTCCGCAGCATAATTATGCTGTTAGAAAAATTCGTAATTTAACTGACATAGAGACAGCCCGTTTAGTTTACTTTAGCTATTTTCATAGTGTAATGTCGTACGGTATTCTGTTGTGGGGAAATGCCGCCGACATCCAGATTATCTTTGTTTTGCAGAAAAGAGCTGTTCGATCAATTTATAAATTAAGCCCGAGACACACTCTCAGAGAGAAATTTAAGGAGATTAATGTAATGACTATGCCTTCTCAGTATATTTATGAAAATCTTTTACATGCCCATAAAAATATAAAATTGTTTAAAAAATACAGTGATATCCATAACATAAATACTAGGAACAAACACAAATTTGTAGTACCTACAACAAGGCTCAAGAAAATAGGTGGCTCATTTAGATGTCAATGTGTACGCTTTTATAATAAGCTTCCAAGCCACGTACAAGATCTAAGTCTTAATAAATTCAAGTCTTTCATTAAACGTAAGTTGTGCCAGAAAGCGTTTTATACAACAAAAGATTACATTGAGGACAAAAAGGCTTGGGATTGAGCTGCTCCAATTAATTTTGTTTTTTTATTATATTTATTTGCATTTTGTTATTACAATTTTTTTTTTTTTTTTTGGTTTTCTTGCAATGACAAGAATATTTACTTTTTAAAGTATTATATTATTTTATTTTAATTATTGTGAATGTGAAGACGATGTGGATATAATTATTTTTTTATTTTTTTTGTTTTTATTTAAATTTATCTTAGTTTTTAATCATGGTCTGGCAGTTTGAGTAGTTTATGCGGCCTACCCGAATGTCCTTTCTTTGGTATTGTTCGTCGAATCGTTGAGCTCCTTAAATTCTGAGTTGAGCTGCTCGGTTATTGACAAATGCGTGCACTGACTGGACAGGTCCACTCAATCTGGCTGGTTCTTTCCTCAAAAGACCATTTCAGACATCAGTCTACATGGTCTTCACATGATCTAATCAAGATTTTGTCAGGACTTTAAAAGAGACTGTGACCTCTGAGTTTGTTTCGGCCTTTCTTCTCAGAGTAGTCAGATAGGAAACGCCGACCTCATCTAGTTCTAAAAATATGTTCGACATGTTAAAGTGTTTGTACAAACCAACTTACAGAAATAAAATCATTTAACGGTTCTGTAAATGCGGTGTGAACATCACTTCCAGTAACGAGGGATCCGTTAAAGAAATAAGTATGTTCTGTGTGAACGTACTCTTAGACGTAGCTTACTTAAAGAAGCAGGTTCATGGTCCCACCAGACGCTAAGGTAACATGCATATAGGGCAGTCATACGGAGGGCACGCAAGTAAATGTTTATTAAGGTGATTTCGAGGGTCTCTCCGTAGTCTAACGTCTTACTTGAGCTTGCATTATTTAATTTCGTAGGCCGGTGTGTACTGTGTGTAGTGATCCGTTTGTGTATATGTAGCATTTCGTAGACCTATCTTTGCTTGGATGATGTAATTTTTAATCATCAGTCATTCGTCCTCATAGTTATGGTATTTGTTTATGGTTTAGTTTGTAAAATACGATTTTTAGTACTCGTAATAATGTCTTATTTATTTATTGATTTTTATTTAACATAAAAAACTTTTTAAACATACCAAAAAACTTTAACTTAACATAAAAAAAGTTTTTTATTTTCACTTTTTAGTTGTACCTACCTAAAAGGCAAGTTAGTAAGGTTACTATAACGCCAGAATAGATTTCATGAAACTTGAACATAACCGGTGAAATGAGAGATCTGCGTACCCCTTAAGAGCGTACTGGCGTGATGTTATGTTATGAAATGGTATAAACAATAAACAGACATGCGATTGCAGCAATCCCGAGAGATTTTCCGTTATTTATTGAAGAGTTCTGTTATTTATCTCCGAAGTTCTTCATTAGATCTTCACCTAATTAAAATGGGACCAATTTTGGAACATACTTTTTCAAACCAAAAAAGAATTTTCAAAATCGGTCCACAACTGACGGAACTATCGGTGAAAAAAAAACAAAATAAAAAAAATGTCGAACATAGAACCTGCTCCTTTTTGGGAAGTCGGTTAAAAAATGACTACGCCAATTTACACACTCATCTCACATAACTCCAGATATACTGACATGAACATCTTCCATTCGTCTACCACCAGAAAAGAGCAGAGGCAATGATGCTCGACGAATCTTGGAAAAACCACAACGCCAACGTGTCCTACTTCTCAATAACTTGACCTTACACCTAAAAATAACGGTTTTTTTTTAATGAACTCTACAGTTAGACGAAAAACCTATCCTTTAGTAAGTTTTACTTTTATCAACTCCGATGATCATTAAAATCAATAAGTCCACAATACAACGACCCAAATTACAGCGAACCACAGAAATTGTTCAAATTGGATTACAAAGCGATACAGCGGCTGTACGGGGCTCGTTACTTAAAAACGCAATTAAGAACTTAGTTGGCGAAGTTTTTGTGGGACCTTCCACAGTGGGACAAAGCGCTGTTTTTGTTAACAATAAGAATAAATTTATTTGATAAGATAACATTCAAGTGGATCGAATTCCTAGATCTCACTGTAGAATTCCCTGTGTCGTGAGATCCAGGCTCCTTCGTTCCGTTAACAATTTTTATAAAAGGCACAATTTTAAATCTTAAAAATAGGTAAAGAAGAGTGTATGCATGGAGCTGTGATTTATATCAGTTGAGTCGGTGTTATAAGAGAGTGTCTGTATGTTATACGTATGTTAGTGAGTGCAAGTGTATATTTGTGAATTGTCAATGTGTGTACTGTGAGTGTTTACTAAGCCAAGAGACCTTCCGTCATATCGTAGTCCAATGTAAGAAGCCAGTTTGTTACCGTCACTCTGCATTTTTTTTGTGTTAGTTTTAGTATTTTGTGAAGATAGAGAAGAGAGACCCATAAAACCGTTCTTCGACTTGAAATGACACAAGTGATCAAGGCAGTTTTATGAAATCAGAGGATGACAGAAAGTATGTAAGTTGTCTAACCCTAAGAACAGCCACCTCACTATAAAGTTTATTCGTGGGATACCGGTACGGTCGTCTATAGGCAACTTTTAGTAGAGCACGTTGAGCTCGTTCTACTTTAATTAGTGAGGTCTTACCCGCACCGCCCCACGCTACTATGCAGTAATTAAGAACGGATTGACACAGTGAAAAATAAATCATCTTCAGGACTGCATCATCCGCAACCCTGCCCAGCTGCTTGAATACACGCAGCATTGTTCTGATTCTGCCCTTTAGAGCGCTAAGGTGTGCAGACCATGTCAATCTCTTATCCACTATCACTCCTAGATACTTAATAGAGTGTGGTTGTTCGATGTAAGGGCAAGATCATTGGTCGGTGCTAATACACGAATGCAGCCGTAAAAAAGATACTCTGTTTCAGAGTCAGTACGTTCGGAAACAGCACAATGGATTGCCTTGGTTTTTTCTATATTTAGCGTCAGAAGATTATATTTTAGCCAGTTTGCGACAGCCTTAACCCCGCTCTCAACCACACATTGCACTTCATCCCATGTTTTTCCATGAAAAACTATCGCGGTGTTATCGGCATACGTGAAAATTTTAGCATGGGGGATATTCAAGCTGCATAATCCATTTATATAAATTACTAGAGGATGCCTCGCGGTTTCATATGCGTAGTTCCCGTTCCCGTGGGAATACAGGGATAAAAAGTAGCCTATGTCACCCGGGGATAGAGTAGCTTTCCAACGGTGAAAGAATTTTTGAAATCGGTCCAGTAGTTTTGGAGCCTATTCGGTACAAACAAACAAAAAAATCTTTCCTCTTTATAATATTGGTATAGATAAATAGAGTGGGACCCAGCACGCTACCCTGGGGAACACCGAAATGTACGGTAGTTGGGTCACTACAATATTCTCCCAACACAACTCTTTGCGTTCTTTTACAGAGATATGAAGCAAACCAGTCCAAAGCAACGCCACGGACTCCCAAAAGTGACATTTTCTTAATCAGTATTTGCCTGGAGATTGTATCGAAGGCTTTTGCAAGGTCCAGGAAGACACCAGTACATGCCTGTCCTTTACCTAGGTTCAGAGTAATGAAGTCGGCTAAGTTAGTTACTGCATCCTCCGTGGACCTGCCAACCCGAAAGCCATACTGATTGTCCGACAATAACTTAAGTTTTTTCTAGGTATGCAAGTAGTCTGTTGTTGACCACTTTCTCAAGACTTATAGAGAGAGCTATCAGCTCAGCAGATTGGCCTAAAATTTGCGGGCGGTTTTGGATCTCCGCTTTTGAATATAGGGCAAATATTTGCAATCTTTATACAGTCGGGTACAACACCCGTAGTTAAACTTAGATTGCATAGGAAGGCAATCGGCCCCACTAAAACATGCGCGCAGTGCTTAAGGAATGCGTAATTAATCTCATCATAACCCGTTGCTGACGTCGCTTTAAGATGAGTAATAATTGTGAATATTTCGAGAAGAAGAAGAAGAAATAGAGAGTCTGGGCTGGTGTACAATGTATTATATTGCTAATTTTTACGCGCCAGTTCAGTTTCAGTCATATCAAGTTGTTCAAGTGTTTTTGATGCAAGGTTTTTGCCTACGGTAGAGAAATAGTTGTTAACTTCATTTAGTGTGGGGACTGGGTTTTCACTATCAGTTACGAGCTCAGATTTGCCTGTTTTTTATTTTTAATAATGCAATTTTTTTATTTCATACCACAGTTTTTTACAGTCGCCTTTAGTTTCCATTAGTAGTTTGCGGTCATGATCTTGTTTCAGATTGCAAATTATATTGTTGCAATAGTTTCGATATTTTTTGTACTCTTGTTGAATGACAGGATTATCGCGATTTTCCTCTTTTTTTGCATTGGTGTGCATTAAGTCACGCCGTCTTAAGCACTTCAGAAGGCTTTTAGTAATCCATGGCTTGATAATGACATCTGAGCTACGGCATACACGAGTAGTGGTGTGTTTATTAATTTTAGAGGAGATAGTTTCAACAAACTTTTGGAATTTGGGAATAACATTTGTGTATTCAAAAAGCCAAGCCCACTTTTCGTTTTCAATATCTTTTTCCAAACTTTTATAGTCAATTCGCGTATGTCGTTTCTCAGCCCTAGTCCTAGTTAATTGTCGGTGAATGCCAAAGATAACCGTCTCGTGATCCGTTATGCCCAAAGACTTTATTCTTCTTACTACTAGACTGTGCACTATGGCGCAAAAAACGGTCCGAGCGAGAGGCCGCCCGTTGGTAGTGTGTCTCTTTCTAATAAGGTGACCAAACAGAACACGGGAAAAATTGATTGTAAAAACGATAGTGTATGTATCCCGACATATTTATGCTACCTAACTACGCTACCTAAAATATAGTAACAAAAAAAAATGTGTGTAATTTTTTTGGAATCTACCTCACTTACCGTATGGTGTCGGGCGTAAAGAATTTTAACATCCCATGTTTTCACGTGGGTGTTGTAAGAGGCGACTAAGGGACAAACCAGATAGTGGGCAGCAGCGTTCTCTGTGCATTTGTAACAACCATACTGCGATCGCCAACCCGCCTGCAAAGCACGTCCCATGAATAGCACAAATAAAACATAGCCCCTAGTGCCCGGCAGCCTGCATACCCTCGACTACGTTAGCGGTCGAGGTGGCAAGGGGTGCAAAGAATCCTGGACGAGAGCCGAACAAATACAGACGACTGGACATGGCAACGTACAACACGCGCACACTCCGGACCGACGAAAAGATCACCGAACTCGAAGCAGTTAACGATGAAGGGATGGATAGGGTTATCTGAAGTTCGAAGAGAGGGGGAGGACTCGATAATCCTCAAATCCTAAGTCTCCTCAAATCTCGTTCTTTAAGACCCATCGTATAGATAAGAACAAAAAGCTCTCTGATCCTACTCTCAAGCTCATGAAGGAGAGGCGTGAGGTGATCCTGCAGTCTTCAGAGGATGCTTTGAAATACCGGCAGCTAGCTAAATATACCCCAAACGATCTCATTTATTTCTCATATTCTCCAGTTGCGTATACAGTTGAGAAACAAAACTACACCAATTTTATTCCACTAGGAATCAATTTGCAAATAATTTTAATAGCCGCTGAATTTCTCTAGAACAAAACCCGCCAAAAACTCCGCAAACCACCATCTTACATTTAGTATTACCAGGCCCAAACATTTAAAAGTATTCCTCTTACTCAGTATTAATTAATTATTTTTTAAATACAACGAATTAATTAATTATAGGAACTGTAGAAATATTTAAAGAAAAATTTACCAAAACGAACGATTCATAGAATTTGAAACGTCAAATTCTATGAATCGTTCGTTTTGGTATAACATAAAAAATAAAAATATAAAATATTTGGTTACCTCCCGCTTATAAGGAAATAGTTAACCTAGATGTATGACAATAGATTTAATTTTAGCTAAACATTTTTTTTTGGTACACAGTCTAGTAGTAAGAAATACGTATAAAGTCTTTGGTTATGCCAGTGTCACAGACAATAACAGTAGCAGGATTCTGAGTTTTGTGCATAACATGATCCAAACAGTTACCTCCTCGCGTAGGGAAAGTATGTCCTGGAAAATACCCGTAGTGGCCAGTTAAGTCTAAGTATTCGGAAGCGCGTCTGTCAGTGCAACCCGATTTTATATCAATATTCAAATCCCCTACACACAAAGCTCTGGCTATGATGTTTTAAATAAACAATGTAGCTATTATACCTCATCATGTGTAGGTGATGTATTCACTACTCCGATTAGATAACCGTGTTTAACCTGTCTGCAAACTTACCATTTTAATAGAAATAGCTACGCAACGTAAGATTTCTACGTCATCTGTCTAAAAAAGAAAAAAACAAGTGACGCTCGCGCCTGTCGACTTTTTTGTTTATATAGCTTCCCTTACATTTTAAATCGAGGGGAAATACAATGGGCGAATGTTTTAAAAAGTTCGTCCATAATGTATTGTGGGACCACCTACCGAGTAATTATCAAGTTTTCAGGCTTCTTTTGTCTGAATTTACTCAGAAATGCTTTGATGGAATTGTGTTTTACCGGCTTTTTATTGTATAGTTTTTTTTTTAAGTTGAATTGACTTGATTTATTGTTAAGTTAAAAATAGAATAAAATAACGTTGTGTAACATCGTGTAATTATAATGAAAACGATTTGATTGTGTGTTGAAAATACTGTTGTTCTTTTATAAGTAGAGTATTGGATTCGAAATAATTATTTTATAACTGAAAACTTTTGTGTCGTCAATTTTTTAATAAATCTCATTAATGTCACAAAAAATACTAAACAAAACAGCAGGACTTATAAGAAACTCTAGAAAAGCATTGAAAAGCAATTCCTTGAAACCGCGAGTATTAACCAGGAATAGACAAAGACAAGGGACAAAGATCAAAAACATCGTAAGCCAAACAATATATTTCTGAAAATCAATTGTAAACTCAACGTAAACAAGCATAAACTCATTTACAAACATCTTAAAGCTTCAAATACTGACGAACTGTATTTGTGATGCTATTCCTTATGAGGCTTCCTCTTTGGAGCAGTGATGAACGGAGCGGTGTGTAACAAGGAAAACATTTACTAAAAGATTTCCTACTAATAACATGTTTCTGGTAACTTACCTTTCAGTGGAATGGATAGTAACTACGGCGGAGTGTATAATTATTTCAACAGAAGTATGGATCTGTCGTAGCCAGATCTTAGAATTGATCACTTCATGATGTGGTCAGCAATTTCATGAAACAGTTGTATTTCATGAAATAGAAAATAACTGCTAACCGCTGATGCTAGAGATGTCAGCAAAACTGACGGGGCCCGCAAGATGCCTGCCTGGGTCGCGAATCAATTTGAAAAAGAGTTACCGCGGCCCTGGCACCAGCAACTGAAAGTACACGGGTGGGTTCTAGTCAGTAAAAGTCTGACCCATCAAGAGCGGGAGAAGTCATTGGACGATAAAGGACCCAAAAAAAAATGGGACAGAAACATGTCTACTGAAGCAGAATCATAATAAGATGAGAATTGACAAGAATCCAGTTGTTCAACTTCCAGTTTTCTAGCTTACCAGCACGCACCGCTCCGCTTCGAGGTTCTATGTAAAAGCAACCTTGAAATTGGTCTACTCGGCCCGAGGCTACAATTAGAAGACGCTCTCAATCCCACTTTGCTAAACGTCTTGTTTTTACTCGATCGTTATCCATTACTTGACAACCGTTTCAAAATAGCTCTGGGCAATCTATTTGATTTGATCGTCAACGCGGTACTCGCCATGCACCCGCTCAATATCAATACTGGACCTCTTTTTCGACAGTTTTGTTTGCAAAATATTTTTTGATTTACATATCCTATGTAGTTATGAAGAAATTCTAACCATATTTTTTTCTGTGTAAAGATGTTTAAACATCCAAGTCACAGACATAAATATAACTAGATGACACGATTGTATGTACTAAGGGTGTCAAAAAACGGAGTAAAATTACGATCAATGATCGTACATTGAGTTTTTCAATTAGCATTATCGGCACCGGAAATCCACCGACATTTATAAAAATGCCTAATTATGCCATATTGAGCTGTAAAAACTGTATAGAAAAGCTGGCCGAGGCATTGGAAATGTTTCTTTCATTGGTCAGTAAATTTGTTTTTAAATTGTGTGTGAAAAAGTGGCACGCTTGGTTTTCATACAGATTTATATATGTGATCCAAGTCGTTTCGGATGAGTATGCAAAAGAAGCGAAAAATATTGTGTTGTTAATTATTTTTTAAAGCAAAAGTTTTAGTCATACGAAAAAAACATGTTTCAAAAATAATTTACATGAACCATAAATAAATAAAATTTTCTCACCTTTTAACGTAGCCGTTACTACGGGAATGCTTTAGAAAGTAACCGTTTAACGGCAATAAAGCGGAGTAAGAACCTTAAATTAAGAACGGAGAATATCTTGCGCAATTATTGGTATTTTATAGACAAAAAAACACCCACGGAAGAAGATGGTATCAATTATAATTGATGGGAGTAAATACCTTACACGTGACAAGTGATTATTTTTGTACCACCTTTTTGCGTTAGGTCTCGTCGAGACCACAGTTCATACACGTGTGTCCCTTTAAAACTTTTAACATGATCTTAGGTTCAGATTTATTATAGCACTTTATCTTCTTAAAGAACTGTAGAGCTAAGCCATTATACTCGTAGAGCAAGTACTCTTTATCAAAGATACCCGAGAGAAGTATCCACTAACCAACCAAAATGCTTAGTAGGATGGATACTAATCTCAAGTTTTCTGAACGTATAATACCTACATCAGGAGAAACGTATTGAAGCATAATACCAGCCTTTTCCCATTGCTACACTTCAGGGTAAAAGCCTCTCCTCATACAGAAAAGGCACAACAATTAATCACCATCCTCACTCAATGCGCGTTGGCGATTTCATACTTTTGTTGACTACTATAAGCCCAGGTTTCCTCACGATGTTTTCCTTCACCGATATCAGCGATGCACAAAACAAACTTAGAAAGGACACATCAATCAAAATTTATTGAAGCATACGTGCCGCAAACTAATGCGAGTCAATTGACCTTCTAACAGCGGTATTACCCTTCCATATTCCACGCGGAATGATCCAAACAATGTCAACAATACAAGTCCAAACCACGCTCACAAGTACAAAAAGACATTCACATAACTACTGACAATTCCCTTGACTGACCAATAAAAACAGTAATAGGTTGTACCTAACTTCATGTGGAAAAACATCAGTCCTTCTATAGACTTTTAACGTTTAAGCCACTCACGTCTTTACCCACGGGATGGTAATAGACCAAGATCCCAGAGCCTCCAGAAGATTCCTACTTTTCGTACACCAAATGTGTGGGGTAGAATAGTGTTGTGTGTATGTACTTTGAACGTACGCAATTACGTATGCCTGCTAACTCGGGCCGATGGATATTTCAAATCAAATCAAATTTATTTATTAGCCAACATAGGTAGGGGTAAAGATGTTATACAAGTTTTATTTTTATGTTCTCTATGCTCTGCCGTCATAAGGGCATGCAAAATTTTACACATAAATTACAACCTAGTATCAAAATACAATAAATATTTAATATCAAGCCAATAAATATTACAAAATCATTAAACCATTCAATTTTTAACGTCAAGGAGTCAAAAATTTAATAAATGTCAGAGTAGATAATGAAATTAATGTCGATAAAATAAATAAAAGTCCTATATAGCTAAACAATAATTGAGAGCAGGGTACGTATGTCATCAATATTGTCATAAATATTATCTGTCATAAGGATTCCCGTTTAATTACTCCTTCACACTGTAATATGCCGTATCAGTTAGAAATTCCTTTAGCTTCCGCTTAAATATGTGCAAATTGTCTATATCTGTAATACAACATGGCAATTTATTAAAAATCTTGGATGTCATACAATAAACACTGGAGCCCATTAAGTAAATTCTGCATGGTGCAATCTGAATTTTATTTTTATATCCACAACTTCGGAATTATTCATACTTATGCATATTACTTTTGACAAAGACTGATATCTCATAAATGAAGAGGCTAGGTAAAGTTAGAATCTTAAGTTTTCCGAAATATGGTTCACAGCTATCTGTGTTCTTAAGTCTACAAATTGAACGTATGCATTTTTTTGGGCTTTAAAAACAGACTCCCATTCTGTCCAGTTCCCCCAGAAAATTAAACCATATCTAAGCGTGGATACCACATATGCATGGTAGGCTGTCATTACCGTGGATATATTTACAATTTTTGTGAGCATGTATAACATATAGGAATATCTATTCAATTTTAAGCAGACAGATTCTACATGTGATTTCCAATTTAAATTACAATCTACATTCAAACCTAAGAATTTTGTTACATCAACTTTATTTATTTTTTTCCAGCGTAATGTATGTTTAAGTATGTGGGTGGTTTAGTCATGTTTCTGAACATCATTAAATTAGTTTTCTGTAAATTAATTAGAAGGTTGTTTGTCTTTAACCAATCGACAATGCGAACCAATGTGGTGTTAATGTCATTTTCCAATGAAGCATAGTCTTTGTAACGAAATATGGCTGTACTATCATCCGCAAAAACGAATCATCGGAAAGTCCACAGTTTTCGGCAAATCATTAATGTAAATTAAGAAGAATAAGGGCCCGAGGATACTGCCCTGTGGCACGCCACATATCACTTCTACGTAGTCTGAAGCATGGTCAATTTCTTGCTTTTTTTATAGAGCAGAATTTCGTTACTAACGTGTCTTGTTTCCTATAACTTAAATATGACATAATTAGATCTATGGCGCTGCCACGTATGCCATACGCATAAAGCTTGTTTTTTAGTGTTTTATGGTCCACATAGTCGAACGCTTTGGTTAAATCCATGTATAATGCACAAACTGGTAGCCCCTTATCAACACTTCTGGTCACATTTTCAAGAAAGTTATAAATTGCTTTATTAATATTTTTATTTTTCCTAAAACCCATTTGTTCATCGACTAAAATATTAAACTTTTCTAGGAACTGGTATAAGCTATTATAAATTATTTTTTCGAGAACTTTGGAGTATACCGGTATTAGGGAAATTGGTCTGTAACATGACATAACGCTTTTATCACCTTTTTTAAAGAATGGCTTGACAATAGTTGTTTTTAAAATACTAGGGAAGTGACCATGCTCAATGCAGAGACTAAAAATATGACTAAGAACTGGACTTATTACAGTGCTTACGTATTTCACTATTTTAGTAGCTATGCCATCAAAGCCGGTGCTGTTTGTATTTTTGAGCGATTGTATGATTCTGTGGATATCAAATGGCGCAATTGGATTTATAAATATTGAATTATTTTGTGTAAATGTCGGTTTATGTGGGTTATTACTACTGTTATTAATTGGTTTCAAAGGACTGACTTAGTCAATAAAATACTTGTTAAAATTTTGAGCGATGTCAATAGGGTTTATAATTATTTTCCCCTCAACATTTATTTCAATTTCAATTCAATTTTCAATTTATCTATTCAGTAACAATTTACATTCCGAGATGTAAATCTTTGGAATGTTCATCTTGCTCTTGTTAATATTTACAGGGGTACGCAAAAAATTACTCACTTTTCGTAAATTCTGTGTGTTGATTCTTATCAGAATCAGAATTATTTATTTACCAGCAATGTAGGTATAAGGTTGAGATGGTACAGAATTGGGTGTTTCCGCTACATTCTGCCTTACGGCATGCAAAAACATTATTTTTTGAAGTTACAATACAAAATTTGTCATTACGTACGATCTAACAAGGCATCAGAAAATAAAATAAAATGTCACCAAATAACTTTATTGTCACATACACAGTCGATTACGAATCAATAAGCTTATCCAGGAATTATAAAAAAATATTATCATTTAAAATGTCACATACATAGTCGATTACAAATCAATAAGCTTATCTAGGAATTATAAAAAAATAAAAATATCATTCAAAAATGTCAATTACAAGAATATTTGAGGTACAGTTATAAATCTTTATCATTCAGGAAGTCATTAACAGAATAATAACATTTTGCCAATAGTAATGTAGTCAAATTAGTTTTAAATATACAAATAGGGTGTTCTTTATAAATTATGCGGAAATTTATTATATATGCTAGGCCCCATTGACATAATATTCTTTCTTAATAGTGCTGTTTTATATTTACCTGTATGTAATAACTTATTATGTTGTAGTCTTAAAGGACCTGAGCGTAATCTAATGCTGGCTAGTGTCGGAAATAAATTTAAATTCGATCTAACAAAAATGGACACTTCCAATATGTATAGAGACGGGAAGGTTGGTATTTTCATTGACCTGAACACAGGCTCACAGCTTTCAGTAAAAAAAAACTTGACATTGACCTTATGCAACGCTTTTGAGCCTTGAAAATCTGCTCCCTCTCGCTATAGTTGCCCCAGAAAATTACTCCAAACCTCAAAATTGATGCAACCAAACCATGGTAAGCTGATAGTTGTGTAGTATGGCTTACTTTCTGCGATAAGTTGTACAGAACATAAGCTAATTCACTCAATTTTTTACACACGTCCTCAGATTGAGGTTTCCAAGTCAGATTACTGTCAATTAAGATTCCCAGGAATCTTGCTATATTTGTTGAGTCAACTGTTTGCCCATTATAGCCGACAGTTAAATTTGCGTATTAATACTTTATACCTGTACGTAGTATAGTGTGTAGTGCTTTTCTGGGTGCATGGTCCTCACATATATGAATTTATTAATGTATATACTTATGTAAATATTATACGACACATTTTTTTTTAAAAGAGTATGTATTGAGTTTCTTGTGCATTCTTCTCCATAACAAGCTACTTTTCCGAATGCACGGTAGAATCAACTTTTATTACTTGTAAATTTTAATTTGTGTACGACGTTCAAAAGTGCGCTTTTTGGCCTAGTTGAATAAATATATTTGACTTTGACTTTGGGACTAATCCGTTGGTAAAAATGCATTACCTTCGTTTTTTTGTAAATTTATTATCAAGTTATTCATGTTAAGACAATGGATAATACTCTCTAATGTGTTATTAATTTCTTTTTCATATTTTTTTAAGTCCAAACATTTTACCATCACAGTACTATCGTCCGCAAACAACACCATAGGGTGATGTGTTTGACGGGGTAAATCATTAATGTATAAGAGAATCAACGGTGGTCCCAGAACGCTACCTTGCAGTACGCCATGTTTGACCTCTCTACAATCCGAAGTATGTTTAAGTTCACGTTTAGTTTTTGGGCATACTCTCGTTATTTCCGTGTATTGCAATCGGCCTCGATTTACAGAATATTATTAAATAATTAATATTTATCGCTTAACTAGCTGTCCCACGCGACTTCGCTCCCGTCAACTGGCTAACATACCGACCCATCTACCCTACCTACCCTACCCTATCTACATGATTGTTGCGTAACTTAAACCGTTTACGCAGCGCATGCTACGGAAGCTCTCAAAACGGAATAATTCTGCCCGTTTTAGCAACATTTTTCATTTTTGCTCCGCTTCTATCGGTCGTAGCGTGATGTTATGTAGCCTATAAATTAATAAATAAATAGCCTTTCTCGATAAATGGACTATCTAGCACAAAAATATTTTTTCAATTCCAACCATTACTTCCTGAGATTAGCGCGTTCAAACAAACAAACAAACTCTTCAACTTTATAATATTATAAGTATAAGTATAGATTAGTATATAAAGTGATAGTCACCTGTATTGAGATCTTGTTCACAAGGCTGTTCGATCACAGTTTTATTTATAACCCGTTTTCATAGCAGGTATCTACGTTCACAGTACTTACTATCACTATTCTATCACAAACATTTTGTGCAGGAAGAGAAAGAATCGTCTGAGGTTTCAGGGATCTTGGACCAAAAGCTCGCTGCTCTTTGACGTCTAGCAACGTCGGACGTAATTAAAAGTTACTCCCGAGTCCTGGAACATCCTCTGGAAGTAAATATGACGTGAGGGACAGTTTTAATTTTGTCTGAATGGTAATGTTGCTGCTGGACGGCCGCTCAAAGGGGATGAATCGAAATTGGACAATTATTAGCTTATTATCAGATTATTGCTCCGGATCTAATTGCCTGAAAATCAGCTTGTTGTATTAATCGTTGGTGTTTGCATTGATACGCTCTGTATTACATACTACGGGGTACTAAACCTATTTATAAGCAGTTGTATGAAAACCAAAAAGTTTTGATTAAATCCTTTCCACGATCAATCGACCTAGCTTCCAATCTATTCAGTTTCAGCTGAATATCAGTAATCTTACATGATCAACTGCCTATCTGTCCACCGCACCCAGTAACTGGATAACACGATATCCCTTGGCAAGACCTTTCCAGAATCTAGGATCAACAACAGATCAATAACAAAAAACAATCAAATCAGTATATCTATAATAATCTATCTCATGTCCGCTATTGTACCTCTGGGCTTAAAGTTTATATAAATTAAATTGAATTAGTACGAAAATCAAATTCCAACCCCTTATCTTTCGATTCATCATTGATCGCTTTGCTCCAATTAGAGCCAAAATTCACGATTGGCATAGCAAACCATTGATGCGACGGAGCTCCGCCGTTTAATTGAAAGCTAACATCAAGCGGCGATGGACGCACAAAGCGGACTCCGGCAACAAACGTACGAATACGTGCCTTAAGACGATCAACAAGGAAATCGTCTTTGAATGCATGATTATAGCTGAGGATGGACGTTGAGGGAAGGTATTAGGTGCTAGATGACCACAAATAAATGTAACGATGTTTTTTTATTATTATTGATAGGATCGCGTTTGACCAGTATCTCAACTGTTGGTAAAATGGTAAGCCATGTTGTGGTTGACGATGAAAGCACGGGTGCGCTTGCTTATCAGTTAATGTAAATGTATTATTGCAAAAAATGCCTGATCGCCGCCGTTTTATGCAAATAAGCCTACAAAGAATGATGGTCCAAGAAATAAATTTAATTGTGTTTCCAAGCATTCAGAAGCTGCTAAATACTCTGAAAGTATTTAAAAGCTCCAGATTCCGTACTCTTTAAATGGTTTTCTAAAAGTGTGTTTTGATTTTAATTCTCGTTTTAACTAAGCATTCATTTCCCATCCTGATCGCTTTGTCCCCCAATTAATCGTAACCGAAATTCACAGAGGTACTAGGGAATCATGGATGCCGCGCAATTGCACCGTCTAATTGAAAGCAAACAACACGCCGTGAGGGCGCACAAAGGAGACCATTTGAATTGTTAAACATCTCCGTGTGTCGCTGGGAGCCTGGTACATTCACTCCCGTTTGTCGCTCGTGTGAGCTTTTGTCTCTTTTTATTGTTCGGCAAATAAAAAGAAAGACGTGTGTTTAGGATTTGTTTGTTACGCTTTTAGAAGTTGTGTGCAAGATTTTTTTTTGTTTGTACAGGATTAGTTTTAAGGGGGACGGAATTCTTCGGTTTTACGAAGACAGCTATTAGTCTCGGTTTGGTATTTGAGGCGCCTTATATTTTCCACTGTTTAGCTTTTTGAAAAGAAAGGCTGGTTAGGTTTTACGTACGGCTACTATAGACTGCTAACGTTAAGCCTCTCTATGACTAACTGGTAGGTAATAATATCGAACATCCGGACTTCTTCTAAATACTTAACTGTGAAGTTGACAATATCCCTATCCATTCTACAGAACCAATAAAGTAAATAGCGTAAAACCCATAAAACAGGAAGCAATACATTAAATGCTGTTAATCAAAGATACGTGCGTCCATTACTGATCGCTATCACCAGCATGAGAAGGGGCCCAGGGTTCAATAAAACGGCCATTAGTAGGTGCAGGTAATAAACGGGGGACGACTCAATCGCCCTAAGTAACACTAACTTTATAAGTGTGAGATGGGTCGTCAATAAGTGATGCAGGGCTTTAGTTCGAGAGGTTGGGTAAATGTCACGGAAAATGGTTAATTCTTGAAGTTTATTTTCACTGAGCTAATAAAAATCAGATAAAAGAAAGAAAGACAGTATTTTTTTTAATAAATATGTATTTTTAAGTTTTTTTTTTATTTAAATCAATACATATAAGCAAGCATATTGCAGCAAGCGTTATGGGCACCTTTGCGCCGGGAACAGTTAGGGGCGGATTATTTGACTAGTTATAAGACAACGCTTTTTGACGTGTCGTTGTGACTTTGACATCTAAATATTGAATTAAATTATTTTTGTTATAAATTTTATTTGTTATATTGTAAATTATACATATAATAAATCTGTAGTAAAGTCGTTTTTAACAATGGAAATCGATAACCAACAGAAACCATTTCCAGCATTTTTTTATATAATAATTAACTGTCGATATTCAGAATGACACTCAAAAAATGAATGTCGGTTTGTTGTTTATCTGTTTAGTTGTGCACGCATCACGTAAAATGTACGAAACCAGTGTAGATAACTTTTGTACATAAAATTTGTGTGTAACTTGAAGCATTGCTAAGTTTTTGTTTCATCGCAATCGGTTTGCTCTATCAAAAGTTAAGTGAATTTAAAGTGTTCAAGAAGCAAAATATCACAACACACGCAATTCAGATACTCGGACAGTTGAACTACATATGCGATAGATGGTATTGTGCATCTGAAGTCATTTTCTGAATGGCGGTGTTAATATTCTCCGCGAAAGAATGATCATAGAAAAAAAATTGATAGATAGATGGGGTAGGCAGGAAGGTAAGAAGTAGGGTAGGTAGAACTAGGAAGTTAGGTATGAAGGTAAGTAAGTAATAAGGGTAGGGTAAGCAGGTGACGGGAGCGAAGCCGCGGGCACAGCTGGTATTTAATAAATAGACAGATCACCTATATTCAACATTCAAAAACAGAATCGGTAAAAATACAATATTAATAAAGGATAACTAATTTAGGTTTATAAAGCACATAAGTCTATGGAAAATCCAAAAGAATTCCCAAAAACCACGAAACTGAAAATCAATCACAGTGTTCTGTTGAAAGGTATAATTATTGTTATTAGTGATAGTTAAGTTATATTGAAAAATGCAGTTACTTTCATGAACTTAATAATAAAACTGTATCCCAGCCTTCCTGAAAAGGCGCAGTTCGATCAATTTCATAACCCATAACGTCTCGAGTCTCGAGGCGTCGACACCGGACATCCTTTTCCCGTTAGAATATTAGAAGTGCCATCAAACCGGTGCACTGCTAATTTTCTTGTTATTTTCACGGCAATATACTGCTTGTTCTAAGAATAACCATTGGCTTTTAACAGCAGTTTTTTATGCAGAAAGTTTAAATGTATTATTTTTTCTTTGAGAGACACCGAGAGATAAAATTTAAAAAAAAACTTTACCTTTAACCTTTTTTTTTGTTAATTGCATTTTATTTTATTCTTTGTAGTGTCGGTACCTCATATTACCATGAAAATCATTTATATCCAGACTACATCTCATTTCAATTCCAATAAGCCCAAACACGACTAGGATACATTGTTTTATTACGGATTCCAGTGCCTACCTTCTGGTTTCATCATCAGATCAGTTCGATGGTACCATTTTCATTAGTACCATTTATTTATATGTATTTGCTTCATCAAAGTCGCTTAACTATTCGAGATATCTTATACGCATGACATACTTATGAAGGAGTTCCAGTGGCAATCTGTGGTCTTCTTCATCAGTTTCACTTCACCAAATGATACTGTTCACGCACACACATCCAAAACCATCGAACACACTACGGCGTCGTCAACGAGCGACGCGGCACGGCGGCGGCGCGGGGGCCGGTAGCACAGCAGCGTCTCGGCTCGACATTGCATCGTCTGACACGACCGCGCTTAGACATATACTTACCTGTTTAATAATACTTAAATTGCTATTATATTGTAAACCACCTAATAAACCTATATACAGTCCACTTGCTTTCCTTTAACCTGGGCCTATTCATGGTCCTTCGAGCCGGATATACATCTGAGTGCAAATGCTTGCCATGTTATCGAAAATAACAAAATCGCTATATGTCTGCCTATAATATTTGATGACTTCGCTCGATTTCTATGGGATCCCATCATCAGATTCTGATTTGGTGACAATGGGACCATCTCGAGAATAAATACATCCAAAAAAATATATGCAAATCCGTCTATATTTGACGGAGTTATAACAGAACATATATTATATTACAAATTAAGAACATCCAATTTAAGGATCTCCTTCTTTTTAAGAAGTCATTTAAGAAATAAACAATAATTTATAAAAAAGATACCGTGCGACACTAAAAAGGCACACTACTCCTATAACACCCACCTACTAAACTACTGGCTACTGCTATTTTACTAGATTCTTCTGCAATTTCACTCCTGTGGCCTAAACAACTGGAACTGGGGTGTCTTTAAGTCAAGAGGGATGAAGTTACTTGTAGGTACGCGTGCTCCACATTCAACCACATCATCGGTCACCATCAAGTGATACGGTGGTCAAACGTCCGCCTGATAATAACACAAAACAAAGAATTTTCCTATTCAAAACGTAACATAGATCATTCAGCAATAGTGTTATTTTGAATCAGTGATATAGTTTTCATAATCTTTTTCACTCATAACACAAGTTCAAGCTTGCTTCGTTTTGTTAAACCACATAGTGATATTGAAATTGTAATCTGAAAATAAAGATTTTTATTATTATTGTTATAATCGGATCACAGTGATCCAATTTACGTGACGTATTGTTCAATTGCGCTTATGTGAACGCACCTTAGAACGTTGAGAACGCATGTCTCTCAAGTGGCGACATTACGGCCCAGTTGCTTGTTCGGTAGTTAACTCAACCAATGGTTAAATATGGTTATCTGTGATACCAACAATTGATTAATAAACGGATTTTACCGAAATTAAAAACCATTGTTTAGCATATTTAGCCATTGATTGAGATAACTACCGATAAAAAAAGTCTGGGCTTCAGCGATGATCCAGGGTGCTCCCCAGAGCGTCCCTCTCCTATCTACTAACCATCGCGAGTCACAGACTTAATTACTATAACTAAACTCTGTTATAATAAGACTGTAGTATAAATGTATATGTTTTCTATGGCTACAACCAATTAAAATACTTTCAACCTACAGTTGGACTTTCACTTCATTCAACCTCACCTCCAAGAGTCCTTAAACATATATTTGAAATGCTTGTCAAAGGTAACATATCTGATTTATTTTCCTTTATGCGTCTATGTTACTTCAAGGCAAGCATCTTGCTAGATGTGGAATGTTTGTCCCGAACTTCCAAGCCTTATCTGAAATCAAGGAAATGTTTCACACGCCAGGTATTCTGTCGCTCACAAGTCCGTTGATCAAAATGGACTGAACCAGCACAGATGTAACAACTTATTTTTTACCTACATTCTAAGCAAATAAAGACCTATTCTATTCTATTCAGAAACGAATGAATGAAAAGATGCCTTCCACCGATACCTCTCTATTCATTCATTCTTATCACATAAGAAATAGGTACTCATCAAGAAATGGAAGCAACCAAACCAGAAAATATCCGCTGCACTTCGCTCAAACTAATCCTAGCAAATGTTCGTCCTCTCGTGCCATCAAACATAGATATGTCAAATGCGACTGAAACCGAACTCGGGCGCAATGAAATGGTTCCCAAAACTCTGCAAATGGAGGTCCGATTCGCAGTAAGTATAGATGCATTAGCAGATTAGTTCAACAGTGTGCACAAGAAATAAATGCAGTTCTCGGAGGTAAGGTGTAATGGAAGTGACCTCAGCAAGGACTCCTTGGTAGATCTTCGTGAATATTCATGTACGCTCTAACTAGCGTTTGATGACTTTGCAGTGAGGTGGTGGTAAGGATTTAGTTTTAGCATTTTATGTATAAACACTTTTTCTTTCTTTATGTGTTTATCATGACAGCTGTCGAAGCCAAAGTGCAATGCAGCATTTCAAAGTTGCTTAAGGGCATAATCTCTTCCTCTAAACATACTAGCAGATCGTAGAAATGTTCTTCATATACGAGTATATCAATCATGACAAACAACTTTTTCAGAATTTACTTTGTGTCAAATGTTAGACGATAAATCTATTACGAAATGAATATAATATTCAAAACTCCTCTTTTAAAATGACCGTTTCTCAGAAAAGGGAAAATTACATTTTTAGGTCTGAAGGTAAGCTAGTAGGACTAAACATCTCATCTAGAAAGCCAACATCTTCGTCCAATCTCCCAGTTACTTACAAAAGAGCGACTCAGTATCGAAGCTGTAACATTTGCATTTTAGATTTAATATCCTTTAACTGCGAAGGCCCATGACTTTTATGAGATTTACAACACTTCTACCAGACTGCGCGGTGGAAGGGTTGTGGGTTGTGGCTTTGCAGTCGAGGAGAATGTTTAATGCATTAATGCTTGGTAGTGCAATTCTTAGCTGTTAATACCTAGTTTTATTGGAGTTTGGTTTAAGAAAAGACGCGATTGTTTTTCAATTTTCTTTCTCCAGCTTTTATTATTTTGTGCAGGAATACATAGAGATAGAGGATGCTTGTTGTGGAGGTACATAGAGGAAGAAAAAGAGATTTATGGCAAAACTGAGTATGTGGTATTCTTCTCTACGCTTTTCTTCTTCTTATTTAACTAGCAGCCATGTTTAGTGAATTGTATCGTAATTTACACATATTTCACTGTGTTGAATGAAGTGCTATTGTAAAGACCTCGTTGTGTTTAATTAATGATGAAACATTAATTAAATTTTCTAATAAAGCATAAAATAGGAAATAGGTTTACGACTGTTTCGCAAGGCAAACACCCGATGAACTATAAACTTTCCTATACAATCACATAAAAGCTATGAATTTAAACGCACATTCTATGAAGACTTCAATAAAAACATTATAACAATCTACCAATAACGCTGAACTATCAAGCGAATGAGGACAATCAGAGATGACACTTTTAAGACTTTTGCAAAAGAAAAAAGTAACTATACCAGTGGTAGGTACTTTAAATGAGACATGTCAAGACATGGCTGTGACTGGCTCGACTGAAATCTTTATTATTATTTCAGTTGAAAGACGTGTCCTGGTGAAGGCTTATATTCCCCGGTATATATCTTTCAACCAGACCGATCAATGGACCGGTCCATTTTTATGCTTCTCGCATCCAGCGGACACCTAGAACCTTTCGGCTCTATTGAACATCAGTTCTACAAGCAATGTTCAGTATATGTCCACTGCCACTAAGTTTGGAAATTCTTCAGGCAATAAAACATACAAACGAATGAATAACGATGTAATATCAAAAAAATGGACAATAAAAATTAATTCAAACATAAATCATGCTGTGCAGTCGTTTTTGAATTAACTTTTATTTATTTATTAGTTTTTTGTTGTTTTTTTTTTTAGAATTAGATACATTTAAACATATAAGTGTCATATATTTTTGCAATCACCTCTTAAAACCCTTTGTTTTGATACTTCAAATGATGGGATTGGAAGAAAAAAAATTTGGTACCCCACAATATGGCGCCCAAAAGCCGCCATTTTTCTATTTTCCAATTTTAATGTACCCAGTGACACTGACGAAGCGATTGACGTAAGAATCATCAAAATCGGCCAACGCGTTTGGTCTCTAGAACGCCACATAGGAACAAACATACATACATACACTGATAAACATATTACCCTTATTCGGATTTCGGTTAAAAATCTGTTTATTTCTATTTGTATTTTTTTGGAAGTATCTAAACTTAAATTATTTAATTGGTTATCTTTTAGGACAACCCTAACATCGCCATATAAAATAAAATAGTTTAATATTGTGGAACTATAAACGCTGTAGCATTTAAAACGGCAATGCAATTAGCATTCGGCATTACTTAGAATATTTTATTACAACATTCTAGAATTACTTGAATAATGTTCATATCAACAGAACAGCTAATGTTTCAGTCTACGTACCATCTTAATGAACGTATGAAATTAAATCTAAGATATTAAACTTTTCAAGTGCTCTAGAAGAGTTTGTGTCAAGATAGGGTCCAATGCCCGTCACTTACCTTGCTTTACTAGTACTTATAAAATATGATCAAATATTTTAGGAAGAAAAATGAAGTCGATGAGACTAAATCACCATTATTCTTCTTCTTGTTGATTTTACAGTTTTTGTTGGTCCAATTCTTCACCACTCCCACGGTACTGACTGCCGTGACTTGACTGCAGGTTTGGGCTGCCGGACTGGGGCGCAGAGGGCAGGAAAGTGAGAGAAACATATCCACAAGCTACGCTATGACCCCATTATGGAATAAGAGAGAATTATTTCGTTTCTCTTATTTTTTTCCAAACAAAGATTAGCCAGCCAATGCATCCAACTTACACTCAGGGCTGACTACCCCATTTTTCACACTTAACTGTCGGTAAAACAAAACGACACATAACCCCGCGTCAGTATACATCGCCGGTTACGTACTACTGGGACCCAGCTATCTGCTACACGCCTGCCTGATTAACTACATGCATGCATGCGTAGTTATTCCGATCCCCTGGCGACGCGAGATGTATTCCGATAGATTGCCGATACTTGTGTAAGCGAGTTGCTGACGATTGGTTTAATTAATTGGCGATACCATAACTAATTCAACTCTAAAAGTTGAATTACTGATGGTATCGTCTATAATTATAGAGTTTTACTACACTTGATAGTAATTATACCAAAACTTTGCCAGTTTGAACCTACAAGATTTGTAGATGGAATGTACACAATTTAATCAACCAATCTTTAACTAACATAAGATTTGACAGCACAATTAAGTTGACTTCCCGAATGAGCCAATCAGCCTCTGAAGTCAGTAAGCTATCACAATTTCGAAACTTAACATAGACCCATAATTATGATTGTTGTATATTAATTTATGTTAAGCTTCTATAACTCTTCTCAAGCATGAGACATAGCGGTTTCAAAAAAACAAAGCTGAAAACATAACCCTTTCCTTGCAGTCGTAAAAAGGTACCTAGATTTATCTAAAACAAACACGCTCCACGTTTAAAAAGCCTGAGTAAACTTGGTACTACTCGCGCAACGTAACTACACATGCGTGTGCAGTAAGTAAAACAAAGTACGCCGCTTGCACCAGCTGCCCGCTTGCTAACACTTGATAAATTCGTTAACCAATTGTTTAGGTGGCACCGTGTACCGTGTGTTAACTAGGCGTTAGATTGAGGCAGGTTAATCTTGGTTTTATTTAACAGCGTTTGTTTTGGTATCTTTTCACTAAAAAACAAACGCCTAAAATTATTCAATCAATCTGCCTAAATAATGCAGCTAAATACTAGTATTCTACATGGACCGACTGCCAATGACCTCCACAGACCAGTAACCGGGTAACATGATACCCAAAAGAATGAAACTATTAATTATTCTTGGAAAGTATAATACCTAAGCGTGAGCGACATAGCAAAGGAAGAATTTAAACGAAATACAGAAATATCTAAATCCTACGTCAAATGGGGATTTGCGACTTCGTTTTTTAAATAAGTGATTTAAATATGACGTGCAAATGTCAGGTATTCTCTATTGAATTCGTTCACTTTGAATTTCCAAGATATTTGACTACACTTAACTTATTTACGTATTTTTGTACTGTCTCCCAGAGGAGTGGGATGTCTGAAGGTATCAAAGCCCGCTCGGGAACATGCACCTACAGATCACAAGTATATAAGGCTGAAATTTTTTGTCAAAGCTTTTTGATCTGACTTAGAGCCAGTTTTAGGTATCTTACAAGAACTAGTAACGTGTTTTAGTGAAGGAACTCTATGGCAGCACATAGCTACTGATGATATCTCATAAGCAAGTGTATTTTTTTTTTTAATAGATGGTAATTAAATTAAATGAAATGTAAAGGATACAGAGTATGTATTACAATAAAACATTACATATTTTAAATTCACAATTTTAATCTTATTATTATCAGTTTTTAATATTCTGACTTTGTCATTATTTAGTGCTGTGCACACCTGTAAGTGAAAAGTTCACTGTAGTCTATAGTCAATTGTGATTAATTTATTTTCAATGTTATTGTGAAAAATTTGTTGGAGTGCCATAATAGTAAATAAATAAATAATATTCATAAAAAATAAACATAAAAAAATTACTAAGAAGATAAAAATTTTCCTATGCAAAATGGCACAACTGTTATTTTTGGTCACAAGTTTTGTCTCATTATACATGATAAATGATTTTATTTCTGTAAGTTGATTTGTACAAACCTTTTACATGTCGAACATATTTTTAAAACTAGATGAGGTCGGCATTTCCTATCTGACTACTCTGAGAAGAAAGGCCGAAACAAACTCAGAAGTCACAGTCTCTTTTAAAGTCCAGACAAAATCTTGATTAGATCATGTGAAGACCATGTAGACTGATTATAATCAATCTTCCTAGCCTTTTCCCAACTATGTTGGGGTCGGCTTCCAGTCTAACCGGATTTAACTGATTTTACGTAGAGCGACTGCCTATCTGACCTCCACAACCCAGTAACTGGGTCACACGGTACCCCTTGGCAAGACTGGTTTCAGATCTAAAGCTTCTGACTACCCGTAACGGCTGTCAAAGATCTTCAAATGACAACCGGGACCAACGGCTTTACGTGCTTGCCGACGCACAAGTTTTTTATCATTACCAATGTAAAAAATTATAGTAACATTCTGTAATAAGAGTTATTGTTTTCATAAACAAATATACACAGTCTCTTTACTTACGCTAATGAGAACCACTGAGTTTCGACAGTCCTTTCACATACGAACACACATTCTTTGACGACGATTTCATTTTTTTACGTTAGTCTTTAGCACTCCCGACTTAAGACCATGTCTAAAGAAAGTCTTGCCAACATGACTGTCATAATACTAAGCTCTGAAATAAACAATTTCATTTTGTATTTTTGGTTTAAATCCTTTGAGAATTCTCTGAAAGTAAATGTTACAAGGCATGATTACTATCTCAAGTTTAGTTGTTTAATAA
Organism: Orthosia cruda; assembly: GCA_964057195.1. Lineage (NCBI taxonomy): Eukaryota > Metazoa > Arthropoda > Insecta > Lepidoptera > Noctuidae > Orthosia > Orthosia cruda. Next base: position 37,350,930 of record OZ059838.1, read on the forward strand.
TTTCAAAGTAGATTAATATATTGTGTTGAGGTTGTCTAAGTATAGAAATAAACACTTTTACAATGATTTAAACAGAAAACAATTAAACTAGATGCTTTAGATAATTGTTATCCTAAATTGAGTTTTACCTAAGTAAACCGTCAGCCTGTGGTAATACCACAGAACGTCTTCGTCGTCTTTCGTCAGGACGTCTTTCCCTAGCTGTGGAAAACAATGATTACTTCTGCTAAAATCAAAGACTTACATAAATGCCTAAACTAAAACATTTCCCTTTTATACAAATGTTAGAATACTATTTATTCTGTGATCATAGTAAAACCTTCTGAACTTCATTCTTTATTAAGTGACACTTAAACCAAGATCATGATAAAACCTTGTAAATCACAATCACAATTCAAAGAATGGTAAAAAAAATCTAGTCATTTCATTTTTAAAAGTTCTTTTATCTACTCTCATATCGTAATATTCGAATTATAAAATTCAAAACGAGTTTATATTGGCATACTTTATAAACACAATACCGAAATTTAAAAATAGAATCTTATTATAACACTATTTCTCTAACAAAATAATGCTATAAAACAATTTTTTTCTATTACGATACAGGACAAATCCAAGAAGTTAATCACTAAGGAGTTTCCATCAATATTTTTTTTGTAATGCCATTTTATAGTACCTATTATAAAAAGATTTGATTCCAATTTTAAATTGTCTATGACAATGCCCGCTTTAGACATAGCACGCACTGTGATTTTTATTCGCGCGAATTTTGTTTCCTTCTAACTGTTCATAGAGCTCAAAATATTCGAGCGAATAAAATTCGCGCCGTGGTGCGGTGGATTCTATGGCAAAACACGGATTTCTTGCGGAATTATTTCCGCACGATTTCGTTACCGATGCGAACAACTTTATACAATTACATAGGTCGCAGAATGGGCGGAAAAAAATCGCGCGAATAAAGATCGCAGTGCGTGCTAAGCCTTAGCGCATGCGCGGTTAATGCGGTGATGTGCTGGGTTTTGGCGCCATTCATACGTTTTGTAAGTTTTGTGTACTGAATTTCATGAGTTATTTAAATTATTGTGTGTGAAATGTCTGATATCAGTGAATGTGAAGAAAATTTGACTCCGCCCGATATTTTAGATGCGGCGAAGGAAATTACTCTTAATTTATTACCAGCAAAGTCGAGAAAAGTATATGACAAATGCTATCACGATTTTATGGCATGGAAAATGCAAAAAGAGGTATTTAGTAGGTTCAATCCCAATTTATGAGTGTAGATAAAGTAGTGTATGAAACTGCACATAACTAGGTATTAAAACATTCGTGTGAAAGCTATTAAAAACCTCGCCTACGGCTCGGTTTTTAAACACACACTCATGTTTTAATACCCCTCATTATGCAACAGTTTCATAAACTACTATTTAATAACAATTCTTCTGCTTTAGAACACAATCACAATCAATGTTTTTAAAATAATGGCATTACCAATGTCGTAAGTATGATATGCAGTTACCATTAAATTCAATTACAGTGCAAAAAATCCATGTCCCATTAGTTAACCGCCGTTACTGTCTCGGTGTAACCGGTCCGTAGTTTTTAGTTGAAGCTCGAGGAAGTTCTGGGGCCACCTAACTCGCTTACTATGAATTACTTAAATACTCCGCGACCGACAACGACTTCGCCAAAACAGCTTTTAGTGTTATTCGGTTTTAGTTCGCTAAATGATGTTCCGAAGTATCTGCTTTGTTTTGTTAGACACTGGAGTTTAACGTGTAAGAGGTTTTATGGATTTCTTCTCATGAAGAGTGCAGTATGTCTGAATAATTCGAAGCTTAAAAGCAATACAGGTGTAGGCAAATCTTAAGAATCAATCATTCAAGTGCACTGACAATTATAACATACATTTTTTACGAGGGGAGCTCTAAAAGACTTAAAATAATTTTCTTTTTACGGAAATATTAGATATTCCTATGTAATTTCATTACGTTGTACGTGTGTAAGAAATCTGTAAATCTCTTGCCATAACAGACAACTCCTCCAGGTTGTTAACTTATCATAGACATCATCACTCTAGCGTAACCTAAGCTTTACTCAGCGGTGCCGCACAACCTCTTAAAGTACATTTCCATCTTTTTTAAAACAAAGGTACATAAAATTGCGTCTGAGACAACACTAGCAAAAAATGTGTTCCATTACAAAGAAAATTCCCTCTAAACGACGCGACGTTCCGAAATCGAAAAAAGAAGCCTGACTTAACATTCCACGATACTTGACGAATAGTTGCACTTAGCAGCGTGACTCCACCCCATATGATAGAGGACACAATTTGTGTATAGGATGGAGGTATCAGTCAGCCACGGTACACTGGGTGACATCAGTGGCGTGATCGATGCGTGGCCGCCGCGTAAACGGTGCGTTACGGAGAGATGCGGACGGTGGCGCGGAAGTGCGATCGCTTGCTAGATTTTACTTTCATAGATAAATACTTTTTTAATAATAATAAATCCTAAATTCGGTTAAAATTGTATCCAATACGGGTACAATTTTATTGCTATTTTGCGCTTCGCCTTTGTCATGTGTTTTGTTATCCCAAATGAACATACTGCCTAGATTAAAATGTATAAAATTAGGTATCAGTCAGCCATGGTAACGGTACGCTGGATGATAGCTAAAATTGTGCAAAAATCCTAATCCTAATGGTCTTGTTGTTGTTACTGTTTTTTTTTTATAAGTTTTGACATTCTTAATCTGACATTATTTGAACTGACATAGCTTTAATAATGTAACTCTGACATCAATTAATTAATTAGTACCCTAAGAATCCTAATGCATGAGGTATTTTTGTTATTACTGTCCATTTTCTTAATTTATTAAAGATAAGTTTAGAAGATAGTACAAGCTAAAATTAAATATTTGCACACCATATTTAATGGTAGAATGTAAAGGGACCGTCACAGATTTAAGATCATACTTTGTAAACCTACGTTGTGGCAAATAAATGAATTTGAATTTGACAAAGTACATGTCACGACGATTCCAATAAGCCCAAACACGATTAGGACACATTGTTTTATTTCGGCGATTCAGTGCCTATCTTCCGGCTTTATCATCAGATTAGTTCGATGGTACCATTTTCATAAGTTTCAATTATTTATAAGTATTTGCTACATCATAGTCGATTTCTTATACCCGTGACATACATATCACTAAGGTGTTCCAGTACCCTTTGTGGTCTTCTTCATCAGATCCACTTCACCAAATGGTACTTTCTGAGTGCAAATGGTTGCATTATTGATGAAAATTGCTATACGTATGCCTATATTTGAGGAGTTACCTCGATTTCTACAAGACCCCATCATCAGATCCTAATCTGATGACTATGGGACTACCTGGTAAGTATAACCTTTCAAACAAAAGAAGATTTTTTCAAATCTGCCCAGGCGCCTTTGAGTAATCGGGTAACATAGTGCGAGTCGGGCTCGCGCACGAAGGGTTCCGTACCATTATCGCAAAAAAGGCAAAATAATCACGTTTATTGTATGGGAGCCGCACTTATATTATTTATTTTACTCCAATTTTAGTATTTGTTGTTATAGAGGCAACAGAAATACATTATCTGTGAAAATTTCAACTGTCTAGCTATCACTGTTCATGAGATACAGTCTGGTGACAGACAGACAGACGGACAGTGGAGTAGGAAGATAAATAATGATGATGACATATCGTGTCATCGGTCAAGCGATTATATTAAAATAACCTTCTTCTTCTAAGCAAAATAGTTCCATCCCAGTCCCATTCTGTCAACACAATTTAGAACCCTTCACTGCAAAACTTGCAACCAAAAAATGTTCCAAAGACTTTCGAAAAACACATTAGCAACTAAGTGCGAACAAATAAGAAAGTAAGGGACATGGGAATGCCATCGAAAAATCAAAAGTATAGAAAGAAAACGTGAATAAAGCACTGGAATGGTTCTCCTCTTACCTTAGCTTCGTAAACAGTCAGTTCACGTTGGAGATTCTTCATCTCGTTGGTGTGATTTGGTAACTGGCGTTCCTCAAGGCGGCATTCTTTCTCCTCTTCTGTTTTCTATTTTTATTAATCTCATTACTTCCGAACTTCAGTGTGCGTATCATTTGTATGCAGATGACCTTCAATTGTATTATCACGGGAGTGTCGACGAAGTACCTGACGTTATCGGTAAGTTAAATGGCGACTTAATAGCGATAAAAGCCTGGTCGGATAGGTTTGGAGTTGCTGTAAATCCCAATAAGTGCCAAGCGATCATCATTGGGAGTCCTCGCAACATCGCTAAGGTGGATTATGCAACTTTGCCACCTGTTCTGTTCAACGGTACGATTGTTCCGTTTAGTACTGACGTGAAGGATCTTGGCTTGCACATCGATAGTACTCTTAACTGGCGTACTCAAGTTGCTAGTGTCAGTCAGAAGGTCACTGGAACGTTGCGGGCTCTGTATCGTTTAAAAAAATTATTACCTTCGAACACGAAGGCAATGCTTGTGCAGACCCTAATTTTTCCTATCATCGATTATGGCGACGTGTGCTATTACGACCTGAATGCAGATCTCCTCAACAAACTTGACTGTCTTCTAAATTACTGCATTCGATTTGTTTTCAATTTGCGTAAATATGATCATGTCTCTGCGCATCGGTCACTTCTAAAGTGGTTGCCTATACGCCAGCGCAGAGAGCTAAGGGCACTGACTACCTTGTTTTCATTTCTTGACTCTTCCAACTCCCCTAGTTATCTGACCCCTCACTTTCAATACATTTGCGCCAACCACAACAAAAATCTTCGCTCTTCACATAACCGTCTTCTCCAATGTCCCACTCACCGCACTGACTTCGTTCACTGTTCTTTCTTTGTTCAGTCTATTTCGCTGTGGAATGCGCTCCCTCAAGACATCAGGATGGCAACCAATCGATTGGCATTCAAAGTGAAAGCTCGAGAGCGTGTACGTAAGAAGTTGGCAGTAGTATCGTCACAGCGATAATTTTCTCCATTTATCTGCTACCACTAATTGTTTAAGTATATTCGTGTATTTAGTTTATTCAGTATACATGTTTGAGTATCTATTGTATTTATAGTATGTATGTATAGCTTTTTATTTGAACAAACCTACCTTAGGTATCATTTTTAACTTTAAATATTGCACCTACCACTATTTGTCTCTGCATCACCCAAAGGTCGACTGGAAGAAAATGCCTACGGCATTAAGTCCGCCTCTGTACGTTTGTGTGCATGAAGTATTAAATAAATAAATACTCGTTGGATCACGCTGTGATGCCGGCTTCGTTTATAATTCATGGTGTTCTCCAGGACAGGAGGGGAATATGCGTCGATACAGGTTCTACCTGGATTCGGGGGGATTGCTGTTGACAGGTGTTTTAATTTCAGCTGTTAGTTACTCAACTCAGCTGTTGTTGTTAGTTGGTCAACCGGACTAACACCATGAAAAAATTGTGAAAAAGTAGAGAAGCAAGTTCGTCATGTAAGGGTGGTATTTCACGGACACTTATAGGATGTTGTGCGTAACCGCCCTAAGAGAAGTTTTTCATCAGTTTTTTATCGTCTGCAGAATAACTACAGCGCGTTTCGTGGCCGATTTAGGCGCAGATAGGTTGGCAAAACTTAACCTTATGCTTCTAGGTTCTCTAATGGGCATACAAATAACTCGCATACAAATGATTGTCATTTTCTACCTTAACATTTTCTTGTAGGCTATCGGATATGTATTTATTGTATTAAATATTCAAAAAAAAGTCTTGTTTAACTCGACGATTCATTTTCATCAAATCAAAAGATACTCATTCTGACAACAAAATACTAATTTAGTCAAGCTACTAGTAACAGCGTGTTTATCAATTCAATCTACCCAAAATCTTAGTGCTCGTTCAAACAGAGGCTCGCTTTATCGTATACGTTTTTATTCGGCAATGGTGTAGGCAGTTGTATGTTCCCAAACACAACTGTATTAAAATACCGATCCGTTATTTTTGTAATTTGGTGGTACACTGACTGAATATGGTGTGAACATTACCCCAGTAACAACGGATCCGTTAAAACGGTACTGTAAATGCGATGTAATCATCACTTCCAGTTGCGACGGATCCGTTAAAAACGTTCCTGGAAATACGGATATTCTGTGTGAACGTACCCTTAGACGTAACTTACTTAAAGAAGCAGGTTCACGGTCCAACCAGGAGTTAAGGTAACATGCCTATACGGCAGTCACACGAAGGGCACGCAAGTTAATTTTTATCACGTCGATTTCGAGGGTCCCTCCGTAGTCTAACGTCTTACTTGAGCTTGCATTATTTAATTTTGTAGACTGGTGTGTACTGTTCCGTTTATGTATATGTAGCATTTCGTAGACCTATCTTTGCTCTGATGATGTAATGTTTTTATCATCAGTCATTCGTACTCATAACAATGGTGTTTGTTTACGGTTTAGTTAAAAATAATGATAATGTTTAATACTCGTAATAATGTCATATTTATTTATAATTTTATTTCTTTTGTAAAAATTGCTTTACTCCAATTTACACACTCATCTCCCGTAACTCCAGACATACTGATATGATCAACTTCCATTCGTCTAACACCAGAAAAGAGCCGAGGCAATGATGCTCGAATAATCCTGGAAAAACGTCAGCTCCAACGTTTCATACTTCTCATTGAATTGACCTTACACCTAAAAATAACGTTTTTTATTATGAATTCTACTAAAGTTAAAAAAAACCTACCCTTTAGTTAGCTAATATTTCTAAAATGTTTATTTATTTATCGGCATTTCTAAAGATTTCGTTCTGAAGAGAGCTATGGTTTTGAATGACTTTGATAGATGTCAACTTGACGTACACTAAGCACTAGTTTTTGGCGCGAACAAGGGGAGATGAGACAAGAGATCGAAAAAGAATATGGCGGTTTAGATTGAGTTGTGAATTCGTGATAAATCCTAAGGAGAAATATAGTGAGAGTTACTTATTGTTCTTGTAGATTAAACTACGTGCTTAGTGGAATGGCGTTTAAGTTATTCGCCAATATATAATGTGATTACTTACATTTTGAACCTACATAGTTACAAGCAAAGAAATTGATTTGTTTAGCCTAGCCCGAAAATTAAATAAATATAATTTAAAAAAAAGCAGAATCACTTCCATATTTGTTAGTAACAATGTAAACTTATAAAATAGTGTTAGTAACATTTATTATACGCTGTGCGAGGCACGCCGATCCTGGAGAGTGTCTATTTGACTGCGTGCAGTCGTATAGAAAAGAACCCATGCAAATAATGGCCTTTCCTGTCAATTACACAGTATTCCCTACATCAAATCGTGGGATATAAGAGCTTGTTATTGAGGAGACTAGTAAAATAACAATCGAAAAACTTGTGATCAGTGATATTACCTACTGAAAGAAAGTTGGTAGCGGAAACTTCAAATACGTGAAGAGTTAGTGTGACACGTATTCGGTCAGAATATAATCTTATTTGTAGCACAAGGAGTGACTGAAAACATTCCTCAACGTTAAAGTTTGATCATGATGGTTTCAAAGCTTATTGAAATGTCTACTTCTTGCTTAATTAAATTTGGAGTTAACAATAATTGTAACTACTTTAAACTAATGATGATAACTCAATTCAAATAATTATCATTTCCACTTAGGCCGGTAAATGTTAGTTTAGTTGAAAAGTGACTGAAAATGGTTTGTTTTAAATTAAAGCTTTTGACCTCAGCTGTTTAGTTTAATTGAAAGAATACAGGAATGATTCCAATAAGTTGGTACAAAAGCCAGGAACTAAAAACAAGACTTGATTTTAAAAATCATGGCCCGGAGGGAATTATGACTATTTTGGAAACACGCTTAACAAGTTTGAAGAGTACCTCAAGTGATGGGATACTTAACTCTACATGCCTGGTTGTATGGTGTGTTAAAAGTAATGGTAATAAAGTGGTAATTGAAGAATGTGCAGCGCATGAGAAAGTTCAGATTTACCTAACATCTGATTATGGGAAGTAGTATAATAAATATAAATAAACTTGAAGAAGATTTACACGTCATCGATTTTGAGCCAGTCTACAATTCCGCTGACACGCATTTTTGTATGTTGTATGTAATAGAAAATGTTCAACATGCAATTCAGAAAAACACAGTTTTATCGCAGTTGGACAACAAAAATCACAACCTAAAACCATGGATCACGCCAGGGCTTATTCGCTGTATGAAACATAGAGATAAACTGCATTTGAAAGCAAAATCTAATCCAAATAATGTAATATTTAAAATTTCGTACAAAAGATACAGGAATTTTTGTAGTGATTTTCTGAGAAAAGTTAAATGCAACTACAATAGAATTGAACTGGAAAATGCTGGCACAAATAGTAAAAAGGTATGGATATATTTTAAAAATGTAACATATACGTCAAAACAAAATAAGTCATCATCAGGTTTTTGCAAGCACATTCGTCACACCTGATATCTTTTAACACAGCAATTAATTTCTTTGTTAATGTTGGAAAGTGTATGGCAAAAAAAGTTCGGGGCCAATCACATTATCTACGAGGCACTCCTTTTATGTGTAGCACCACTTTAACATCCTTTGGGCTGCTGGATACTGATGAGACTGAGGTAGAAAGCATAATAACGAATTTGATAGACGACTGTGCAGTTGGTTGGGATAACATATCCAATAGAATTATAAGTAATTCAAGCATATTTTAGTACCACCACTGACTTATATTTTCCAAATTCGTTTATCTTCAGGTTTTTTTTCCCGAACGCCTAAAAAAAGCAGTAGTTCTCCCTATCTATAGATCAGGCAGTAAGGAGCAAGTGACAAATTATAGACCTATTTCTTTACTGACCTGTATGTCTAAAATATTAGAAAAAATATCGATAAAAGATAGTTCAAATATCTGGAGGATAAATCAATTTTATCCAAGCGCAAGTTTGGATTTAGGCCTAAAGTCTCAACCGCCGATGCCGTACATCATCTGACTGACTATATAGCACAAGAGTTTGACAAGGGTAACCACACAGTAGGAATTTTCCTGGACCTCACCAAATCTTTTGATACAGTTTCCATTCCCACCCTATTGCACAAGCACTATTGGTGTAAGAGGAACCCAGCTGAAACTGTTTAAAAGTTATTTGGAGGACCGTATCCAATGCGTAAAGATTGGCAATGTTCTCAGCGCTGAAAAGAAAAACGCGTCATTTGGTGTTCCCCAGGGCAATGTTTTAGGGCCTACTCTGTTTTTGATATACATAAATGACCTTTGTGATCTAAAGCTAGAACATGGCATAATTGTATCTTACGCAGACGACACTGCTCTACTTTTTTCGGCAGAATCAGAAACGAAGTGTACAAACTTGCGCAACATGGATTCAATATTGTAAATAATTGGCTTCAACATAACTCACTAACACTAAATGTAGATAAGCCTAACTTCATTAGGTTTTCGATGCGCAAACAGACAACTAATATTGCTGTATGCTCATTGTTGTGCGGATTCTACCGATAGCCAGTGTGGGTGTCCCAATATCAATATGGCTAATAAAATAAAATACCTGGGTATCATCATAGATGAAACCCTTTCCTTTAAACAGCACATGGAAGCTTTAAATAATAGAATTCAAGCTAATATTCGTATTTAAAAATCTACGATATATTGCAGACCCACGACTAATTAGGCAAGTTTACTTTGCTCTATGTCAGTCAATTTTGACTAACTGCATTACCTCGTGGGGTGGAGTGGGCTAAACTTTATTACTACCCATCGAGAGAGCACAGAGAGGGATCCTCAAGGTGTCTACTTTCCGCCCGTTCCTATTTCCCACTAGGCAAAGTGGTAAACCTCCACTATAAATCTTGTGAAGTACTAACAGTTCGACAATTATTCATAATGAGCATCGTATTAAAACAACACGCAGCAATGAATATACTAAAAAAACTACATATTAGTTTGCCTTCAAAAAAGTACGAAACATGCATTCACAGACATATTTTACCTGTTCCTCGGACCACTACTCTACAATAGATTAAACGTAACAGCAAACATTTATTGCCCAGTCAGTGCACGCATCTGTCAATAACCGAGCAGCTCAACACAGAATTTAAAGGTACAAGTTGGTAGCCGACTGCACGCAGCAGCAGCAGACGACATGTCGTCGCTTCATGTCGTCACGACACGTCGTTGCGTCATGTCGCTGCAGTCATGATTTCGAACCCGACCGCAGACGGCAACAGCAGATGGCATCCAGTTAGTTCAGAGTGCTCCGTGAAACAAGATGTCTGACGTGTTCGAGAATAGTGATCGCATTTTTTTATATATATTATTAGAAGAGGAAGAAGACGATGATGACTTGTTTTTATTATACAGAAAAAGACGAAAAGCCGAAAATCCTATGCTTTTTTATTTATTTTATTATTATTGATAGGCTTGCGTTTGACCACTATCACACCTGATGGTAAGCGATGATATGGTCGACGATGAAGCACGCTTGCCTAGAAGAAACCTATTCACTCTTGACTTAAAGACTCCCAGGTTGTAGCTATCAGGAAATACAGACTCCGGCAGGTAATTCCACTCCTTTGCTGTACGCATAATAAAAGAATTTCCAAAACCGTTTGGTGCGTATGGGTGGGATGTCCACCACGTACCGATGACGCAACGCCGTACGTCTTGTAGTCCGATGATGGAACGGGCTAGGAGGAATTAGTTCATGCAATTCCAACGCACACTCCCCGAAATGTAACCGATAAAAAACCGACAGACTGGCAACTCGGCGCCGATGTTCGAGGTTCTGGAGCCTAGATTGGACCAATACTGAATACTGCTTAAATGAAGAGCAAGTGAGAGAGCTTATTCAATACTGATCAAAAACCATTTGAAAAGCGATATGAAAGAATTCAGAGGATATTGTCGTTTAAATAAAAACATTTTGATTTTATATTAAGTTTAATCAGAGAAGAAATCAAGCCAAAGAAAATAAATGCCATAAAGGCTTAGCAAAAATTATTTTCAACATTGAGGTAAGTTAGTAATTTACTTATTATTACCATTGACCTCTCATAAACAAATAGACTCATAATCGCTAAGAAAATTTCACTAAAATGCATCCGAAAGGCGATGCATATACAAATACATTATCTTATAGATAATAAAAAATAATTTAACCAAATGAAGTAGTTGTGCCATTAGTTTAAGGTGCAATGTCAGTTGTACGCAATCGTCATTACTTCTATAATCAAGATGCACCGCAGACACGTTTTGAGCGAAATTTTGAGTGTATTTGTTTATTACTTAAAATTCAGGACTGAGTCGACAAAATTATGTTCTTCCTCTCGGTCGATTTGGTTGACCGGAAAGGATAGATCAGTGGTTCTGGTGACACTACCTCAGTACTCATGGGAAAATTGGCATATGACGTGTGTACTGGCCCTGGTGCATAGCCTAGACCGCTAGTTATTCCAGAGGGTCCTGGTGACGCTGCCGCGGAACTAATAGGAGAATATGTATCTAAGTGGAAATCACCCGGTGCATTGCCTTGTCTTGAGTTCTGGCGAAACAGTCGTAGTACCAAGAGGAGAGTAAGATCGTATAAAATGTTGACTATGTGGTGGGGATGGTGTGTACAATTCTTAGGATGTCGATGCACGATCGTTCGACGTTGAATTTGAGGAAGATGAATTTGTGTTTCTTCCAGATGAGTTACTCGCTGCCATAATCTCGTGGTCTGAAAGAACTTCAACCAAATGTTTCTTTGTCTTTGCTTTTTCATATGTTGGTAAATTACTTAAAACTTCACCATGTCACTATTTTGTAGACATATGTCTACAAAATAGACCAATATCATCATCCATCCTTCTGACCATATTTTTATATAGTTTCTGCCTCTGTTCGTCTCTTTTTTTCCATAATGTCAAAAATTTGTCTAATTTCTTCTTTTTTTTGGGTGTTGTTGCCTTTACAACATTAGGCGCCACTTCAGTTGCTTCGGTGCCAAGCAATCGTGGATGCTAATTATAAGTTTGTAGCAGATGATGTTGGTGCTTACTAAAAATAATCTAACAATGGTATATTTCAAAAATCATTGATGGGTAGGCAAATAGAAACCAATAATTTTAATATCCCGCCACCAAAAGTTTTACCTGGAACAAACGTAATCCTCCCTCAATTTCTGGTCAGAGACGAAGCCTTTGCATTAAATAGATACATGATGAAACCCTATCCTAGAAGAGTGGCAAGGCTTGAAAGAAATAAAGAAATTTATAACTTCAGATTATGCCGAAGCCGCCGGGTGAAAGAAAATGCTTTTGGGCTATTGAGTCAAGTATTCAGAGTATTTTATACTCCGATTGCTTTAGCATCAGATGTAGTTGATGACCTAATATTAACAGCTTGTTGTTTACATAATCTTCTTCGGGATGGTTATCTTGAACGTAACAGCGTTCCATTCTATAGCCGCGATGATACAGATAATCCCGAGGATAACATGATAGACTTTGCCCGTTTTGGTGGATTTACTAGTAGTGACGAAATTAGAGACGAACTTAAAGATTTCTTTTGTAGCGGAAATGGTGCAGTTTCATGACAAGAAGCCGCTATAGATAGAATGTAATAGAATGAGTCAAAACTTTTTCATTATTTTCAGACATTATGCCTCAAAAAAGTTATTATAAATAAGTTTTAAATAGTAATTAGGACATTGCCACAAGTATTATTATTTTTCTTCCTTTTTTTTTGTTTTTTTTTGTTTATATATAATATAGGCTCGCGCTTGACCACTATCTCACCTGATAGTAAGCGATGATGTGGTCGATGGTGGAGCACGCTTGCCTAGAAGTAACCTATTCACTCTTGACTTAAAGACCCCTAGATTGTAGCTATCGGGAAACACAGACTCCGGCAGGGAATTCCACTCCTTAGCTGTACGCATAATAAAAGTATTCCCAAAACGTTTAGTGCGTATGGGTGGGATGTCCACCATATATCGATGACGCATCGCCGTACGTCTGGTAGTCCGATGATGGAACGGGCTGGGTGGTATTAAATCATGCAATTCCATCGCACACTCCCCGAAATGTAACCGATAAAAAACCGACAAGCTGGCAACTCGGCGACGATGTTCAAGGCTCTGGAGCTTTGACTTAACCAGTGTCTCATCGCTGATGAGTCTCTTGGCCCGCTTTTCGATCGACTCCAGTGCATCAAGCTGGTATTTGGCAGATCCGTCCCAGAGATGAGAACAGTACTCCATGCATGATCGAACTTGCGCTTGATCAAGCTGAGCAGCTGTTCTGGCGTGAAATACCTTCTCACCTTTGCAAGTATCCCCAGTTTTTTGGCGGCCAGCTGAGCCTTTGCCTCAATGTATGGCCCAAAATTGAGAGTCGATGTCAACGTAACGCCAAGAAGCTCAAGATGGTCAGCTATTGGCACGGTCACATCTCGGAAAGTTGGAGCCGGGTGAAATTGACTCTTTTTTGCGGGAAAAAGACACGCCTGGGTTTTAGCAGCATTAAACCTGACCAGATTGGCATCGCCCCATTCGGAGACTGCCCCTGCAAGGACAGGTTTAAGCGCTCCACCATGGCCTCCCGGAGAGACTGGATCTGAGGCCCGGTAGCACGAGCGTTGGACAAGTATCTCTCAGTAACGGTGCTGTCTTCTGCATACCCAAAGGTGCCGGGTTTTAGCAGATTGTTAATGTGCAGCAAGAATAAAGTTGCCGAGAGTACCGACCCCTGAGGGACCCCGGCATTAATATCCATGTAGTCCGACGAACAGCCATCGATAACCACTCGAATGGACCGATCTCTCAGGAAGTCTGCAATCCAATCACACAGACCACCGGGCAAACCGAATGAAGGAAGTTAGCAATAAGGCTTTCGTGCCAGACCCTATCAAAAGCCTTCGAGATGTCTAGGGAGACGGCAAGCGCTTCCCCGTGCCTCTCGATGGCCTCACTCCAGATGTGAATGGCATACGCTAGAAGATCCCCAGTAGACCGATTTCGGCGGAAGCCGTATTGACGATCACTAAGGATATCGTTTGCTTCTAGGTATGCCAGGAGCTTAGTATTGAGTACACGTTCCATACTCTTACAGAGTATGGAGGTTACAGATATGGGTCTGTAGTTGGCCGGGTCAGCTCAACTGCCTTTCTTGGGCACGGGCTGCACGTTAGCCTGCTTCCAAGCATTCGGCACTTTTCCAGCCTCATACGAAAGACGGCATAGGCGTGTCAAGATCGGAGACAGTTCAGGCGCACAGGTTCTAAGAACAAGTGCTGGTATTCCGTCAGGGCCGCTAGCCTTGTTCACGTCAAGGTTATGCAGCACCCTACGGACGTCCTTTTGATGGATACGAATATCCGACATACTCGTCTCGCATCCATCAGGAGGAGGAGGGGGCCGCGAATCACCAGGATTCAGACGTGAAGATTCCGCAAAAAGAGAGGCAAATAAATTTGCTTTCTCCTCAGCGGAGTGGGCCAGTGACCCGTCGGGTTTCAGCAGTGGTGGCAGTGAGGGACGGCAGAAGTTCGACTCGACCGACTTAGCCAGAGACCAAAACGCTTTACTACCTGCTGGGTAAGAAGCAAGTTTGGTCCCTATTCGGCCAATGTGATCGAACCGAACCCTTCGCAACACCATCTTGCAGGACTTGGCAGCCCTGTTGAAGGCCTTCTTCTTCTGACCCACGTCACTCGCCTTACGCGATCGAGCGTCGACCCAAGCCAAGTAAGCCCCATGTTTAAGCGCGTCGGCGTGCTTACATTCGGCGCCAAACCATGGCCGGTCTTCGCTAGACATTGTTACGTCAGTGAACGGAATGTAGTACTCCATTCCCCGACGCAACACATCCGTCACGGCATCCGCACACGACGAAGGATCAGTCGAAGAAAAGCAAGTAGGCTGCCAAGGATAGCATGCGAAGAAAGATCGCATGCCATCCCAATCTGCCGACCTGTACCGCCAAACCCGCCGGGTGCCCCTTGGGCTGGGATCGGGCGGGGAATAGACGGACACAGACTTCACCAGACAGTGGTCGGAACTACCCAATGGTGATGCTATCGACACAGAGTATCTGTCTGGATCTGTTGTCAGCAGAAGGTCCAAGCAATTCGCCATGTGCGAATCAACATCCGGTACCCTCGTTGCCCCCTGGACCAGCTGGGTGAGGTTTAGCGCTAGCGCAAGCTTACGCATCTCCCGTCCAGCATGATCAGTGCACTGGTATGGGAAGATCCACTCCTGGTGGTGGGCATTAAAGTCCCCCAGTAACACTAATTATGTAATATTGCAATAAAAATATATAAAAACTCACTTGTTCATTACTTATTACCTTTATTTAACTAACTGAATTTCATCTGACTTTTCCGATTGCTTTCTCTACGCCGATGAATTAAAGTTTGCTCGAAGAATTGAATCCTCGAGTGATATTGCGCTTCTTCAAGAAGATTTAAACAGAGTTGTTGAATGGTGTAAGACTAACAAAATGGAACTTAATTTAAAAATATATTACCATTTGTCATTTTCAAGAAAGTCTCATCATACACTCGGAGTACTTTATAAATAATAAGAAAATACAAGAAGTGGATGCAATTAGGGATCTGGGAGTACTGTTTGATAAAAAACTAACCTTTGTCCCCCACATCGAGAACATTATTAAGAAAGCATCGAAAATGCTAGGATTTGTGGTAAGAAACACCAGGGGCTTTAAACAGGTTGGTACCAAAAAGATGCTGTACTATAGCCTTGTACGAAGCGTCCTGGAGTACTGCAGTGTTGTTTAGAGACCCCACTACGCCACACATAAGTTGCTTTTGGAAAGAGTTCAAAAACGTTTTCTGTGGCACCTTGCATTTTCTAAAGGAAAAGGTAAACAGCTGCTCTCCTATAATACCCGTCTCAAGGACTTCAACATGCGCTCGTTATCAACTCGGAGGGAAGTTATTGATGCCTTGTTTCTCTACAAGTTGCTTAGAAATAGAATTGACTGCCCAAATCTATTGAGTCTCCTAAAATTCCGTGCCCCAGCCCGATATCCGCGTAATCCTATCACACCATTGTACCCTCCCTCGCGCAGAACAGTTCTGGGTGCCAACTCACCGATTTCACGCCTGTGTAAAAATCTAAACAGTTGCAGTGATCTTACTGATATTCATCATGATAGCATAGGACAATTTCATAAAGTAATTATTGAATACTATTCTCACAACCAATAATTTCACGTTTTTTTTTTGTTATCTTATGTAGGTATTTTAAATTATTGATGAGTTTTTTTTATGATTATTATTTAATTTTATGTATTGGATTTTTAATTTCTTTTAATATTGTTTTAATTGTATTTTTTTTTTTTATTTTTTTTTTATTTAATTATTTTATAAATCTGTTTTTGACTAATTGTAATGTTATTTGTTTTTGATGTTATTACTATTTAAATTTTTAAAATAACCAAAAAATAAATTTTGTATGTTTAACTATAAGGTGCAAGTTGTGTTAGCCTGTAAGTAATTGTTGCACTTACAAATGTATTACAATGCAAGTAAAATTGTAAATGTTTTGTGTAATCAATTGTTGGCTAGCCTAAATAAATAAATAAATCTGTCTGTACATACATCAACCTATCTCACTCACTCTCGTTACAATGCCTACATACTCGCATAAACTCACGCTCACCGTGAGTTTGTGGCAGATAAATAGTAGGTAACAGAAGTACCTATGTCCGAAAGTAACTAAAAATATATCAGAATTTATCTGAATAAATTCATCTCAATGATATATTGACTATAATATGACTACAATTACTAAATAGAAACAATTAATTACTTACCTCATTAAGACTTAGATCTCATACGTGGCTTGGAAGCTTATCATAAAAGCGTACACATTGACATCTAAACGAGCCACCTATTTTCTTGAGCCTTGTTGTAGGTACTAAAAATTTGTGTTTGTTCCTAGTATTTATGTTATGGATATCACTGTATTTTTTAAACAATTTTATATTTTTATGGACATATAAAAGATTTTCATAAATATACTCAGAAGGCACAGTCATTACATTAATCTCCTTAAATTTCTCTCTGAGAGAGTGCCTAGGGCTTAATTTATAAATTGATCGAACAGTACTTTCCTGCAAAACAAAGATAGTCTGGATGTCGGTGGCATTTCCCCACAACAGACTAACGTACGACATTACACTATGAAAATAGCTAAAGTATACTAAACGGGCTGTCTCTATGTCAGTTAAATTACGAATTTTTCTAACAGCATATGCTGCGGAGCTTAGCTTCTTTGACAGTTTATCTATATATGGGCTCCACTGAAGCTTAGCATCCAAAGTTAAGCCTAAGAATACTGTGCTATTTCCAGGAATATATATATTGATAATGAATATATATATATATAACGAGGAGCTCGTGGCTAAATAATAACAGCCGCCCGGGTCGATCATCAAGGTTAAGCAACGCTTGACGAGGTCGGTCCGTGGATGGGTGACCATTTCAACATACCGAGTTTCCTCCGTGCCTCGGAAAGCACGTTAAACCGTTGGTCCCGGCTGTCATTTGAAGATCTTTGACAGTCGTTACGGGTAGTCAGAAGCTTGAGATCTGACACCAGTCTTGCCAAGGAGTACCGTGTTACCTAGTTACTGGGTTGTAGAGGTCAGATGGGCAGTCGCTCCATGTAAAACACTGGTACTTAGCTGAATCCGGTAAGACTGGAAGCCGACCCCAATATAGTTGGGAAAAGGCTAGGCAAATGAATGATATATATATATTGATACTAAAATAGGTATTGTGCGTATTTTAGTATCTTAGATGTTAGAAAATAAGAATTTTATTATATTATTTACACCCTTAAAAAAATTACCTAACTACTACCTACTATTTACCTAACGATTACCTTATATTTGATTTTCAGTGATTATTTAGAAAAAAATATGTATCTTCCCTTTTCGCCTGAAACATAGGATTACCTAGTTCAGGCACATAACACGTGTGAACTAGACATAGATTTAAGCAAAAATTTTAATTATTGTTTTACCTAATGATTTTAAATAAACTTTTTTATTGTAATATTATTATCTACAGTAACAGGTGAGGTCACTTGGTTCTAATAATTATGGTGGTGCTCTATTAATTGGGCTAACATTACCGTCCTTTTGTCGTTCTGAAAACAGTCGGTGAAACAAAAATTACATTGTATACCTTACCATATGCCTTTGAATTCTAGTACACTACATACACAATGTTATTGTTACAAAAGAAAATAAGTGAAGAAAAAAAAAAACAATTGATTGCCCATTACAGGTTCAAGGTTGTTTCAAATTGTAGATTATTATGGTTTTCACCGTACACGTGCCTTAGAAACATAGTATGATAATCTTTGCTGTTACTCTTTGACTGTGTATTTATTTTACAATTTACTAGTGATGATTCAGATTTTTATTTGCTGTGATTGTTATCTAATTGTTTGAATACCTTGTTTGTCTGGTAATTGCTGGTGCACCTGCTGGACATGTGGTCTAGGGTTCAATCTCTGGACAACATGTAGTGGAATCATATTGTTTGAAGCTTGAACTTGGTTGGTGAATTAAGGGTGCGCTTTACACCTCTGCTTGCAGACATCTACTGGTGTGTGCAGACATTTATTTTGTATAATAAAATTGTCTTAATGTAAAGAAAGATATTCGAATGTGTCATAACATAATATAACGGTTAATGCATTAGTGACAGTATCTCAGAAATCTTGTAATTTCTTCATATAGGTAGTGTGCCTAGGTTAGGTTAAAACGGGCTCTACGAGGCGGCTTGAATACTGGCCGGCTCCCCGCCCTGGGACCTGGAGGCGTCACTGTATCGGTGGCGCGAAGATGCACGGGTGCGGGGCGAAGGGCTGATGCAGCGACATATGGATTTGCGTCGGTCTCAGCTCCGCGAGGTCCTGGTGGCGGAATGGCGGGGCAGGCTTTTACGCCCTACCTTCCGCTACCTACCGCCTCGTCTCCACCGAGGTGGTCCGGCCTGTGCTTGAGCGCTGGCTCGGGAGGAGGCACGGCTCCCTGTCGTTTCGGGTGACGCAGGTGCTCTCGGGGCATGGCTGCTTCGGGACCTGAGTACCTGTGTCTCATAAACAGGGAGCCGGACGCCCGGTGTCACCACTGCGTCGACTACCGGGAGGACACGGCGTGGCATACGCTGGCAGAGTGTGCCGCTTGGGAGGAGCCACACCGTGCCCTCATCTCTGTAGTAGGCAGTGACCTCTCGCTGCCGGCTCTAGTCAAGTCTATGGTCGGCAGCGAAGAGTCCTGCGACGCGGTGATATCCTTCTGCGAAACAGTCGTCTCGCAGAAGGAGGCTGCGGAGAGGGAGAAGGAAATTTTATCCACAGAAGACGCACCGGGCTTCAGCGGAGGGCGGACAACGCCCTCTTGCAGCCCCCTAAATGGGTCCAGGAGCGACGGACTCGGGGACGTCCGTCACCCCCAACACATCAGGACCCGAGGTGGCGGTGCGTGGTGTTCCATGCGCGCCCCTCTTGGACGCCTAGGGGGGAGTCCAACACCCCACTCCCTCCCCACCCGAGATCGAGGTCCGCAGAGGCGGGCCGGCACTAGCCGGGGGTTGCGGAAGTATCATTCTTCCCGCGACCCCCAGCGTAGGGGTGAGATGGAACACCGGGGTGGTTTTTAGTCAGTACGAGTCTGACAGACCCTCCGCCTTCCCCAGGGCGGAGGAAATCCAATGAGGATTTTCCATCCAGGAACAAAAAAAAAATTGGTTAAAACGGGCTGATATCCGCAACTCCACGACCAAGCGCGTATTTTGGTAGTGTGCCTATATGTGGTTATGTCGTTCATTAATTTTGATGGCGCAGTGGCTGAGCCACTGGATGCCGCGCTGTGTGTCGCGAGTACCGTTCTCATATTTGCGTGGCTGCAAATGATTGTTCTGGGTCTGACTATTCATGAGTGTTGATTAGATATCTGAGGATAAAGAGAATTGATATTGTGGTAGTGCCAGTGAGAGTATTTGTTATAGTGGAAGTTGATGGATTGACATTAAGGGTTGTAAAAAGGTGCTTCACCGCTGAAAGCAGTCCAGTCGTAGATCAGCAGTCCAGTTGCTGTACACCCGGTCCACGCCGCGTGTGGTACAGGTGGATGGTTGAAGGGGCCCAGCAAGCCCGGTCGTTGCCACGCTGCTTGTAGGTGGGTGGTCGAAGGGGCCCAGTACGCCCGGTCCATGCCACGCTGTGTAGGTGGGTGGTCGAAGGGGCCCAGCACGCCCGGTCCACGCCACGCGTTGTCCAGGTGGATGCTCGAAGGTGCCCAGTACGCCCGGTCCACGCCACGTGTGGTACCGGTGGATGGTTGAAGGGGCCCAGCACGCCCGGTCCTTGCCACGCTGCTAGTAGGTGGGTGGTCGAAGGGGCCCAGTACGCCCGGTCCATGCCACTCTGTGTAGGTGGGTGGTCGAAGGGGCCCAGCACGCCCGGTCCAAGCCACGCGTTGTACATGTGCCCGGTCTGCATTTTGTGGTATAATGAGTCGTTGGTTGATTGAAAAGGGCCTTGTGCGCCCGTTCCACACAAGATATGATGAGTTGTTGGTTGATCTAAAGGATCTTGTGCGCCTGGTCTACACCGTATGATATCAGAGTATACAGTATCAGAGTATGCAGAGAACGCATGTCAGGAATGGACGAGCGGAGCCAAATGGAATGTCACTTTCTTTGGTGTGTGAGATATGACGGGCCAATATAAGGATTGCTAAATGCTCACGGCCTTCAATAGTCTGGTGGCCGTGCAGGCATTTCTAAAGATTTTGTTCTGAAGAGAGCTATGGTTTCGAAAGACTTTGACAGATTTCTTAACTTGACGTAACACTTGTTTTTGGAGAGATGAGACAAGAGATCGAGTAAGAATATGGTTTCACATTTATCAACTCCGATGATCATTAAAATCAATAAATCCACAATAAAAACGACCCAAATTACAGCGAACCACAGAAATTGTTCAAATTGGATTACAAAGCGCTACAGCGGCTGAACGGGGCTCGTTACTTAGAAACGCAATTAAGGACTTAGTTGGCGAAGTTTTTGTGGGACCTTCCACAATGAGATAAAGCGCTGTTTTTGGTATCGGCATAAGTTTGTTCCAGTTTTGGAGATCCATGTGCGAAATAAAACAGAACGACCGTATCACTAGAACACGAATTTACTCTCTAACTAACTGCCTGACCTGAGAATCGAGCCCAAAAGAGTTCATGCTCTCGTGCGTCTATCATCCCTTTAATAAGACAATAATACTTGGCAAACAAACAAATGCGTAAGGTACTCCCACCTGTCTTCGCATACGCTATGTCTTATTCAGCAGGGCTTCAAACGAAATTCTGTTCTCAATATTATAATGTTTAATCATAACAGTATGCATAATTGATTTGTTATATTTGTCGGGTTTAGTCAATCAAATCAAATCACGGATGTCAAAACAAATAACAAGCACGCCCCTGGCGGCAAATCTTAGTATTTTTTTTAACTTTGCCCGACACTAGGAATTTCTCCTGTATCGTGGGTGCGTTTACAAACATATATACTCACATACACAAACACCCAGAACCGGAACAACTATCTGTAGGTCATACAAATATTTGTTCCGTGCGGGAATCGAACCCGCGACACGCAGCGCAGCAGTCAATCGCTCAACCACTGCGCTAACCATGCGCTCATAAATTAAGAACAACTACGCATTGGCGCGCTTTTCATAACCACTTGCGTTGTCAGGAAAAGCGCCTACTGACCGCCTTAGAGCTAAGACGTCATAGAATCAGTGTCGATCCGTAATATTAGTAAGCAAGATTTTAACTGTGATTTGTGTGATTTCATATTCACGATTGAGCTCACCTACCTGCCCACACACGATGTCTTATAAGGGAATACATCCTGACTTCACGATCGTTTGCATCTATCGGCCACCTTGATGCGACATATTTACCTATTATATTTGGTATGATTAATAAACAAAAAAAGGTATTTTATGAATGAATTATTTGTAATTGGAATTGTTAAATTTATTGTTTTTTTTTTTTTGATGTAACAGTTATTGTATATTTTCTTATAATTGTAAGTAAATATAATTTAGTATTTCAATTACTTAAGGTTATTTATTAAGGGTGGGTAAGGGTCTCACTATGTGACTTATTATGATAAGTGCTGTGTGAAAGGGAGCGGGCTGAAAATCAGCTTTGACCAGCATATTAGCCATGGTGCACGCATCATCTGCTGAGCCCCCTCCTATTTCCACACTGGTAAATATTGTGCTTTAAAACTATCTTATGTTTTGTTTATGCTGTAACATTTCTTTCTTTCTCTTTTGGGTCCGATTCTCAGGTTAGGCAGTTATATTGGATTTTTCATCTCGCATTTTCAGTAGCAGCATGGAGTCTAGATTTTTCCCCTTTTGATGAGCTTGACTCCTACTCATCATAATCATGATTTCAGCCTAAATACGTCCACTACTGACAACGCCCCCTGTTACATGGGACCACAGATATAAATCTGACGCGATTTTATGTACTTCGCGTGTCACGATGTTCAAGGCTCTGGCTTGAACATCGCAGCGCAAAGCTATGACTTGCCTACGTCAACTCTAAGCAGATTTCAGTATGATGTTTTAAATAAACAATGTAGCTATAATACCTCATCATGTGTAGGTGATGTATTCACTACTCCGATTAGATTACCGTGTGTAACCTGTCTGCAAACTTACCATTTTAATAAATTTAGACCAAAAAAAGAAAAAAATAAGTGACGCTCGCGCCTGTCGACTTTTTTGTTTATATAGCTTCCCTTACATTCTATATCGTCCATAATGTATTGTGGGACTACCTACCGAGTAATTATCAAGTTTTCAGGCTTCTTTTGTCTGAATTTACTCAGAAATGCTTTGATGGAATTGTGTTTTTAGCGGCTTTTTATTGTATACTTTTTTTTTAAGTTGAATTGACTTGATTTATTGTTAAGTTAAAAATAGAATAAAATAACGTTGTGTAACATCGTGTAATTATAATGAAAACGATTTGATTGAGTGTTGAAAATACTGTTGTTCTTTTATAAGTAGAGTATTGGATTCGAATTAATTATTTTATAACTGAAAGCTTTTATGTCGTCAAATTTTTAATAAATCTCATCAATGGCATAAAAAATACTAAACAAAACAGCAGGACTTTTATGAAACTCTAGAAAAGGATTTATAAACATTTCCTTGAAACCGAGAGTATTATCCAGGAACAGATAAAGACAAAGATTAAAAACATCGCAAGCCAAACAATATATTTCTGAAAATCAATTGTAAACTCAACGTAAACAAGCATTAACTCATTTACAAACATCTTAAAGCTTCAAATACTGACGAACTGTATTTGTGATGCTATCCCTTATAAGGCTTAATTAGAGCAGAGATGAACGGATCGGTGTGTAACTAGGAAAACATTTACTAAAAGATTTCCTACTATATTAGTAGGAAATCTTTTAGTAAATGTTTATCATGTTATTACATGTTTCTGGTAACTTACTTTTCAGTGGAATGGATAGTAGCTATGGTGGAGTGTATAATTATTTCAACAGACGTATGGATCTGTCGTAGCCAGATCTTAGAATTTATCACTTCATGATGTGGTTAGCAATTTCATGAAATAGAAAATAACCGCTAACCGCTGATGCGAGAGATGTCAGCAAAACTGACGGGGCCCGCAAGATGCCTGCCTGGGTCGCGAATCAATTTGAAAAAGAGTTACCGTGGACCTGGCACCAGCAACTGAAGGTACACGGGTGGGTTCTAGTCAGTAAGGGTCTGACCCATCAAGAGCGGGAGAAGTCATGGGACGATAAAGGACCCAAAAAAAATGGGACAGAAACATGTCTACTGAAGCAGAATCATAAAAAGATGAGAATTGACAAGAATCCAGTTGTTCAGCTTCCAGTTTTCTAGTTTAGCAGCACGCACCGCTCCGCTTCGAGGTTCAATGTAAAAGCAACCTTGAAATTGGTCCACTCGGCCCGAGGCTACAATTAGAAGACGCTCTCAATCCCACTTTGCTAAACGACTTGTTTTACTCGATCGTTATTCATTAGTTGACTACCGTTTCAAAATCGCTCTGGGCAAATTAAATTGACCTTCATTTTGTTGTTAAGGCGTATATATTCCCCAACGTTAACACGGTACTGGACATGCGCCCGCTCAATATCAATACTGGACCTCTTTTTCGACAATTTTGTTTGCAAAATATTTTATGATTTACATATCCTATGTAGTTATGAAGAAATTCTAACCATAATTTTTTCTGTGTAAAGATATGTTTAAACATCCAAGTCACAGACATAAATCTAACTAGATGACACGATTGTATAAACTAAGTGTGTCAAAAAACGGAGTAAAATTAGTATCAGCACCGGAAATCCACCGACATTTATAAAAATGCCTAATTATGCCATATTGAGCTGTAAAAACTGTATAGAAAAGCTGTCTGAGGCATTGGAAATGTTTCTTTCATTGGTAAGTAAATGTTTTTAAATTGTGTGTGAAAAGTGGCACGCTTGATTTTCATACAGATTTATATATGTGATCCAAGTCGTTTTGGATGAGTATGCAAAAGAAGCGAAAAATATTGTGTTGTTAATTATTTTTTAAAGCAAAAGTTTTAGTCATACGAAAAAACCATGTTTAAAAATAATTTAAATACATAACAAAATAATTTAAGTACCATAAATAAATAAATTTTTCAAACCTTTTCACGTAGCCGTTACTACGGAGAATGCTTTAGAAAGTAACCGTTTTACGGCAATAAAGCGGAGTAAGAACCTAAAATTAAGAACGGAGAATATCTTGCGCAATTATTGGTATTTTATAGACAAAGAAACACCCACGGAAGAAGATGGTATCAATTATAATTGATGGGAGTAAATATCTAACACGTGACAAGTGATTATTTTTGTACCACCTTTTTGCGTTAGGTCTCGTCGAGACCACAGTTCATACACGTGTGTCCCTTTAAAACTTTTAACATGATATTAGGTTCAGATTTATTATAGCACTTTATCTTCTTAAAGAACTGTAGAGCTAAGCCATTATAGAGCAAGTAATCTTTATCAAAGGTACCCGAGACAA
Organism: Orthosia cruda; assembly: GCA_964057195.1. Taxonomy (NCBI): domain Eukaryota; kingdom Metazoa; phylum Arthropoda; class Insecta; order Lepidoptera; family Noctuidae; genus Orthosia; species Orthosia cruda. The sequence goes on from OZ059838.1 coordinate 37,376,137, forward strand.
GTATCCACTAACCAACCAATATGCTTAGTAGGATGGATACAAATCTCAGATTTTCCGAACGTATACTACCTACATTAGAAGAAACGTATATATGTAATCAAAAAGTATTGAAGCATAATACCAGCCTGTCCCACTTCAGTGTAAAAGCCTCTTCTCATACATAGAAGGCACAACCATTAATCACCAACCCTTAATCAATGCGGGTTGGCGATTTCAAACTTTTGTTAACTACTATAAGCCTAGGTTTCCTCACGATGTTTTCCTTCACCGATATCAGCGATGCCCAAGAAAAACTTATAAAGGATATATCAATCAAATAGTTTTGAAGCATACATACCGCAAGCCAATGCCAGAGACAACTGTACTTAATACTAATGTCAAGTGACCTTCTAACGGCAGTATTAACCTTCCATACTCCACGTGGAATCATCCTAACAATGTGAACATTACAAGTCCAAACCACGCTCACAAGTACTAAAAGACATTCACATAACCCTGACAATTCCCTTGACAGATCAATAAAAACAGTTACAGGTTGTACAAAACTTCATGTGAAAAAACATCAGTCCTTCTATAGACGTTAACGTTTAAGCTACTCACGTCTTTACCCATGGGATAGTAATAGAGTAAGATCCCAGAGCCTCCAGACGTTTCTTACTTTTCCTGCACAAAATGTGTGGGAAAAAGTAGTGTTGTTATGTACTTTGAACGTACGCACTTACGCAAACCTGCTGGGCGAGCATGGAAAGAAAGAATTAAATAAATAAAAATATATTTATTTGTGACCCGCACAGGAGACACGAGATAAGCAAAACACAAACAATAATAACCCCGTGCGAGACCAAAAAGGCTCTCATCTCAGCATGTGCAACGATATTAAAAACAAAATAACGCTGCGCTGATATTCTGATAGGGCCCACTGTTGATGCCACGGACCACTGACCTCTATCATACTAGTACGCTGGACTACATATTATCGATGACAAAATGAAGACATTTGACTTTCGCCATTTTGGCGCTGATAGCAACGTGACTTAACGTGAGAGTACATGGAACTAATATTAGAGATGGGACACAGCTTTCGTTAAAAAAATACTTTTATGGGCTTTATCGATCGTGAGAATAATTTAATACGTAAGAAAAAAAAACATCCCAGTTATTTTTATTATGATTCATTTTTAAGTAATAGAATAATTGCTGTAAAGGTTAACTGAAAAATATTTTAATTCAGATTGCAAGCTATAAACTAGTGGTGCTAGTAAAGTTATAGCGCATTACTGTCAGATCAGTGAGATTTAAATATGGGGATAGGCTAACAAATTATCCTTAAAACTAGTATATTTGAGCAAGTATCTTCTCGCTCAAGTACACTAGTTAGATTAATACTTACAATCGTTCAGATTCACTCGGTTGGCGCTCATCGGATTCGTGAAGGGAACATCATTTACACAATAATAATAATAAATGATAATCATTTACAACGGTCGTATTTCTCGCTCTCATCGCTGAGATCCTGTCTCTGTAGTGTTAAAGTGCAAATAATAGTGACAGCATTCCAGCAAGGTGAAGACTTGTATCAGTTTTCAACTCTGTTTCAGATGCAGATAATAAATTGTTTTTCTTCAAAACATTTGTTAATAAAATTATAATTATCATGTTATTATTCCAGAATTAATTCTAGGCTCAGGAACATTGAGTTAAATGTACTACGAGAAAGAAGAATAGAAGCTATTTCAAACAAAAGATTGCGCGTAGGTAATTCGGTGACAGCGAGGTAAGCAGGGGGGAGGGTAGGGGAGGGGGGTTATGTTCTCACAGATAGACAATCAATGCGCGCAGATGAACTATTTCTTACTCTTTGAAATTTACACAAACATGGCCGCTCTCCCGCCTCCGCGGTGACGCAACTTCACGAGATGCAATAAATTGATAAAATATAATTAAATTAAGCGTGTTTTCAACTTACTGTTGAAAACTCATTCCTTGACTTTTATTTATATTTCTCGAGTTGTTTGAACAGTATCTCAATACACACAAAGGCATTTTATAAGAAACAAAACTAAGTACTCAAACGTGTCACGTTGCAGCGAGCGCTTGCCACAGACTAAGTGTGTTGGGGTACGCGCGCTCTAACGCGTGTTACAAACAATTGAGTTGAGGAGTCTCCTCTAGTACGTAGTATATTTAACTCAATGCTCAGAAACGTGGTGATTGGTACAAGAGTGAGGCCTGTGCTCAGCGGTTGGCGAAGTCAGGCTGTGGATGAACATGATAATGATTCCAGAATTTAGTATTATACATTGCTTTTGAACATATTATTACTGATTATTAGGCATTCATATAACATTCATCACCAATATCAATATGAGATATTTAGTTCCAACATACTACGAGAAGTCAATACAGTAGATGACTGATACGCCTTGCCAAGTCTACTATTTTTATATTAGTGTAATTTAAAAATATCACTGATACTGATATATTAGTTACAATATTATAATATTTCCAGGCGAATATATTAGTATTACCTAATTTTGAGAAATATCGGTATTAACCTATCTCTAAATGTGTCAATTTTAGTTCCTAATACGCTCGAGCGGGGCGCTTTGAATCAGCACAAAAATCAACTGTCATTTCATATAGTATGTTTAGTCCAGCGTACTTGTATGATAGAGGTCAGTGCCACGGACACATTCACGAAAACGGAACATACAACATTGAAAGGAATAAAATAAAATGAGATAAATAATAAAAAAATAGTATAAACACAGAAACTGAGTCACAGTATGTATGTGTATAACGTAGACAAATATATAAATACAACACAATAAATAAATCCCGACGGCTCAATGAACATTTGTCGTACCGTAGACAAACGACAGAGTGCGCCAATCTTAATCTATGGTCGGCGTCGGCTGTCAATATGAAAAAAATAATGGTGATATATGTAAGACATTTCTGTAAATAAACAAAGTGAAAAGATTACAAGTATTCGATAAACCATGCCCTATAGCAGGGCCTATTGTGACAGGCTTGGGTCACACATTTTTATCAGTTTGGAAGCAAAAACCTTGATAAAATTCGTGACTCAAGCCTATCACAGAGGCCGTGCTCACCCGGCTGCTAGCTTGAGCCGACGGATATTTAACAGGTGTGCTAAAGGAAACGCACAAAAATACAAATTTTTCGTAAAGTCTGTGTGCTGATTCTTAAGTAAGATTTACAGAATATTGTTAAATAATTAATTTTTATCGCCTTATTCATCATCATCAGCCTATTAATGTTCCCACTGCTGGGACGCAGGCTTCCTCTCTATGAGAGAGTGGATGAGCCTTAATCCACCACGCGGGCCCATTGCGGGTTGGTGGATGTCACATGTCTTCGAAATTTTGATTCTAGGACATGTCGGTTTCCACACGATGTTTTCCTTCACCGTTTTTAGAGCAGTGGTGATGAAATAACTAACACAAAGTAATGCGCCAGCCTGGGTTCGAACCCACGACACGTAAGTCGGGGCCGTTAACACTGGGCTACCACTGCTCTTATCGCTAAATAATTATTTTTATTGATAATAGTATATGAGTTGGTAGTCACCTCCCGCACCTTCATCGGATTATATCGATTATTTTTTGTAAATGGATAGCGTTCGGTTCCGTTCCACGGCGATAGATAAATCACCATCTAATAATCAATCGATATCGATAGATAAATCAAATAATCAGTATAATCAGTTCAGTATATCGTGACAGTTTTTTTGAATGGGATGAGACCCCACGCCTCTAGTGAGGTCTTTTTCACAAGGCTGTTCGATCACAGTTTCATTAATATCGCGTTTTGTTAGCAGGTATGCGTACGTTCAAAGTACACTCACTACTCAATCACAAATATTTTTTGCAAGAAGAGAAAGAATCGTCTGGGGTTTCTGGGATCTAGGACCATAAGCTCGCTCGCTTTGACGTCTAGCAACGTCGGACGCAATTAAAAGTTACTCCCGAGTCCTGGAACATCCTCTGGAAGTAAATATGACGTGAGGGACAGTTTTTATTCTGTGTGAATGGTAATGTTGCCACTGGAAAGCTTGTTAAAGTTTGGATGAATCAAAATTGGACAATTATCAGCTTATTATCAGATTATTGGTCCGGGACTTATTATCTGAAAATCAGCTTGTTGTTTTAATCGTTGGTATTTGCATTGATACACCCTGTACATGCTACGAAGTACTAAACCTATTTATAAGCAGTTGTACGAAAACCAAAAACAAGGTTTTGAATTAAATCATTTCCACGATCAATCTATCTAACCAGATTCAGTTCAATTATTATTATTATTTTATTATGATTGATTTATTATCATTTATTTATTTCACCAAAAGTAATACAACAAATTACATAAAATATTACAGGCCAGTACTTAAAATTATGCAACATGGGAGCATCTGTAGCCGAACTAGGACGAATCCTGTATCTCGGCATACAGCGCCTGACCCTCGAAATAGATTATTATATTTAGCCCAATAGACATGCAAAAAGACGTATCTATGAAATTATACAATGTCTTTGATTTGTTCTAAAACCAAACAATACCAAAAATGTGCATGTATGTGTGCCTACGTATGGTTTTGTGTAAATGTAGAGTAGTGAGAGGTGTAGGGGTGTTGGATAGTGTAATTTTGATACATAGGTACATAATACCGAGAATCTAGAGATGGATAAAATGAACAAAATATATAAAACAAAACATCCATTATCTATTGGTTATCTTAGTCTGGAAACTGCTCATGTCAGGATGCTAGTCAAACTCTCATTTTTATTTCTGAATGAGAAACAGGTTCTCTGTTTCCTCATAAGAAAGGTTAAGCAGGTAGTTATGTACCCCTTTCTTACACAAAGACTTATTTAGTGGATATATATTGAGGTCTTTATTTATTATATTGTAAAGAAAAGGGGCTAAAAATGTGTAAAATCTTTTTACAAAAGACGTTTTAGGCTTAGGGGATCGAGTACATACCTCGTGCTTTCTGCGTTTGTTGGTTAGTAGTGGGTCATAAAGAATTTCGGTGTGCTTCTTTAAAACCACTCTTTCTATAAACAGCTGCCTCACGGTAGGAACTTGACAAAACTGATAGAGCTCTCTTGTAGGGAACAGTATTGGCTTAAACGTGCTTACTTTTAAAATCGCGCGCTGAGCCACCTCTAATCCCTTGATGATGGTCTTAGCAGCTCCACCCCAAGACAGAATGCAGTATGCAATAATAGATTGACACAGTGCTAGATATATATTTTTCAATAGTGTCGCTTCCACGACGTGCCTCAAATTCTTTTAAACATATATGAGCTTGCGCACCCTAGAAGATATTAGTTTTATATGGTATTTAAAGCTGAGGCGACTGTCCAAAATAATGCCCAGGTATTTTAATTTGTCCACGCACTCCAGTGGTTCACATCTGCAGTCCGTCTTGAGAGCACATATGTGCGGAATTATGCGATGCTTGCTTAGTATACCAGTTTTTTTGCGAATAGAGAACGTTAAGTATTTAGTTTTGTCATGGTTAAGGGTCAGAAAATTACCATGCAACCACTCCTGAACCATATCGAAACCCACTTGGGCGGCATCAAAGACCTCATCCCAATTATCGGCGGAGAATAGGAGAGCAGTATCATCCGCATAAGAGATGATTTCGCCTTTTGGTAAACTTAAATTTGTAAGGTCGTTGATATACACGAGAAATAAGGTGGGTCCAAGGATGCTGCCCTGCGGGACTCCGTACGACCCGGGAAGCTCTTCACTATAGTGGCTGCCCACTCTTACACACTGAAAACGTCCAGTTAGGTAGCTCTCAAATAGTTCAATTTGTTTTCCCCTTATGCCAAGATTCTTCAACTTGTTTATTAAAATAGGGATAGAAACGGTATCAAAGGCCTTCGCGAGATCGAGAAATACCGAGAGACATTTCCCACCTCCATCCAACTTTGTGGTGATGAAGCCAGTTAATTTATGTACTGCTTCATCAGTTGATTTTCCTGCACGAAAACCATACTGATTTTAAAAAAAAAAGAAAAGAAAAGTTTGTTTTTTTCTATATAACTGACCAATCTTGTATTAATTATTCTTTCTAGAATCTTGGACAAAGAGAGTAGAATTGAGATTGGCCTGTAGTTACTGAAACGACCTCCCTTATCGATTGGGCATACGACGGATTTTTTCAAGGCCATAGGGAAGGTGCCAGTTTCAAGACACAGATTGAAAATGACTGCTAGTGGAGGGACAAGAAATTCTTTAAATTGCTTTAAAAATTTGTTAGAGATACCGTCCCAACCCACCGAGCATTCAGTTTTCAGGTCATCTATATGTCGGGCGACCTCCTCTTCACTGGTATCTTTGAGGAAGAAGGAATACAGTGGAGAATCATAAACAGAAACAGCCGATAAGATATTATTTTTGTTATTTTGTGTCTGCACAATATCCCCAGCCAAAGACCTGCCCACACTCAAGAAATAATTGTTCATTTCATTAACCGTTAACTGAGGAGAGGAAGAAATTTTTAACAATTCTGAGGGACAGCTGTTGTCCTTTTTATTACTAGTGAAGCTTTTTATCGCATTCCATAACTTTTTTGGGTTATTGCCAGCTAATTCGACTAGATTTTTTTCATAAGGTATCTTGACTTGTTTCAAAATTTTGTTACAGAAATTTCTGTAACGTATATATGTGGTTCTTAGATTTTCGCTATCGGGGGACTTCTTATGATTTACATGTAAGCGGTCCCGGTTCCTCATGCATCGCAACAAACCTGGTGTAACCCACGGCTTTATCATTCTTTTTCGCCTTGACTGAGTAATCACTTTTTTTAAGCGCATACTGTATGCTATTTACAAGGTAGTGGTGTGGCAAGCGGCATTGGGCGCACAAAGCGGACCTCGGTAACAAACGTACGAATACGTGCCATAGGACGATCAACAAGGAAATCGTCTTTCAATGCATGATTACTTAAAGCTGAGGATGGACGCTGATACGAACTAAGGTATTAAGTGCTAGATGATCACAAATAAATGTATCAATGCTTTTATTATTAATGATAGGCCATCGATTATAGACCAGTATCTCACACGATGGTAAGCCATGTTGTGATTGACGGTGAAACCGCGCTCGCGTAGATTTAACCTGATTCAATCTTGACTAATGTAAGTTATTGTAAATTTATTATTGCAAAAAAAAAATCCTGATCGCCGCCGTTTTAGGCAAAAGCTCAGCTATCTCTTTCACAAATACACTTAAAAAGAATTATGGTCCAAGAAATAATATAATAGTGCTTTCAAGCTTTTAGAAGTTGTTAAATACTCTGAAAGTATTTAAAAGCTCCAGATTCCGTACTTTTTAAAATTGTGTTTTGGTTTATTTCTCGTTTTAACTATGCATTTCCCATCCTGATCGCTGTGTCCTCCAATTAATCGAAACCGAAATTCACAGAGGTACTAGGGAATCATGGATGCCGCACAATTGCACCATCTAATTGAAAGCAAACAACACGCCGTGAGGGCGCACAAAGGCGACCATTTGAATTGTTAAACATCTCCGTGTGTCGCTGGGAGCCTGGTACTTTCACTCCAGTTTGTCGCTCGTTTGAGCTTTTGTCTCTTTTTATTGTTCGGCAAATAAAAAGAAAGACGTGTGTTTAGGACTAGTATGTTACGCTTTTAGAACTGGTGTGCAAGATTTTTTGTTTGTACAGGATTAGTTTTAAGGGGGACGGAATTCTTCGGTTTTACGAGGACAGCTATTAGTTTGGTCTCTGAAGCGTCTTCTATTTTCCACTGTTAAGCTTTTTGAAAAGCCTATTTTAAGCGGTATGAATAACTGGTAGGTAATAATACCGAACATCTTGACTTCTTCTAAATACTTAACTGTGAAGTTGACAATATTCATTCTGCGGAACCAATAAAGTAAATAGCGTGAGACCCATAAAACAGGAGGCAATACATTAAATGCTGTTAATCAATGATACGTGCGTCCATTATTGATCGCTATCACCAGGATGAGCAGGGGCCCAGGGTTCAATAAAACGGCCAGTAGTAGGTGCAGGTAATAAACGGAGGACGACTCAATCGCCCTAAGTAACACTAACTTTATAAGTGTGAGTGGGTCGTCAATAAGTGATGCAGAGCTTTAGTTCGAGAGGTTGGGTAAATGTCACGGAAAATGGTTAATTCTTGAAGTTTATGTTCACTGTGCTAATAAAAATCAGCATAAAAGAAAGAAAGAAAAAGAAAGACAGATTTTTTAATAAATATATATATTTTAAAGTTTTTTTTTTAATTTAAATCAATACATATAATAAATCTGTAGAAAAGTCGTTTTTGTACATCGAAAACATTTCCATCAAAAAATAGGCAGGATGTTAAAGGATAACCAACAGAACACAGCACTTTTTGATATTTTTTCTGTTTGTTGTTTATCTGTTTAGTTGTGCACGCATCACGTAAAATGTACGAAACCAGTGTAGATAACTTTTGTACATAGAAAATGTGTGTAACTTAAAGCATTGCTAAGTTTTTGTTTCATCGCAATCGGTTCGCTCTATCAAAAGTTAGGTGAATTTAAAGTGTTGAACACTTTAAATTAAAGTAAAATATCGAAGTAAAATATCACAACACACGCAATTCAGATACTCGGACAGTTGAACGCCTTATTCGAAAGATGGCTTTGTGCATTTGAAGTCATTTTCTGAATGACGGTGTTAATATTCTCCGCGAAAGAATGATCATAGAAAAACAAAATGGTAGAAAGTTGGGGTAGGCGGGAAGGTAAGCCTCCCCCGGTGGGTTCCCGCATTGTCGAGGCGGGGGGCTCAGTAACCATGGCTTGGTAACCCACGGTGAAGCGAAGAGGAACCCGAGGAGGGACCGCTCGTCGATAAGCCGACGACGTAGCGGCCAACATGTATGTTGCGGTGCTGCCTGGGCGACATCGTAACTGAGGCGGGCCGCGATGTCGTATGGGGTCTCCAAAACCCATACGATATCGCGGCTGAGGGTTGGAGGCCGAGGCGGGATAGGAGTGCCGGTATTGCGGTGCGCCGCTCTCCCTACCTTCCGCGGCCTGGACGGGGTTGCCACCGTCTGATGGCGGACGCGGTGGAGCCGCAGGGGAGGAGTAGTGTCGGTATAGCGTTGGCCGCTCTCAATAGCCCCTGCAGCCGAAAAATGGTAGGTGGCGTGGTCATTGACCTTGACCCGTCACGACTGGACCAAGGGTGCCATACACGGGGTCGTCTGGCACCCATGTGCTGGTTTGGTCCCTGGGGTGGTCACGGCGCACAGTGTGTTCTGGAGCGCTGGTGATGGAGGTTACTCCCCAGAGGACGGTCCGGTGGCGGTGTGCTAACGCGTACCCGTGTTCCCGCCATAAGCGGCACAGGAGGACATCGTGGAGTTTTAGTGGGTTAGAGTCCCACATAATTGCGCTATCTGCCCGTGGTAGTGCAATATGCATGAGCATTTCTCCACGATAAAAAAAAGGCAGGAATGTAAAAAGTAGGGTTGGTAGAACTAGGAAGTTAGGTATGAAGGTAAGTAAGAAGGGTAGGGTAAGCAGGTGACGGGAGCGAAGCCGCGGGCACAGCTCGTATTTAATAAATAGACAGATCACCTATATTCAAAAACAGAATCGATAAAAATACAATATTACTCTTGGATAACTAATTTAGGTTTATAAAGCACATATTTCCAAGGAAAAGCCCAAAGAATTCCCAAAAACAACGAAACTGAAAATCATTCACAGTGTTCGGTTGAAATTTATAATTATTGATAGTGATAGTGATAGTTTAGTTATATTGAAAACCTGAGTTACTTTCATGAACTTAATAATTAAACTGTATCCCAGCCTTACTGAGAAGGCACAGGTTGATCAATTTCATAACCTCCTCCTCCACGGACATACGTTTCCCGTTAGATCGTTAGAAGTGCCATCAAACCGGTGCACTGCTAATTTTCTTGTTTTTTTTCACGGCAATAAACTGCTTGTTCTAAGAATAAACTTTGGCTTTTAACAGCAGTTTTTTATGCAGAAAGTTTAAATGTAATTTAATATTTATTTATGACCCGCACAGGCGACACGAGAGATAAAACTAATAAAACTAAAAAATAACTTTACCTCTAACCTTAATTTTAGTTAAAAAGCATTTAATTTTTTTCTTTTTAGTGTCAGTACCTCATATTCCCATGAAAATCATTTATAGCCAGAATACATCTCATTTTAATTCCAATAAGCCCAAACACGACTAGGATACACTGTTTTATTACGGAGTGCCTACCTTCTGGTTTCATCATCAGATCAGTTCGATGGTACCATTTTCATCAGTACCATTTATTTATGTGTATTTGTTTCATCAAAGTCGCTTAACTATTCGAGATATCTTATACGCATGACATACTTATTAAGGAGTTCCAGTAGCAATCTGTGGTCTTCTTCATCAGTTTCACTTCACCAAATGATACTATCTGAGTGCAAATGCTTGCCATGTTATTGAAAATACTAAAATCGCTATATGTCTGCCTATAATATTTGATGACTTCGCTCGATTTCCATGGGATCCCATCATCAGATTCTGATTTGGTGACAATGGGACCATCTCGAGAATAACTACATCCAAAAAAATATATGCAAATCCGTCTATATATGACGCAATTATACCAGAACATATATTATATTAAAACAAATTAAGAACATCCGATTTAAGGATCTCCTCCTTTTTAAGAAGTCATTTAAAAAATAAACAATAATTTATTTTAAAAAATACCGTGCTATACTAAAAAGGCACACTTCTCCTATACCACCCACCTACTAAACTACTGGCTACTGATATATTACTAGATTCTTCTGCAATTTCACTCCTGTGGCCTAAACAACTGGAACTGGGGTGTCATTAAGTCAAAAGGAATGAAGTTACTTGTAGGTACGCGTGCTCCATCGTCAACCACATCATCGCGCACCATCAAGTGAGACGGTGGCCAAACGTCCGCCTGATAATAACAAAATACAAAGATTTTTCCTATTCAAAAATTTACATAGATCACTCAGCAATAGTGTTATTTTGAATCAGTGATAGTTTTCATAATCTTTTACACTCATAACACAAGTTCAAGCTTGGGTGTCAGAGGTGTATAACTCTGTGTTAAGTACACTCAACTTAAATCCTCGTTTTGTTAAACCCCATAGTGGCGACATTGCGGCCCAGTTGTTTGTTCGGTAGTTAACTCAACCAATGGTTTTACATTTCGTTAACACGCGTGTATTCATCAATTGTTGGTATCACAAATGGTTAAATACGTTGAATAGTTTATTTGACCATATTTTAGACTAAGAAATTATCCGGGTTGCTTCCCAGAGCGTCCCACTCTTGTCTACTAACCGTCGCGAGTCACGGACTTAATTACTATAACTAAACTCTGTTATATTAACACTGTAGTATAAATGTTAACCTGTTTTCTGTGGTTACAACCAATTAAAATACTCTCAACCTACAGTTGGACTTTCACTTCATTCACCCTCACCTCCAAGAGTCCTTAAACATATATTTGAAATGATGTCAAAGGTAAAATATCTGATTTCCCTGGAAAGCTTCCTTTATGCGTCTATGTTACTTCAAGGCAAACATCTTGCTAGATATGGAATGTTTGTCCCGAACTTCCAAGCCTTATCTAAAATCAAGGAAATGCTTCACACGCCAGGAATTCTGTCGCTCACAAGTCCGTTGATCAAAATGGACTGAACCAGAAACGACTGAATGAAGAGATGCCTTCCACCGACACCTCTCTATTCATTCATTCTTATCACATAGGAACTAGGTACTCATCAAGAAATGGAAGCAACCAAACCAGAAAATATCCGCTGCACTTCGCTCAAACTAATCCTAGCAAATGTTCGTCCTCTCGTGCCATCAAACATAGATCTGTCAAATGCGACTGAAACCGAACTCGGGCGCAATGAAATGGTTCCCAAAACTCTGCAAATGGAGGTCCGATCCGCAGTAAGTATAGATGCATTAGCAGATTAGTTCAACAGTGTGCACAAGAAATAAATGCAGTTCTCGGAGGTATGGTGTAATGGAAGTGACCTCTGCAAGGACTCATTGGTAGACCTTTATGATTATTTATGTACGCTCTAACTAGCTTTTGATGACATTGCAGTGGTGGTGGTGGTGGTAAGGATTCAGTTTAAGCATTTCATGTATAAACACTTTTTCTTTCTTTATGTGTTTATCATGACAGCTGTCGAAGCCAAAGTGCAATGCAGCATTTCAAAGTTGCTTAACGGCATAATCTCTTCCACTAAACACACTAGCAGATCATAGTTTTTTTTTCATTTATATCAATCGTGCCAAACAACTTTTTCAGAATTTACTTTGTCTACAAAATCTGTTACGAAATTAAAACATTACGAATATATTACAGATGGAAGACAGCGAGCATCAAATAATATTCAAAACTCCTCTTCGAGAATGACAGTTTCTTAGAAAAGGGATATTTACATTTTTAGGTATGAAGGCATGGTAGTAGGACTTGACATCTGATCTAATAAGCCAACATCTTCGTCCAATCTCCTTGTTACTTACAAAAGAGCGACTCAGTACCGAAGCTGTAACATTTGCATTTTAGATTTAATATCATTTAACTGCGAAGGCCCATGAGTTTTATGAGATTTACAACACTTCCACCCGAATGCGCGGAGGAAGGGTTGTGGCTTTGCAGTCGAGAAGAATGTTTAATGCATAATGCTTGGTAGTGCAACTCTTTGCTGTTAATACCTGGGTTTATTGGAGTTTGGTTTAAGAAAAGACGCGATTGTTTTTCAATTTTCTTTCTTCAGCTTTTATTATTTTGAGAAGGAGTACATAGAGATAGAGGATGCTTGTTGTGGAGGTACATAGAGGAAGAAAAAGAGATTTAAGGCAAAACTGAGTATGTGGTATTCTTCTCTACGCTTTTTCTTCTTCTAATTTAACTAGCAGCCATGTTTAGTGAATTGGATCGTAATTTTCACAGATTTCACTGTGTTGAATGAAGTGCTATTGTAAAGACCTCGTGCAACAATGAACTGCTATACTTTGATGATGATGAAACATAAATTGATTTTTCTAATAAAGCATAAAATAGGAAATAGGTTTACGACTGTTTCGCAAGGCAAACACCCGATGAACTGTAAACTTTCCTGTACAATCACATAAAAGCTATGAATTTAAACGCACTTTCTATGAAGACTGCAATAAAAACATTATTACAATCTACCAATAACGCTGAACTATCAAGCGAATGAGGACAGTCAGGGATGACACTTTTGAGACTTTTGCAAAAGAAAAAGTTGTCAGGAGATGTTTGTGACTGGCTCGACTGATGAAATCATTATTATCATTTCAGTTGAAAGACGTGTCCTGGTGAAGGCCTTTATTCCCCGGTTTATATCTTTCAACCAGACCGATCAATGGACCGGTCCATTTTTATGCTTCTCGCATCCAGCGGACACCTTGTGGGTTGTTGGGTGTCTTTCCAACGCCATATCTTCCGGTACGCGGTTGCCAGTACAGAACCTTTCGGCTCTATTGGCCATCAGTTCTACAAGCAATGTTCAGTATATGCACTGTCCACTGCCACTAAGTTTGGAAATTCTTCGGGCAATAAAACATACCAAGGAATTGTAATATCAAAACAATGCACAAAATAAATTAATTCAAAAAAGAAAATCATGCTGTGCAGTCAGAGGATACATATTCGCGAGCTGGCTGACCAAAACCAGATGTATCCTCCGACTGCACAGCATGATTTTCTTCTTGTTTACGTCTTTATAGTTCGCTTTTTTAGCATGGTTTTTTGAATAAACTTTTTTTTTATAAGTTTTTAGTTGTTTTTTTTAGAATTAGGTACATTTAAACATATAAGTGTCATATATTTTTGAAATCACCTCTTAAAACCCTTTATTTTGATACTCCACATGATGGGATTGGAAGAAATAAAAAATTGAATAATGTTCATATCAACAGAAACAGCTCATGTTTCAGTCTACGTACCATCTTAATGAACGTATCAAATTAAATCTAAGATATTAAACATTTCAAGTGCTCTAGAAGAGTTTGTGTCGAGATGGGGTCCAATGCCCGACACTTACCTTGTTTTACTATTACTTATAAAATATGATCATATTTTTTATGAAGAAAAATAAAGTCGATGAGACTAAATCACCATTATTCTTCTTCGTGTTGATTTTACAGTTTTTGTTGGTCCAATTCTTCACCACTCCCACGGTACTGACTGCCGTGACTTGACTGCAGGTTTTTGGGGCGCAGAGTTCAGGAAATTGAGAGAAATATATCCACAAGCTACGCTATGACCCCATTATGGAATAAGAGAGAATTATTTCGTTTCTCTTAACTTTTTCCAAACAAAGATTAGCCATCCAATACATCCAACTTGCACTCAGGGCTGACTGCCCCATTTTTCACACTTAACTATCAGTTAAACAAAACGACACATAACCCCGCGTCAGTATGCATCGCCGGTTACGTACCACTGGGACCCAGCTATCTGCTACACGCCTGCCTGATTAACTACATGCATGCATGCGTAGTTATTCCAATCCCCTGGCGACGCGAGATGTATTCCGATAGATTGCCGACACTTGTGTAAGCGAGATGCTGACGATTGGTTTAATTAATTGGCGACACCATAACTAATTCAACTCTAAAAGTTGAATTAGTGATGGTATCGTCTATAATTATAGAGTTTTACTACACTTGATAGTAGTTATACCAAAAACTTTGCCAGTTTGAACCTACAAGATTTGTAGATGGAAGGTACACAATTTAATCAACCAATCTTTAACTAACATAAGATTTGACAGCACAATTAAATTGACTGAATTGATTTCCCGAATGAGCCAATCAGCCTCTGAAGTCAGTAAGCTATCACAATTTCGATACTCAACATAAACCCATAATTATGATTGTTGTATATTAATTTATGTTAAGCTTCTATAACTCTTCTCAAGCATGAGACATAGCGGTTTCAAAAAAACAAAGCTGAAAACATAAACATTTCCTTGCAGTCGGGTAAAAAGGAACCTAGATTTATCTAAAACAAACACGCTCCACGTTTAAAAAGCCTGAGTAAACTTGGTACTACTCGCACAACGTAACTACACATGCGTGTGCAGTAAGTAAAACAAAGTACGCCGCTTGTACCAGCTGCCCGCTTGCTAACTCTTGATAAATTCGTTAACCAATTGTTTAGGTGGCACCGTGTAACGTGTGTTAACTAGGCGTTAGATTAAGGCAGGTTAATCTTGGTTTTATTTAACAGCGTTTGTTTTGGTATCTTTTCACTAAAAAAAAACGCAATAAATTTTCAATCAATCTGCCTAAATAATGCAGCTAAATACTAGTATTCTACATGGACCGACTGCCAATGACCTCCACAACCCAGTAACCGGGTAACATGATACACCAAAAGAATGAAAAATTAATTATTCTTGGAAAGTATGATACCTAAGCGTGAGCGACATAGCAAAGGAAGAATTTAAACGAAATACAGAAATATCTAAATCCTACGTCAAATGGGGATTTGCGACTTTGTTTTTTAAATAAGTGATTTAAATATGACGTGCAAATGTCAGGTATTCCCTATTGAATTCGTTCACTTTGAATTTCCAAGATATTTGACTACACTTAAAAGATCTCTGTATTTACGTATTTTTGTACTGTCTCCCAGAGGAGTGGGATGTCTGAAGGTATCAAAGCACGCTCGGGAACATGTACCAACAGATCACAAGTATATAAGGCTGAAATGTTTTGTCAAAGCTTTTTGATCTGACTTAGAGACAGTTTTAGGTATCTTACAAGAACTAGTAACGTGTTTTAGTGAAGGAACTCTATGGCAGCACATAGCTACTGATATCTCATAAGCATGTGTAGTTTTTTTTTAATAGATAGTAATAAAATTAAATGAAATATAAAGGATACAGAGTATGTATTACAATAAAACATTACAAATTTTAAATTCACAATTTTAATCTTATTATTATCAGTTTTTAATATTCTGATTTTGTCATTATTTAGTGCTGTGCACACCTGTAAGTGAAAAGTTCACTGTAGCCTATAGTCAATTGTGATTAATTTATTTTCAATGTTGTTGTGAAAAATTTGTTGGAGTGCCATAGTAGTAAATAATAGTAGTAATAATATTAATAATAGTAATAGTAAATAAATCATATTCATAAAAAATAACTAAGAAGATTAAAATTTTCCTATGCACAACTGTTCTTTTGGATCACAAGTTTTGTCTCATTACAATAAATCTGCCTAGCCTTTGCCCAACTACATATGTTGGGGTCGGCTTCCAATCTAACCGGATTCAACTGATTTTACATGGAGCGACTGCCTATCTGACCTCCACAACCCAGTAACTGGGTAACACGGTACCCCTTGGCTAGACTGGTGTCAGATTTCAAGCTTTTGACTACCCGTAACGACTGTGCAAGATTTCCAAATGACAACCGGGACCAACGGCTTAACGTGTTTTCCGAGGCACAAGTTTTGTCTCATTACAAATGTAAAAAAATAAAACAACGTTTTGCAATAAGAGTTATTGTTTTCATAAACAAATATATACAGTCTCTTTACTTACGCTAATGAGAACCACTGAGTTTCGACAGTCCTTTCACATACGAACACACATACTTTGACGACGATTTCATTTTTTTACGTTAGTCTTTAGAACTCCCGACTTAAGACCATGTCTAAAGAAAGTCTTGCCAACATGACTGTCATAATAATAAGATCTGAAAAAAAAATCATTCTGTATTTTTGGTTTAAATCCTTTGAGAATTCTCTGAAAGTAAATGTTAAAAGGCATGATTGCTATCTCGAGTTTAGTTGTTTAGTAATTTCAAAGTAGATTAATATATTGTGTTGAGGTTGTCTAAGTATAGAAATAAACACTTTTACAATGATTTAAACAGAAAACAATTAAACTAGATGCTTTAGATAATTTTTATCCTAAATTGAGTTTAACCTAAGTAAACCGTCAGCTTGTGGTACTACCACAGAACAGTAAACGTCTTTCCCTAGCTGTGGAAAATCATGATTACTTCTGCTAAAATCAAAGACTTCCATAAATGTCTAAACTAAAACATTTCCCTTTTATACAAATGTTAGAATACTATGTATTCTCTGATCATAGTAAAACCTTCTGAAATTCATTCATTATTAAGTGACACTTAAACCAAGACCATGATAAAACCTTGTAAATCACAATCACAATTCGAAGAATAGTAAAAAAAAACTAGTCTTTTCCCATTCAAAAGTTCTTTTTCCTAACAATTATTCTGCTTTACAACACAATCACAATCAATGTTTTTAAAATAACGGCATTACCAATGTCGTAAGTATGAAATGCAGTTACCATTAAATTCAATTACAGTGCAAAAAATCCACGTCCCATTAGTTAACCGCCGTTTCTGTCTCGGTGTAACCGGTCCGTAGTTTTTAGTTGAAGCTCGAGGAAGTTCTGGGGCCGCCTAACTCGCTTACTATGAATTACTTACATACTCCGCCTCCGACAACGACTTCGCCAAAACAGCTTTTAGTGTTATTCGGTTTTAGTTCGCTAAATGATGTTCCGAAGTACCTGCTTTGTTTTGTTAGACACTGGAGTTTAACGTGTAAGAGGTTTTATGGATTTCTTCTCATGAAGAGTGCAATATATCTGAGTAATTCAAAACTTATAAGCAATACAGGTGTAGGCAAATCTTAAGAATCAATCAATCAAGTGCACAGACAATTATAACATACATTTTTAGACTTAAAATAATTTTCTTTTTAAGGAAATATTAGATCTTCCTATGTAAGTTCATTACGTTGTACGTGTGTAAGAAATCTGTAAATCTCTTGCCATAACAGACAACTCCTCCAGTTTGTTAACTTATTAGAGATCATCACTCTAGCGTAACCTAAGTTTTACTCAGCGGTGCCGCACAACCTCTTAAAGTACACTTCCATCTTTTTTAAAACAAAGGTACATAAAATTGCGTCTGAGACAACACTAGCAAAAAATGTGTTCCATTACAAAGAAAATTCCCTCTAAACGACGCGACGTTCCGAAATCGAAAAAAGAAGCCTGACTTAACATTCCACGATACTTGACGAATAGTTATACTTAGCAGCGTGACTCCACCCCATATGATAGAGGACACAATTTGTGTATACGATGGAGGTATCAGTCAGCCACGGTACACTGGGTGGCAGTGCCGTAATCGATGCGTGGCCGCCGCGTAAACGGTGCGTTACGGAGAGATGCGGACGGTGACGCGGAATTGCGATCGCTTGCTAGATTTTACTTTCGTAGATAAACACTTTTATAATAATAATAAATCCTAAATTTGGTTAAAATTGTATCCAATACGGGTACAATTTTATTGCTATTTTGCGCTTCGCCTTTGTCATGTGTTTTGTTATCGCAAATGAACGTACTGCCTAGATTAAAATGTATAAAATTAGGTATCAGTCAGTCACGGTAACGATACGCTGGGTGGCCTGATCGATGCGTGGCCGCCGTGTAAACGGTGCGGAGCGAAGTGAAGCATTTCGGAGATGCGGGGGGGTTTCTTATTTTTGACCCCCGACGGAAAAAGAGGGATGTTATAAGTTTGACGTGTGTTGCTGTGTATCTGTGTGTCTGTCTGTGGCATCATAGCGCCTAAACGGATGATCCGATATTGATTTAATTTTATTTGTTTGAAAGGTGATTTTGTCGAGAGTATTTTTAGCTGTTTGAATAAAATCGGTTCAGCCGTTCAAAAGTTATGGGCGTTTTACTGTTTGAATCGGGGTGTTTTCGCAAGATATCGTGGCATAATTACGTGTTCAATAGATTGCCGATCGAAGCGTATCTACTATGTACTAGAAAAATAATGTAGCATGAAAAAAAAATATGTCGAGGATTTCAAATTTTGAAATTTTACTTGTGTAATTCAAAAAAAGAATTTATGATGTCTGAGTTTCCATTTTTCCAGTTAGACCTCTTTTGTCGTAGTAATATGTAGGGTTACCATCACAGAATAGCTTTTCCAGTAAATAAGTTACATCATATCTGTTCTGTAAGATATTCTTTTCAGGCAAATATGCTTGATATGGATTTGAGCTTAGTAAATAGATACTTACCTACTTCCAATTTCGGCTTATCCACTGCCTAGTAATTACATATTTCTGAAATCCTATTAATGCAAAAAAACTAAAATAAACATGCCTTTAAGATAACTGCGTATCAAAAATGATTAAGTTTCGCTTCTAAGGATCCGATATACAATTACTAACAAGATCTGAGTTTAATATCTACTCATTCATGGAAAATAGACAAACATGGAAAATGCAGCTTAATAAACTGATTAACAATAAAAACATTTTGTGAAGGTTCAGGGTTAAGTTTGGATTGGCGAGTCGGTGACTCAGGGAATCAAGCGCTATCTTTGATGGCTTTTATTGATAAGTAGATAACTTAATAATATCCATATTCATCATCATCATCTCACCCCAAATACGTCCTAACCAACACGCCTAATTTACCTTAACCTAATTTCAAATTACAACAAAGTAGCATGCACAATCAGGTACCTACATCTAAGCCCGGCAACAAGTAGGTACTCGTACAACCCACGCTTCGGTTCAAAGCCGCGCAAATCAATTGATTGCCCAATTTCAGTAATTTTACGACCATGCAAGCCTTTTGATCTACAACCTGTGATGTTTATATTTTCGCGTTTGTTTGTGTTGTGTGTAGGTTGCTTTATATCGGGAATAACATTATTAATATGTTGATATGTATGTTAATATGTTTGATCCGCCTACAAGCAATTTGATTAAGAATAATTGTTTACCTACACCATATATAAATATGGAACTCTTTGAAACGAAACAAAACTAAACAGCATGTTAAAAGTTTTTAAACGTAATATCGTGCAAGGGGGCGCATTTAACCGGTTGAATGTCGTAATTACCAAACTAATTAAAAAGCCATTGTGTCTCGCGTGTATTCACGTTTTAGGCACTCATGGTCAATAACTTTGTTTAAATCTTTATTTAATATTTTACTGTTTTTTTCTTTTTTTTATGTCAATTACTGAATCTAACCGGTTTATTAGATAGACAAACACACTTTTTTACAACAAAAAAAAACCGACTTCCAAAGCAAAACACTACAAAGCAAAAAATTACTTTCTTTTCAGATGTCGGTGTCGAAAAATGAAAAACAATAGGACATGAATCAGAATTCGGTTAATATTTTTTTTAATTCTTTTCTTCTCTTTTTTGTTTTATTATTATCATTTGTGGGCAAAGTCCATGTCACGACGATTCCAATAAGCTCAAACACGATTAGGACGCATTGTTTTATTTCGGCGATTCAGTGCCTATCTTCCGGCTTCATCACCAGATCAGTTCTATGTTACCATTTTCATAAGTTCCAATTATTTATAAGTATTTGCTACATAATAGTCGGTTAACTATTCGAGATATCTTATACCCGTAACATACATATCACTAAGGTGTTCCAGTACCCTCTGTGGTCTTCTTCATCAGTTCCACTTCACCAGATTGTACTTTCTGAGTGCAAATGCTTGCATTGTTGATGGAAATATCAAAATTGCTATACGTATGCATATTTGACGAGTTACCTCGATTTCTCCAAGACCACATCATCAGATCCTATTCTGATGACTATGGGACTACCTGGAAAGTATACCCTTTCAAACAAAAGAAGAATTTTCAAATCGGCCCAGGCGTCTTTGAGTAATCGGGTAACATACATTTAAAAAAACCGCCCAAGTGCGAGTCGGACTCGCGCACGACGGGTTCCGTACCATTATCGCAAAAAAAGGCAAAATAATCACGTTTATAATTGTATGGGAGCCCCACTTATATTATTTATTTTACTCTATTTTTTGTATTTTTTGTTATAGCGGCAACAGAAATACATCATCTGTGAAAATTTCAACTGTCTAGCTATCACGATTCATGAGATACAGTCTGGTGACAGGCAGACAGACAGACAGACGGACAGTGGTGTAGAAAGATAAATAATGATGATGACATATCATGTCATCGGTCAAGCGATAATATTAAAATAACCTTCTTCTTCTAAGCAAAATAATCCCAATCCCATTCTGTCAACACAATTTAGAACCCTTCACTGCAAAACTTTCAACCAAAATATGTTCCAAAATCTTTCGAAAAACACATTTGCAACTAAGTGCGAACAAGTAAGAAAGTACGAGACATGGGAATGCCATCAAAAAATCAAAAGTATAGGAATAGGAAGGGATCGTGAATAACGCATGGAAACTCGTTGGATCACGCTGTGATGCCGGCTTCGTCTATAATTCATGGTGTTCTCTAGGGCAGGAGGGGAATGTGCGTCGATACAGGTTCTACCTGATTTTGGGGAGATTGCTTTTAATGTTACAGGCGTTTTAATTTCAGCTATTAGTTACTTAATGGTCAACCGGACTAACACCATGAAAAATTTGTGAAAAAGTAGAGAAGCAAGTTCGTCATGTAAGGGTGGTATTTCACGGACACTTATAGGATGTCGTGCGTAACCGCCCTAAGAGGAGTCTCTCGTCAGTTTTTATCGTCTACAGATAAACTACAGTGTGTTTCGTGACTTAATACTGATTTAGGCGCAGATAAGTTGGCAAAACTTAGGTTTCAACCTTATCCTGCAGAAGGCATAGAATAGAATAGAATAGAATAGCATAGAATAGAATAGAATAGAATAGAATAGAATAGAATAGAATAGAATAGAATAGAATAGAATAGAATAGAATAGAATAGAATAGAATAGAATGGAATAGAATAGAATAGAATAGAATAGAATAGAATAGAATAGAATAGAATAGAATAGAATAGAATAGAATAGAATAGAATAGAATAGAATAGAATAGAATAGAATAGAATAGAATAGAATAGAATAGAATAGAATAGAATAGAATAGAATAGAATAGAATAGAATAGAATAGAATAGAATAGAATAGAATAGAATAGAATAGAATAGAATAGAATAGAATAGAATAGAATAGAATAGAATAGAATAGAATAGAATAGAATAGAATAGAATAGAATAGAATGGAATGGAATAGAATAGAATAGAATAGAATAGAATAGAATAGAATAGAATAGAATAGAATAGAATAGAATAGAATAGAATAGAATAGAATAGAATAGAATAGAATAGAATAGAATAGAAAAGAATAGAATAGAATAGAATAGAATAGAATAGAATAGAATAGAATAGAATAGAATAGAATAGAATAGAATAGAATAGAATAGAATAGAATAGAATAGAATAGAATAGAATAGAATAGAATAGAATAGAATAGAATAGAATAGAATAGAATAGAATAGAATAGAATAGAATAGAATAGAATAGAATAGAATAGAATAGAATAGAATAGAATAGAATAGAATAGAATAGAATAGAATAGAATAGAATAGAATAGAATAGAATAGAATAGAATAGAATAGAATAGAACAGAACAGCACAGAACGGAACGGAACGGAACGGAACGGAACGGAACGGAACGGAACGGAACGGAACGGAACAGAACAGAACAGAACAGAACAGAACAGAACAGAACAGAACAGAACAGAACAGAACAGAACAGAACAGAACAGAACAGAACAGAACAGAACAGAACAGAACAGAATAGAATAGAATAGAATATACTTTATTGTACACCAAAAACTAAAGTTACACATCTCTTTTACAATAATACTTATTTCTACGGGTACAAAGGCGGCCTTATCGCTGACAGCGATATCTACCAGGCAATCTTTGGATGGACCTTAATAACTTAGAATAAAACAGGGGGTAGTCTGTGGTGTAATACTACATTAAAATATATATCTACAACCTACACAACTGTATTAAAATACTGATCCGTTATTTTAGAATGTTGCTGGTACACTGACTAAATATGGTGTGAACATTACCCCCAGTAGCGACGGATCCGTTTGAACGGTTCTGTAAATGCGGTGTGAACATCACTTCCAGTAACGAGGGATCCGTTAAAGAAATAAGTATGTTCTGTGTGAACGTACTCTTAGACGTAGCTTACTTAAAGAAGCAGGTTCATGGTCCCACCAGACGCTAAGGTAACATGCATATAGGGCAGTCACACGGAGGGCACGCAAGTAAATGTTTATTAAGGTGATTTCGAGGGTCTCTCCGTAGTCTAACGTCTTACATGAGCTTGCATTATTTAATTTTGTAGGCCGGTGTGTACTGTGTCTGTCTGTGTTATCCGTTTGTGTATATGTAGCATTTCGTAGACCTATCTTTGCTTGGATGATGTAATTTTTAATCATCAGTCATTCGTCCTCATAGTTATGGTATTTGTTTATGGTTTAGTTAAAAAAAATACGATGTTTAGTAAGTAAAAGTAAAAGGCAAGTTAGTAAGGTTACTATAACGCCAGAATAGATTTCATGAAACTTGAACATAACCGGTGAAATGAGAGATCTGCGTACCCCTTAAGAGCGTACTGGCGTGATTTTATGTTATGAAATGGTATAAACAATAAACAGACATGCGATTGCAGCAATCCCGAGAGATTAGCCGTTATTTATTGAAGAGTTCTGTTATTTATCTCCGAAGTTCTTCATTAGATCTTCACCAAATTAAAATGGGACCAATTTCGGAACATACTTTTTCAAACCAAAAAAGAATTTTCAAAATCGGTCCACAACTGACGGAACTATCGGAGAAAAAAAAAAAAAAAAATGTCGAACATAGAACCTGCTCCTTTTTGGGAAGTCGGTTAAAACATGACTACGCCAATTTACACACTCATCTCACATAACTCCAGATATACTGACATGAACATCTTCCATTCGTCTACCACCAGAAAAGAGCCGAGGCAATGATGCTCGACGAATCTTGGAAAAACCACAACGCCAACGTGTCCTACTTCTCAATAACTTGACCTTACACCTAAAAATAATGTTCTTTTTTTATGAACTCTACAGTTAGACGAAAAACCTATCCTTTAGTTACCTACCTAATAGTCCTAAAAGTTTTACTTTTATCAACTCCGATGATCATTAAAATCAATAAGTCCACAATACAACGACCCAAATTACAGCGAACCACAGAAATTGTTCAAATTGGATTACAAAGCGATACAACGGCTGAACGGGGCTCGTTACTTAAAAACGCAATTAAGAACTTAGTTGGCGAAGTTTTTGTGGGACCTTCCACAGTGGGATAAAGCGCTGTTTTTGTTAACAATAAGAATAAATTTATTTGATAAGATAACATTCAAGTGGATCGAATTCCTAGATCTCACTGTAGAATTCCCTGTGTCGTGAGATCCAGGCTCCTTCGTTCCGTTAACAATTTTTATAAAAGGCACAATTTTAAATCTTAAAAATAGGTAAAGAAGAGTGTATGCATGGAGCTGTGATTTATATCAGTTGAGTCGGTGTTATAAGAGAGTGTCTGTATGTTATACGTATGTTAGTGCAGCAAGTGTATATTTGTGAATTGTCAATGTGTGTACTGTGAGTGTTTACTAAGCCAAGAGACCTTCCGTCATATCGTAGTCCAATGTAAGAAGCCAGTTTGTTACCGTCACTCTGCATTTTTTTTGTGTTAGTTTTAGTATTTTGTGAAGATAGAGAAGAGAGACCCATAAAACCGTAAGAGCTTCTGCCAATATTTTTGCGGCATTGGATTTTATTCCAATCTACCCTTCGACTTGAAATGACACAAGTGATCAAGGCAGTTTTATGAAATCAGAGGATGACAGAAAGTATGTAAGTTGTCTAACCCTAAGAACAGCCACCTCACTATAAAGTTTATTCGTGGGATACCGGTACGGTCGTCTATAGGCAACTTTTAGTAGAGCACGTTGAGCTCGTTCTACTTTAATTAGTGAGGTCTTACCCGCACCGCCCCACGCTACTATGCAGTAATTAAGAACGGATTGACACAGTGAAAAATAAATCATCTTCAGGACTGCATCATCCGCAACCCTGCCCAGCTGCTTGAATACACGCAGCATTGTTCTGATTCTGCCCTTTAGAGCGCTAAGGTGTGCAGACCATGTCAATCTCTTATCCACTATCACTCCTAGATACTTAATAGAGTGTGGTTGTTCGATGTAAGGGCAAGATCATTGGTCGGTGCTAATACACGAATGCAGCCGTAAAAAAGATACTCTGTTTCAGAGTCAGTACGTTCGGAAACAGCACAATGGATTGCCTTGGTTTTTTCTATATTTAGCGTCAGAAGATTATATTTTAGCCAGTTTGCGACAGCCTTAACCCCGCTCTCAACCACACATTGCACTTCATCCCATGTTTTTCCATGAAAAACTATCGCGGTGTTATCGGCATACGTGAAAATTTTAGCATGGGGGATATTCAAGCTGCATAATCCATTTATATAAATTACTAGAGGACGCCTCGCGGTTTCATATGCGTAGTTCCCGTTCCCGTGGGAATACAGGGATAAAAAGTAGCCTATGTCACCCGGGGATAGAGTAGCTTTCCAACGGTGAAAGAATTTTTGAAATCGGTCCAGTAGTTTTGGAGCCTATTCGGTACAAACAAACAAAAAAATCTTTCCTCTTTATAATATTGGTATAGATAAATAGAGTGGGACCCAGCACGCTACCCTGGGGAACACCGAAATGTACGGTAGTTGGGTCACTACAATATTCTCCCAACACAACTCTTTGCGTTCTTTTACAGAGATATGAAGCAAACCAGTCCAAAGCAACGCCACGGACTCCCAAAAGTGACATTTTCTTAATCAGTATTTGCCTGGAGATTGTATCGAAGGCTTTTGCAAGGTCCAGGAAGACACCAGTACATGCCTGTCCTTTACCTAGGTTCAGAGTAATGAAGTCGGCTAAGTTAGTTACTGCATCCTCCGTGGACCTGCCAACCCGAAAGCCATACTGATTGTCCGACAATAACTTAAGTTTTTTCTAGGTATGCAAGTAGTCTGTTGTTGACCACTTTCTCAAGACTTATAGAGAGAGCTATCAGCTCAGCAGATTGGCCTAAAATTTGCGGGCGGTTTTGGATCTCCGCTTTTGAATATAGGGCAAATATTTGCAATCTTTATACAGTCGGGTACAACACCCGTAGTTAAACTTAGATTGCATAGGAAGGCAATCGGCCCCACTAAAACATGCGCGCAGTGCTTAAGGAATGCGTTATTAATCTCATCATAACCCGTTGCTGACGTCGCTTTAAGATGAGTAATAATTGTGAATATTTCGAGAAGAAGAAGAAGAAATAGAGAGTCTGGGCTGGTGTACAATGTATTATATTGCTAATTTTTACGCGCCAGTTCAGTTTCAGTCATATCAAGTTGTTCAAGTGTTTTTGATGCAAGGTTTTTGCCTACGGTAGAGAAATAGTTGTTAACTTCATTTAGTGTGGGGACTGGGTTTTCACTATCAGTTACGAGCTCAGATTTGCCTGTTTTTTATTTTTAATATTGCAATTTTTTAATTTCATACCATAGTTTTTTACAGTCGCCTTTAGTTTCCATTAGTAGTTTGCGGTCATGATCTTGTTTCAGATTGCAAATTATATTGTTGCAATAGTTTCGATATTTTTTGTACTCTTGTTGAATGACAGGATTATCGCGATTTTCCTCTTTTTTTGCATTGGTGTGCATTAAGTCACGCCGTCTTAAGCACTTCAGAAGGCTTTTAGTAATCCATGGCTTGATAATGACATCTGAGCTACGGCATACACGAGTAGTGGTGTGTTTATTAATTTTAGAGGAGATAGTTTCAACAAACTTTTGGAATTTGGGAATAACATTTGTGTATTCAAAAAGCCAAGCCCACTTTTCGTTTTCAATATCTTTTTCCAAACTTTTATAGTCAATTCGCGTATGTCGTTTCTCAGCCCTAGTCCTAGTTAATTGTCGGTGAATGCCAAAGATAACCGTCTCGTGATCCGTTATGCCCAAAGACTTTATTCTTCTTACTACTAGACTGTGCACTATGGCGCAAAAAACGGTCCGAGCGAGAGGCCTCCCGTTGGTAGTGTGTCTCTTTCTAATAAGGTGACCAAACAGAACACGGGAAAAATTGATTGTAAAAACGATAGTGTATGTATCCCGACATATTTATGCTACCTAACTACGCTACCTAAAATATAGTAACAAAAAAAAATGTGTGTAATTTTTTTGGAATCTACCTCACTTACCGTATGGTGTCGGGCGTAAAGAATTTTAACATCCCATGTTTTCACGTGGGTGTTGTAAGAGGCGACTAAGGGACAAACCAGATAGTGGGCAGCAGCGTTCTCTGTGCATTTGTAACAACCATACTGCGATCGCCAACCCGCCTGCAAAGCACGTCCCATGAATAGCACAAATAAAACATAGCCCCTAGTGCCCGGCAGCCTGCATACCCTCGACTACGTTAGCGGTCGAGGTGGCAAGGGGTGCAAAGAATCCTGGACGAGAGCCGAACAAATACAGACGACTGGACATGGCAACGTACAACACGCGCACACTCCGGACCGACGAAAAGATCACCGAACTCGAAGCAGTTAACGATGAAGGGATGGATAGGGTTATCTGAAGTTCGAAGAGAGGGGGAGGACTCGATAATCCTCAAATCCTAAGTCTCCTCAAATCTCGTTCTTTAAGACCCATCGTTCTTTAAGAACAAAAAGCTCTCTGATCCTACTCTCAAGCTCATGAAGGAGAGGCGTGAGATGATCCTGCAGTCTTCAGAGGATGCTTTGAAATACCGGCAGCTAGCTAAATATACCCCAAACGATCTCAATTATTTCTCATATTCTCCAGTTGCGTATACAGTTGAGAAACA
Source organism: Orthosia cruda (assembly GCA_964057195.1). Classification (NCBI taxonomy): domain Eukaryota; kingdom Metazoa; phylum Arthropoda; class Insecta; order Lepidoptera; family Noctuidae; genus Orthosia; species Orthosia cruda. The sequence continues at coordinate 37,404,037 of OZ059838.1, forward strand.
AAACTACACCAATTTCATTCCACTAGGAATCAATTTGCAAATAATTTTAATAGCCGCTGAATTTCTCTAGAACAAAACCCGCCAAAAACTCCGCAAACCACCATCTTACATTTAGTATTACCAGGCCCAAACATTTAAAAGTATTCCTCTTACTCAGTATTAATTAATTATTTTTTAAATACAACGAATTAATTAATTATAGGAACTGTAGAAATATTTAAAGAAAAAATTACCAAAACGAACGATTCATAGAATTTGAAACGTCAAATTCTATGAATCGTTCGTTTTGGTATAACATAAAAAATAAAAATATAAAATTTTTGGTTACCTCCCGCTTATAAGGAAATAGTTAACCTAGATGTATGACAATAGATTTAATTTTAGCTAAACATTTTTTTTTGGTACACAGTCTAGTAGTAAGAAATACGTATAAAGTCTTTGGTTATGCCAGTGTCACAGACAATAACAGTAGCAGGATTCTGAGTTTTGTGCATAACATGATCCAAACAGTTACCTCCTCGCGTAGGGAAAGTATGTCCTGGAAAATACCCGTAGTGGCCAGTTAAGTCTAAGTATTCGGAAGCGCGTCTGTCAGTGCAACCCGATTTTATATCAATATTCAAATCCCCTACACACAAAGCTCTGGCTTGAATATCGCAGCTCAAATCTTTGACTTGCCTATGTCAACTCTAAGCAGATTTTACTATGATGTTTTAAATAAACAATGTAGCTATTATACCTCATCATGTGTAGGTGATGTATTCACTACTCCGATTAGATAACCGTGTTTAACCTGTCTGCAAACTTACCATTTTAATAGAAATAGCTACGCAACGTAAGATTTCTACGTCATCTGTCTAAAAAAGAAAAAAACAAGTGACGCTCGCGCCTGTCGACTTTTTTGTTTATATAGCTTCCCTTACATTTTAAATCGAGGGGAAATACAATGGGCGAATGTTTTAAAAAGTTCGTCCATAATGTATTGTGGGACTACCTACCGAGTAATTATCAAGTTTTCAGGCTTCTTTTGTCTGAATTTACTCAGAAATGCTTTGATGGAATTGTGGTTTTAGCGGCTTTTTACTGTATAGTTTTTTTTTAAGTTGAATTGACTTGATTTATTGTTAAGTTAAAATAGAAAAAAAAAATGTCGTTGTGTAACATCGTGTAATTATAATGAAAACGATTTGATTGTGTGTTGAAAATACTGTTGTTCTTTTATAAGTAGAGTATTGGATTCGAATTAATTATTTTATAACTGAAAGCTTTTGTGTCGTCAATTTTTTAATAAATCTCATTAATGTCACAAAAAATACTAAACAAAACAGCAGGACTTATAAGAAACTCTAGAAAAGCATTGAAAAGCAATTCCTTGAAACCGCGAGTATAAACCAGGAATAGACAAAGACAAGGGACAAAGATCAAAAACATCGCAAGCCAAACAATATATTTCTGAAAATCAATTGTAAACTCAACGTAAACAAGCATTAACTCATTTACAAACATCTTAAAGCTTCAAATACTGACGAACTGTATTTGTGATGCTATTCCTTATGAGGCTTCCTCTTTGGAGCAGTGATGAACGGAGCGGTGTGTAACATGGAAAACATTTACTAAAAGATTTCCTACTAATAACATGTTTCTGGTAACTTACCTTTCAGTGGAATGGATAGTAACTACGGCGGAGTGTATAATTATTTCAACAGAAGTATGGATCTGTCGTAGCCAGATCTTAGAATTGATCACTTCATGATGTGGTCAGCAATTTCATGAAACAGTTGTATTTCATGAAATAGAAAATAACCGCTAACCGCTGATGCTAGAGATGTCAGCAAAACTGACGGGGCCCGCAAGATGCCTGCCTGGGTCGCGAATCAATTTGAAAAAGAGTTACCGCGGCCCTGGCACAAACAACTGAAGGTACACGGGTGGGTTCTAGTCAGTAAAAGTCTGACCCATCAAGAGCGGGAGAAGTCATTGGACGACAAAGGACCCAAAAAATGGGCAGAAACATGTCTACTGAAGCAGAATCATAAAAAGATGAGAATTGACAAGAATCCAGTTGTTCAGCTGCCAGTTTTCTAGTTTAGCAGCACGCACCGCTCCGCTTCGAGGTTCTATGTAAAAGCAACCTTGAAATTGGTCCACTCGGCCCGAGGCTACAATTAGAAGATGCTCTCAATCCCACTTTGCTAAACGTCTTGTTTTTACTCGATCGTTATTCATTACTTGACAACCGTTTCAAAATAGCTCTGGGCAAATTAAATTGACCTTCATGTCGTTGTTAAGGCGTATATATTCCCCATCGTCAACGCGGTACTGGCCATGCACCCGCTCAATATCAATACTGGACTTCTTTTTCGACAGTTTTGTTTGCAAAATATTTTTTGATTTACATATCCTATGTAGTTATGAAGAAATTCTAACCATATTTTTTTCTGTGTAAAGATGTTTAAACATCCAAGTCACAGACATAAATATAACTAGATGACACGATTGTATGTACTAAGTGTGTCAAAAAACGGAGTAAAATTACGATCAATGATCGTACTTTGAGTTTTTCATTTAGCATTATCGACACCAAAAATCCACCGACATTTATAAAAATGCCTAATTATGCCATATTGAGCTGTAAAAAATGTATAGAAAAGCTGGCCGAGGCATTGAAAATGTTTCTTTCATTGGTAAGTAAATTTGTTTTTGTGAAAAAGTGGCACGCTTGGTTTTCATACAGATTTATATATGTGATCCAAGTCGTTTTGGATGAGTATACAAAAGAAGCGAAAAATATTGTGTTGTTAATTATTTTTTAAAGCAAAAGTTTTAGTCATACGAAAAAAACATGTTTCAAAAATAATGTACATGAACCATAAATAAATAAAATTTCAAACCTTTTAACGTAGCCGTTACTACGGAGAATGCTCTAGAAAGTAACCGTTTTACGGCACTAAAGCGGAGTAAGAACCTTAAATTAAGAACGGAGAATATCTTGCGCAATTATTGGTTTTTTATAGACAAAGAAACACCCGAGGAAGAAGATGGTATCAATTATAATTGATGGGAGTACATATCTAACACGTGACAAGTGATTATTTTTGTACCACCTTTTTGCGTTAGGTCTCGTCGAGACCACAGTTCATACACGTGTGTCCCTTTAAAACTTTTAACATGATCTTAGGTTCAGATTTATTATAGCACTTTATCTTCTCAAAGAACGGTAGAGCTAAGGCATTATAGAGCAAGTACCAAAGATACAAGAGACAAGTATCCACTGACCAACCAAAATGCTTAGTAGGATGGATAAAAATCTCAAGTATTCCGAACGTATATTACCTACATTAAGAGAAACGTATTGAAGCATAATACCAGCCTTTTCCCATTGCTACACTTCAGGGTAAAAGCCTCTTCTCATACAGAGAAGGCACAACAATTAATCACCACCCTTAATCAATGCGCGTTGGCGATTTCAAACTTTAGTTGACTACTATAAGCCCAGGTTTCCTCACGATGTTTTCCTTCACCGGTATCAGCGATGCACAAAACAAACTTAGAAACACATCAATCAAAATCTATTGAAGCATACGTGCCGCAAACCAATGCGAGTCAATTGACCTTCTAACAGCGGTATTACCCTCCCATATTCCACGCGGAATGATCCAAACAATGTCAACAATACAAGTCCAAACCACGCTCACAAGTACTAAAAGACATACACGTAACTACTGACAATTCCCTTGACTGACCAATAAAAACAGTTACAGGTTGTACCTAACTTCATGTGAAAAAACATCAGTACTTCTATAGACTTTTAACGTTTAAGCCACTCAGGTCTTTACCCACGGGATGGTAATAGACCAAGATCCCAGAGCCTCCAGAAGATTCCTACTTTTCCTGCACCAAATGTGTGGGGTAGAATAGAGTTGGTATTTACTTTGAACGCACGCAATTACGCATACCTGCTAACTCGGGCCGACGGATATTTACAGGGGAGCTAAGGGTACGCAAAACATTACTCACTTTTCGTAAATTCTGTGTGCTGATTCTTATGTACCTATTATTTACCGAATATTGTTAAATAATTAATACTTATCGCCTAATTAGTATATAAACTGGTAGTCACCTGTAGTGAGGTCTTGTTCATAAGGCTATTCGATCACAGTTTTATTTATATCGCGTTTTCTTAGCAGGTACATTTTTTGCAGGAAGAGAATGAATCGTTGGGGTATCTTGGACTATAAGCTCGCTCGCTTTGACGTCTAGCAATGTCGGACGCAATTAAAAGTTATGCCCGAGTCCTGGAACATCCTCTGGAAGTAAATATGACGTGAGGGACAGTTTTTATTCTGTGTGAATGGTAATGTTGCCGCTGGACGGCTTGTTAAAAGGGGGATGAATCGAAATTGCACGATTACCAGCTTATTATCAGATTATTGCTCCGGGATTAATTGCCTTAAAATCAGCTTGTTGTATTAATCGTTGGTATTTGCATTGATACGCTCTGTATTATGTACTACGGAGTACTAAACCTACTTATAAGCAGTTGTATGAAAACCAAAAGGCTTTGAATTAAATCCTTTCCACGATCAATCTACCTAGCTTCCAATCTAACCAAAGATTCAGCTGAATATCAGTAATTTTACATGATCAACTGCCTGTGTGAGCAACTGACCACCGCACCCAGTAACTAGATAACACGATATCCCTTGGCCCTTACCTTTTCAGAATCCAGCATAAACAACCAATCATTAAAAAAACAATCAAATCAGTCTATCTATAATAATCTATCTCATGTCCGCTATTGTACCTTTGGACCTAAAGTATATATAAGTATTAATATATATTTTTTTATTGTATATAGGCTTCCGCTTGGCCACTATCTCACCTGATGATAAGTGATGATGTGGTCGAAGGTGTAGCACGCTTGCCTAGAAGTAACCTATTCACAGACCCCGAGATCCACGTTTATCGCTCCTACCGGTCATTTTCAATTGCATTAGTACGTAAATCAAACTCAAACCCCTTATCTTTCGATTCATCATTGATCGCTTTGCTCCAATTAGAGCCAAATATCACGAGTACCATAGCAAACCATGGATGCGACGGAGCTCCGCTAATATCAAGCGGCATTGGGCGCACAAAGCGGACTCCGGCAACAAACGTACGAATACGTGCCCAAGGACGATCAACAAGGAAATCGCCTTTCAATGGTGGATGTTGAACGAAGGTATTAGGTGCTAGATAATCACAAATAAATGTATCGATGTTTTTATTATTATTGAAAAGCTCGCTTTTGACCAGTATCTCACACGGTGGTAAGCCGTGTTGTGGTTGACGGTGAAGAAGAACCTAGTACCAAGTACCTGTTCAATCTTGACTTATATAAGTTATTGTAAATTTATTATTGCTTGAAAATCCTGGTTGCCGCCGTTTTAGGCTAAAGCTCAGCTCTCTCTTTCACAAATAATCCTAAACAGAATGATGGTCCAAGAAATAAATTTAATATTGTTTCCAAGCTTTCAGAAGCTGCTAAATACTCTGAAAGCTTTAAAATAAGCTCCAGATTCCATACTCTTTAAATGTGTGTTTTGGTTTATTTCTCGTTTTAATTAAGCATTTCCCATCCTGATCGCTTTGTCCCCCAATTAATCGTAACCGAAATTCACAGAGGTACTAGGGAATCATGGATGCCGCGCAATTGCACCGTCTAATTGAAAGCAAACAACACGCCGTGAGGGCGCACAAAGGCGTGTCACGGAAAATGGTTAATTCTTGAAGTTTATGTTCACTGTGCTAATAAAAATCAGATTAAATAAAAGAAAGAAGAAAAAAGTATTTTTTATAAATATATCTTTAAAAGTTTTTTTTAATAAATCAATACATATAATAAATCTGTAGAAAAGTCGTTTTAATACATCGAAAACATTTCCAAAAAAAAAGGCAGATTGTTAAAGGATAACCAACAGAACACATTTCCAGCATATTTTGATATTTTTTCTGTTTGTCGGTTTTTTGTTTAACTGTTTAGTTGTGCACGCATCACGTAAAACGTACGAAACCAGTGTAGATAACTTTTGTACATAAAAATTGAGTGTAACAAACTAACAACAAAAACTTAGTAATGCTTCAACATTACTAAGTTTTTGTTTCATCGCAATCGGTTCGCTCTATCAAAAGTTAGGTAAATTTAAAGTGTTCAAGAAGTATCACAACACACGCAATTCAGATACTCGGACAGTTGAACTCCATATGCGATAGATGGCAATGTGCATCTGAAGTCATTTTCTCGAAAGAATGATCATAGAAAAAAAATTGGTAGATAGATGGGGTAGGCAGGAAGGTAAGAAGTAGGGTCAGTGGCGGTAGCTTCATATAAGCCCAAAAGCCTTACTAAAATGCTCGATAGAGAATCAATATCAAACCTGATAATACAGACGACTTTTTGTAGAAGTAATTGATAACATTAATACCGAAATTACTGACCGATATTCTGAAATTTATAAATTAAAGTTTTTCCAACTGCTCAACAACAAAAAATTTGACAATTATCACTCACATTTTCCTACAGAGGAATTAGATTCATTATTTGACATTTATGCAAACTATTTCGACAAACAAACATTAAAAAGCCAATTGATTTGCTTGTATTCTAGTCCTTATCTGAAAGATCGTAATGTTTTCGAATTAATTGATTTCATTCATGAGAATAACCTCGAAGATACCTTTCCCGAGCTGTTAAAGTTAGCGAAAGATACGTTACGTTGTAACTATTCCGGGTACAAGTTCTTCCACGGAACGTGCTTTTTCGTCTCTTAAACGTATCCATACCTATCTGAGAAATACACAAGGTCAAGAGCGTCTTTCTAAATTATCAATGATAGCTATTGAAAAACAGTTGTTGGTAGAATTAAAACGATCACCAACATTTTACTCTGATGTAATTAAATCATTTCTTAAGAAAGATAGACGATTCCAATTAGAATATAAATAATTTATTTAAATTCCTTATTACATTCTATCTAGCTATTTTTTAACTTTCGTTTTGTAACTTTCTGTTTTGTTTTTTTTTTCGTCTGTAACCTATTAGTCCTGTTACGAAGCAAGCAACTACTTACCATAACTTTGTTCCCTCAAGCAATGAAGCAAACCAAACGGCTTTTTTCAAAGCCACCGGAGGTATGCAATTGCTGATATGTTTATTATATTCAATCTAGCACTAGCATGCCTTCAGTGTGCTTTGGTTACCTCATTCACCGCACGACAAGCAAGAGTGAAATTGAATAAAGAAGAGGAAAGAAGAAGATGGATGAATTCACTTTTAATTTATTATACCTAAACCCTAGGCACGCCACTGAGTAGGGTAGGTAGAACTAGGAAGTTAGGTATGAAGGTAAGTAAGTAGTAAGGGTAGGGTAAGCAGGTGACGGGAGCGAAGCCGCGGGCACAGCTGGTATTTAATACATAGACAGATCCCCTATATTCAAAATTTAAAAACAGAATCGGTAGAAATACAATATTAATAAAGGATAACTAATTTAGGTTTAGAAAGCATAAATTAGTCAAAAATTTCTAAGGAAAAGCCCAAAGAATTCCCAAAAACCACGAAACTGAAAATCAATCACAGTGTTCTGTTGAAAGGTATAATTATTGTTATTAGTGATAGTTAAGTTATATTGAAAACCGTAGTTACTTTCATTAACTTAATAATAAAACTGTATCCCACCCTTCCTGAAAAGGCGCAGATCGTTCAATTTCATAACCCATAACGTCTCGAGTCTCGAGGCGTCGACCCCGGACATCCTTTTCCCGTTAGATCGTTAGAAGTGCCATCAAACCGGTGCACTGTTAATTTTCTTGTTATTTTCACGGCAATAAACTGCTTGTTCTAAGAATAACCTTTGGCTTTTAACAGCAGTTTTTTTTTGCAGAAAGTTTAAATGTAGTATTTTTTCTTTGAGAGACACGAGAGATAAAACTAAAAAAAAGACTTAACCTTTAAACTTTATTTTTTGTTAAAAAGCATTTTATTTTATTCTTTGTAGTGTCGGTACCTCATATTACCATGAAAATAATTTATATCCAGACTACATCTCCAATCAATTCCAATAAGCCCAAACACGACTAGGATACATTGTTTTATTACGGAGTCCAGTGCCTACCTTCTGGCTTCATCATCGGATCAGTTCGATGGTACCATTTTCATCAGTACCATTTATTTATATGTATTTGCTTCATCAAAGTCGCTTAACTATTCGAGATATCTTATACCCATGACATACTTATTAAGGAGTTCCAGTAGCAATCTGTGGTCTTCTTCATCAGTTTCACTTCACCAAATGATACTATCTGAGTGCAAATGCTTGCCATGTTATGAAAATACTAAAATCGCTATATGTCTGCCTATAATATTTGATGACTTCGCTCGATTTCCATGGGATCCCATCATCAGATTCTGATTTGGTGACAATGGGACCATCTCGAGAATAAATACATCCAAAAAAATATGTCCGTCAGGATTGAGGAGCCACTTCTCGTATTTTAATGAAATTAATATACTTATTTAGTAGTAAGTTTAAAAAATTTGTAGGTTCAATCCTCGTTTTTGTAGTATAATACTTCAAAAGTTATATGAACATAAAGGTGGCTCCTCAATCTAAATGTTTGGATTGAGGAGCCACGTCAGAACTAGGAACATCATGGATAAATATTTATCATAATTAGGTATGCTTTTGTAGTATTTGAGAGTATTTAGTAGACAAAATCTCGGTTGCTCGTCTCAGAGCTCGGTTGCATTAAAATTAAAAAAGTTACCACACATTGTAAGTGGCTCCTCAGACCATACATACGACTCGTCATTATTCAAAGAAGCAGTAGTTCAATTAATGCGACATTTCTGCGTCATTTAGTAGTAAGTATATTAGATTTGTAGGACAAGAATCAGTAATTAAAAATGAGTGCATTGGGAGATATGGCACATTTTAACTGGCTCCTCAATCCTGACGTTAGTGTATCTACCTGAGATCACAACGTTACTGTACCTACCTGAGATTACAACGGAATCAAAAATCAGAGACACTAACATTTAGTAATGAATGTCTACTAAATACTTAAGTAGAGATCAACATTGTATATATTCGGTAACTGAAAAACAGATTACTTTTAAATATTCCTTAAGAATTCGCTATTAAGGGTGACCATGTTATATGAATGAAACCAGGATAACAAGTTTTTTTAAATTTATTTTTTAACAAATCGACAATACAGAAATATAGGTAAGGTGTACAGATATTCTTCATATGTTTTAGGTATTTAAATCAATTTCTACATAAGTTAAAGAATTAATTAATATAGGTTGGTCGGTGCTTTTACGAATTTTACAGTGAGAATCATAATCGTCGTAACAAAACATCTCATCCTTCATTGGGTAGTGACATTTATAGTGGTCCATGCCAGTGTCGCTAATTCCAGGTATAAATTCTATAACGCCTATTAATGTATATGATCTACTTGTAATCATTATAGATTCTGGTACCTCGTTTACTCGAAACTTCGTACAAATATAAATATTTAGTTCAAATGAAACTGTGTTTGAAAGAGTATATTTGCACATTGTTTGGTGGTTACACGCCGTACAAACGTTTTTTTCTTCTGAAATACAAATTGCATCTTCTAAACTTTGGATGCCGAAATCAGAAATTATATTTAGGTTCAAAGGCAAAAATGCGATCTGTCTAGATATTGGGGTAAATTGGCATGTATCATTAGTACACTTTTTACTGAAAATTGCACTAAAACAATACTTCAAACCTGGCTGCCCTGGCTACCATGGCTACCCTGGCCACCCTGGCTACCCTGGCTACCCTGGCTACTCTGGCTACCCTGGCTACCTTGCCCCTACCCTCGCTACCATGGCAACCCTGCCTACCCTGCTTACCCTGGCTACCATGACTACCCTGGCTACCCTGCCCCAAACCTCGCTACCCTGGCTACGCTGGCAACCTTGCCTATCCTGGCTACCATGGCTACCCTGGCTACCATGGATACCCTGGCTACCATGGCTACCCTGGCTACCATGGCTACCCTGGCTACCATGGATACCCTGGCTACCCTGGCTTCCCTGGCTACTCTGGCTACCCTGGCTATCATGCCCCTACCCTGGCTACCCTGCACAAAACCTGCCTAGCCTGGCTACCCTGCCTACCCTGGCCACCCTGGCTACCCTGGCTTCAATAATCTATACACCCGTGTATCACACCACGTTTTTCAACACAGTTGTGGGAAATATTAAAAACAAATCAAAGAATTAGATTTGTATACACAAATAAAAAAATCAGAAAATGGCGCGTTGTTCTTGTTGCAACTGGACATTTTATTTTCAACGAAAACAGCCTATACAGCCTATTCGATTTTTCACAAATGTTGATGTGAAAATAATTAATTTAAAACTGGTAATTAAATTTATTAATCAACCATTTAAAAAACATTTGAGTATTCAATGCTAAAATATACGGAATCATTCATTTTTCCTCGTATAAAATCCATCCAATTTTATTCTATCTATGAAAACTCCTTGCTACTCAACTTTTTTAATTTGACTTATAAATTTCAAACTCAACTGCAAAACTAATGATCGAGCTCGTAAACAAAAGTCGTGACCGCGTAACAGAAAGATGCCTATGCAAAAGATTTAATTTTCGAATCATAATTATAGCCTCTGAAAGTACTCCATGTTTAACAACTGTATTGAAGTAGTACATTGTGATACAAGGGTGGAAAGTTATTATTGCAAACGAGCTGTCATTAACAAGCCCGAGCCAAAGGCGAGGGTTTTTAATGACACGAGTTTGCAATAACCTACACACCCGTGTATCACACGACGTTTTTCAATACAGTTGTGGGAAATAGTAAAAACAAATCAAATAATTATTTGATTATTCACACAAAAATTAAATTTTCAAAAAATGGCGCGTTTTTGCAACTAAACATATTTTTTTTACAACGGAAACAGACAGGGTAGGTAGGGTAGGGGCAAGGTAGCCAGGGTAGCCAGGGTAGCCAGAGTAGCCGGGGAAGCCAGGGTAGCCAGGGTGGCCAGGGTAGGCAGGGTAGCCAGGGTAGGCAGGTTTTGTGCAGGGTAGCCAGGGTAGGGGCATGGTAGCCAGGGTAGCCAGAGTAGCCAGGGAAGCCAGGGTAGCCAGGGTATCCATGGTAGCCAGGGTAGCCATGGTAGCCAGGGTATCCATGGTAGCCAGGGTAGCCATGGTAGCCAGGGTAAGCAGGGTAGGCAGGGTTGCCATGGTAGCGAGGGTAGGGGCAAGGTAGCCAGAGTAGCCAGGGTAGCCAGGGTGGCCAGGGTAGCCATGGTAGCCAGGGCAGCCAGGTTTGAAGTATTGTTTTAGTGCAATTTTCAGTAAAAAGTGTACTAATGATACATGCCAATTTACCCCAATATCTAGACAGATCGCATTTTTGACTTTGAACCTAAATATAATTTCTGTTTTCGACATCCAAAGTTTAGAAGATGCAATTTGTATTTCAGAAGAAAAAAACGTTTGTACGGCGTGTAACCACCAAACAATGTGCAAATATACTCTATCAAACACAGTTACATTTGAACTAAATATTTGTACAAAGTTTCGAGTAAACGAGGTACCAGAATCTATAATGATTACAAGTAGATCATATACATTAATAGGCGTTATAGAATTTATACCTGGAATTAGCGACACTGGCATGGACCACTATAAATGTCACTGCCCAATGAAGGATGAGATGTTTTGTTACGACGATTATGATTTCCACTGTAAAATTCGTAAAAGCACCGACCAACCTATATTAATTAATTCTTTAACTTATGTAGAAATTGATTTAAATACCTAAAACATATGAAGAATATCTGTACACCTTACCTATATTTCTGTATTGTCGATTTGTTAAAAAATAAATTTGAAAAAACTTTTATCCTGGTTTCATTCATATAACATGGTCACCCTTAATAGCGAATTCTTAAGGAATATTGAAAAGTAATCTGTTTTTCAGATACCGAATCTAAACAATGTTGATCTCTACTTAAGTATTTAGTAGACATTCATACTAAATGTTAGTGTCTCTGGTTTTTGATTCCGTTGTAATCTCAGGTAGGTACAGTAACGTTGTGATCTCAGGTAGATACACTAACGTCAGGATTGAGGAGCCAATTAAAATGTGCCATATCTCCAAATGCACTCATTTTTAATACCTGATTCTTGTCCTACAAATCTAATATACTTACTACTAAATGACGCAGAAATGTCGCTTTAATTGAACTACTGCTTCTTTGAATAATGACGAGTCGTATGTATGGTCTGAGGAGCCACTTATAATGTGTGGTAACTTTTTTAATTTTAATGCAACCGAGCTCAGATTTTGTCTACTTAATACTCTCAAATACTACAAAATCATACCTAATTATGATAAATATTTTTACCATGATGTTCCTAGTTCTGACGTGGCTCCTCAATCCAAACATTTAGATTGAGGAGCCATCTTTATGTTCATATAACTTTTGAAGTATTATACTACAAAATCGAGGATTGAACCTACAAAATTTTTAAACTTACTACTAAATAAGTATATTAATTTCATTAAAATACGAGAAATGGCTCCTCAATCCTGACGGACATAAAAAAATATATGCAAATCCGTCTATATTTGACGGAGTTATAACAGAACATAAATTATATTAAAACAAATTAAGAACATCCAATTTAAGGTCCTCCTCCTTTTTAAGAATTCATTTAAAAAATAAATAATAATTTATAAAAAAGATACCGTGCGACACTAAAAAGGCACACTACTCCTATAACACCCACCTACTAAACTACTGGCTACTGCTATTTTACTAGATTCTTCTGCAATTTCACTCCTGTGGCCTAAACAACTGGAACTGGGGTGTCATTAAGTCAAAAGGAACGAAGTTACTTGTAGGTACGCGTGCTCCATCATCAACCACATCATCGCGCACCATCAAGTGAGACGGTGGTCAAACGTCCGCCTGATAATAACAAAATACAAAGATTTTTCCTATTCAAAAAGTAACATAGATCCCTCAGCAATAGTGTTATTTTGAATCAGTGATAGTTTTCATAATCTTTTACACTCATAACACAAGTTCAAGCTTGGGTGTCAGAGGTGTATAACTCTGTGTTAAGTACACTCAACTTAAGTCCTCGTTTTGTTAAACCACATAGTGATATTGAAATTGAAATCTGAAAATAAAGATTTTTATTATTATTGTTATAATCGGATCACAGAGATATTACCTCCAACAAGCATCCAATTTTCGTGACGTATTGTTCAATTGCGCTTATGTGAACGCACCTAAGAATAGTGTTGCATGTTTAATTATATTTAATTTGTACTTAATATTTAAGTTGAGAACGCATGTATCTCTAATGGCGACATTACGGCCCAGTTGTTGGTTCGGTAGTTAACTCGATCAATGGTTTTACATTTCGTTAACACGCGTGAATTCATCAATTGTTGGTATCACAAATGGTTAAATACGTTGAATAGTTTATTTGACCATTTTTAGACTAAAAATTTATCCGGGTTGCTTCCCAGATACGTCCCACGGACTTAATTACTATAACTAAACTCTGTTATATTAAGACTGTAGTATAAATGTTAACCTGTTTTCTGTAGTTACAACCAATTAAAATACTCTCAACCTACAGTTGGACTTTCACTTCATTCAACCTCACCTCCAAGAGTCCTTAAACATATATTTGAAATGATGTCAACGGTAAAATATCTGATTTCCCTGGAAAGCTTCCTTTATGCGTCTATGTTACTTCAAGGCAAACATCTTGCTAGATATGGAATGTTTGTCCCCAACTTCCAAGCCTTATCTAAAATCAAGGAAATGCTTCACACGCCAGGAATTCTGTCGCTCACAAATCCGTTGATCAAAATGGACTGAACCAGAAACGACTGAATGAAGAGATGTCTTCCACCGATACCTCTCTATTCATTCATTCTTATCACATAGGAACTAGGTACTCATCAAGAAATGGAAGCATCCAAACCAGAAAATATCCGCTGCATTTCGCTCAAACTAATCCTAGCAAATGTTCGTCCTCTCGTGCCATCAAACATAGATCTGTCAAATGCGACTGAAACCGAACTCGGGCGCAGTGAAATGGTTCCCAAAACCCTGCAAATGGAGGTCCGATCCGCAGTAAGTATAGATGCATTAGCAGATTAGTTCAACAGTGTGCACAAGAAATAAATGCAGTTCTCGGAGGTATGGTGTAATGGAAGTGACCTCTGCAAGGACTCATTGGTAGACCTTTGTGATTATTCATGTTCGCTCTAACTAGCGTTTGATGACTTTGCAGTGAGGTGGTGGTAAGGATTTAGTTTTAGCATTTTATGTATAAACACTTTTACTTTCTTTATGTGTTTATCATGACAGCTGTCGAAGCCAAAGTGCAATGCAGCATTTCAAAGTTGCTTAAGGGCATAATCTCTTCCACTAAACATACTAGCAGATCATAGTTTTTTTTTCATTTATATCAATCGTGAAATCTGTTACAAAATTAAAACATAACGTATAAATTGCAGATGGAAGACAGCGAGCATCAAATAATATTCAAAACTCCTCTTCGAGAATGACAGTTTCTTAGAAAAGGGATATTTACATTTTTAGGTATGAAGGTCTGGTAGTAGGACTTGACATCTCATCTAGTAAGCCAACATCTTCGTCCAATCTCCTTGTTACTTACAAAAGAGCGACTCAGTATCGAAGCTGTAACATTTGCATTTTAGATTTAATATCATTTAACTGCGAAGGCCCATGAGTTTTATGAGATTTACAACACTTCTACCCGACTGCGCGGAGGAAGGGTTGTGGGTTGTGGCTTTGCAGTCGAGGAGAATGTTTAATGCATTAATGCTTGGTAGTGCAACTCTTTGCTGTTAATACCTGGGTTTATTGGAGTTTGGTATAAGAAAAGACGCGATTGTTTTTCAGTTAGCTTTCTTCAGCTTGTATTATTTTGTGAAGGAGTACATAGAGATAGAGGATGCTAGCAAGACCTGTGTAGTGAATTGGATGGTAATTTATATATATTTCACTGTGTTGAATGAAGTACTATTGTAAACACCTCGTTCAACAATGAACTGCTATACTTTGATGATGATGAAACATTAATTGATTTTTCTAATAAAGCATAAAATAGGAAATAGGTTTACGACTGTTTCGCAAGGCAAACACCCGATGAACTATAAACTTTCCTATACAATCACATAAAAGCTATGAATTTAAACGCACATTCTATGAAGACTTCAATAAAAACATTATTACAATCTACCAATAACGCTGAACTATCAAGCGAATGAGGACAGTAAGGGATGTCACTTTTCTAGACATTAGAGGTAGACGTCTTTCAACCAAATCGATCAATGGACTGGTCCATTCCTATGCTGCTCGCACCCAGCGGACACCTTGTTGGTGGGTGGCCTATCAGTTCTACAAGTAATGTGCAGTATGCGCACTGTCCACTGCCTCCAAGTTTGGAAATTCTTAGGGCAATATTACATACAAACAAATTGTAATTTCAGAAATGTGTGCGACAATCAGTTTATTTCATCTATATTTTAATTGGTTATCTTTTTGGACAACCCTAACATCGCTATATAAAATAAAATAGTTTAATATCGTGGAACTATAAACGCTGTAGCATTTAAAACGGCAATGCAATTAGCATTCGGCATTACTTAGAATATTTTATTACAACATTCTAGAATTACTTGAATAATGTTCATAGCAAGAGAAACAGCTAATGTTTCAGTCTACGTACCATCTTAATTAACGTATCAAATTAAATCTAAGATATTAAACGTTTCAAGTTTATAGAAGAGTTTGTGTCAAGATGGGGTCCAATGCCCGACACTTACCTTATAAAATATGATCATATTTTTTATGAAGAAAAATGAAGTCGATGAGACTAAATCACCACTATTCTTCTTCGTGTTTATTAAACAGTTTTTGTTGGTCCAATTCTTCACTACTCCCACAGTGCCGTCGGTGGTGGCGTATAGCTCGCTTTGACTGCAGGTTTTGGGGCACAGAGGGCAGGGAATTAAGAGAAACATATCCACATGCCAAACTATGAACCTATTATGGAATAAAAGACAATTATTTTGTTTCTCTTAACATTTTCCAAACAAAGATTGCCTATTTTTTTTATTTTTTTGTTTCGGGGTGGAAAATCCTCATTGGATGTCCTCCACCCTGGGGGGCGAAGGGGTCTGTCAGACTTGTACAGACTAAAAACCACCCCGGTGTTCCGTCTCACACCTTTACCGGGGGTCGCGGGAACAACGATACTTCCGCAACCCCCGGCTAGTGCGGGCCGCGTTGGGGGGGGAGTGAGGTGTTGGATTCCCCCCGCGACGTCTAAGAGGGCCGCGCGTGGTACACTACGCGCCACCACCTCGGGTTCTGATATCTGGGGGGCAACGGACGTCCCCGAGTCCGTCGCCCCTGGACCCTTTTAAGTGGGCTGGAAGAGGGCGTTGTCCACCCTCTGCTGACGCCCGGCGCGTCTCCTGCGGATCGGGTTAGCGGATGAAATCTCCCTCTCCCTCTCCGCAGCTTCCTTCTGCGAGACGACTGTTTCGCAGAAGGATACCACCGCGTCCCAGGACTCCTCGCTGCCGACCATAGACTCGACTACAGCCGGCAGCGACAGGTCACTGCCTACTTCAGAGATGAGGGCACGGCGTGGCTCCTTCCAAGCGGCACACTCTGCCAGCGTATGCCGCGCCGTGTCCTCCCGGCAGTCGACGCAGTGGCGACACCGGGCGTCCGGCTCCCTGTTTATGCGACACAGGTACTTCCCGAAGCAACCATGCCCCGAAAGCATCTGCGTCACCCGAAACGACAGGGAGCCGTGCCTCCTCCCGAGCCAGCGCTCGAGCACTGGCCGGACCGCCTCGATGGTAATGAGGCCGGCGGTAGGGCGTGAAAGCCTGTCCCGCCATTCCGCCACCAGGACCTCGCGAAGCTGAGACTGACGCAACTCCAAATCTCGCTGCATCAGTCCTTCGCCCCGCGCCCGCGCTTCCTCGCGCCACCGATACAGTGACGCGAGTACCTTCGCCTCCAGGTCCCAGGGCGGGGATCCGGCCAGTGCACAAGCCGCCTCGTACGTGATCGTGCGATACCCCCTGATGACTCTGACGGCCATCGCTCTCTGCGGCTTTCGCAAAACAGCGATGCTGCCGGCCGTCAGGTCAGCCGCCCAGATCGGGGCCCCATACAGGGCCATCGGTCGCATGATCCCCACGTAGAGCCGCCTACAGGCAGCGCACGGGCCCCCCAGATTGGGAAGCAGCGTTGACAGCGCCCCAGCCGCGCCCAGCAACTTGGGCGCCAGCCGTCGGAAGTGGGGGCCGAAATACCACCGGCTGTCGAGCACCACTCCCAGGTACTTCATGTTTGACTCGACAGCGATTCGAGCTCCCCCGATGACGATTTGGACATCGGGCGGTGGCGCCCGCCGGGGGCCATAAAAGACAATGGCCTCCGACTTGTTGAGGGCCACCACCAGGCCAAGGCGCCGTATGCGGCTCACCACCTGTGAGATCGCAGCCGTCGCCAGCAACGTTGCTTCCCTCCCCCGGGCAGCGATTATCCGCTCGAACAGCTTACCCACCTCGTCTAGCAGCACTATGGGCCGGTACGCAGACGGCGAGTCCGCAGGGCGCCCCGCCTTCCTGAGCAGGACCAGACGACCAGATTTCCACAGAGTGGGAAACTGGCCCCGCTCAAGGCACGCTGTGAAGAGTCCTCTCAGCCAGGGCTCTAGCTCCTTCAGTGCGAGGGCTAGCACATGGCCGTGGATCCCGTCGGGCCCCGGAGCCACGTTCTTGGCCCGGAGCCGCATCACGGCCGCCCCCATCTCTGCCTGTGTCACCTCTGGGACGCTGATGGCGTCCTCCTCTGTAGACTCTGCGGCCGTGGGCAAAGCCATCGGCGACGGGATATGCTCCGCTCTCGCCGGGAAGAGGGCTGCGACTACCTCCTCCAGCAGCTCGGGTTGGAGACTCATCGTAAGTGGAGGCGCGGTGGCACGAAGTTTTCCTCGAACCGCTCGATAAGGGCGCACCCAAGGATCCCCGTCTAGCGTCTCCAACATCTCCTCCCTGGCTCCTTCTTCGCCTCGCCGATAGCCAGCCGCAGAGTCTCCGTCGCCGCGCGGTACACCTCATACAGCGCGGCTTCTTCGTCAGGGACCCGACGTCGTCTCCTCCGGTATCGGGTGTACTGGCGTCTGGCCGCTACACACGCGACACGGAACTGTGCGATCTCGGCGGACCACCAGTACACCTGCTGACTGTGCATGGACCCGGGGCATGGACGCGTCGCTGATTTGCGTCATCGCCCCGCGGAACAACAGCGCCTCCTGTTCGACATCGACGGGTCCGGTTGTTGCCGACTCCCGGATCCAGGCCTCCTCGAGAAGTTCCCTGTCGATGCGCTTGCGCGCCCAGCGCGGACCGTTCGTTCGCGGGGCCAGCGCACCGCGGCCGCCTGCGGTCTGGGTGAAGACGTCGAAACGGATATATCTATGATCCGATAACGTCTCCACCGCCATGGCGACACGCCAGTCACGGACACGGCTTGCGACAGCAGGGCTTGCGAACGATACGTCCACTATTGAACCGCACCGCTGTCGCACGCACGTGTAGACCGAGCCCCGGTTTAGGACGACCAAGCCAGTGGTGACTGCCCACTCTTCCAGCACATCACCCCTAGCATCGGTTACCGGAGATCCCCACGCCGAAGACTTGGCGTTGAGATCCCCTAGCAACAGCACAGGGCGAGGGTGGAGTTGGCCTACGACGGCGCCCAACTCGACAAGGAAACTCTCGAAGTCGACGAGACTCTTGTTGGGCAAAAAATACGCACCAACTATGCCAACGCCATCCACGAGGGCGGCCACCCAGCCGTGACCTCGGGACGGGCTGACTAGAGCCCCGCCAATGATGGCCACCAAACCGTCGAGGTCTCCAACCCAGTTATCCCTGGGTGAGACGAAATATGGCTCGGCGACCACAGCCACGTGAATCGACCAGTCTGCCATGCTCTGGAGCAAGAGATCCTGAGCTCTGGCACAGTGGTTGATATTGCCCTGGAGGAAATGGTAGAGCGCCATTATGCGCAATCTATTCCCTCCACTCCATTCCTAGGCCGGAAGTCGGCCGAAGAGCAGCCAGGTTGACGGGGGGGTAAAGAGCCCCCGGCAACCTTGGCCCTCCTTCTCCCCTTCTGCTGCGCAGGTGCGCCACAGGCCTTTCCGCCCGCTCTGTGCCCAGCCTCCCTGCAGCTATACAGAGGCTGCAGTTTGGTGCCTCGGAGCACTGAGCTGCCTTGTGGCCGGGCTGACCACAGCGATAGCACTCCGGCCATTCATCCCCTCGGCACGCGAGACCTTGGGATTGGGTTCCATCTCTACTCCTCGCCCACTCGTCCTACCCTCTGTCAGCAGAGGGGGGAGTAGGCGTTAGATGGCCACCGCAGCGACGGATTAGCCGTCCCGCCCTAGCCCGGTTCCCTTCACAGACCATCATGGACGATGATTTGTGTTTGGAACCGTGACCTTACCTCTTATGTTGAAATTAGCCGCCGGCCCCAACTGTCCACCCAACGCGGGTGGGCAGTTGGAGCTGACGTTGCCCAGGGTGCGCCGCGTGGAGGCTTTCAACTTGCACCCCAAACAAAGATTGCCTAGTCCAACATGCACTCAGGGATGACCATTTCATTTTTCACACTTATCTATCGGTTAAACAAAACGACACATAACCTCGCGTCAGTATATATCGCCGGTTACGTACCACTGGGACCCAGCTATCTGCTACACGCCTGCCTGATTAACTACATGCATGCATGCGTAGTTATTCCGATCCCCTGGCGACGCGAGATGTATTCCGATAGATTTCCGGCAACACAAAACGGCTTACACAAAAGCGAGTTGCTGACGATTGGTTTAATTAATTGGCATTTAGAGTTGAATTAGTGATGGTATCGTCTATAAGTATAAAGTTTTACTACACTTGATAGAAGTTATAAAAAAACTTTGCCAGTTTGAACCTACAAGATTTGTAGATGGAATGTACACAATTTAATCAACCAATCTTTAACTAAGATAAGATTTGACATCACAATTAAATTGGCTTTCCGAATGAGCCAATCAGCCTATGAAGTCAGTAAGATATCACAATTTCGAAACTCAACATAAACCCATATGATTGTTGTATATTAATGTATGTTAAGCTTCAAGCTCAAGGATATTTTTAAGATGAGACATAGTGGTTTCAAAAACACAAAGGTAAAAACATAACCCTTTCCTTGCAATCGGGTAAAAAAGGAAACTAGATTTATCTAAAACAAACTCGCCTGAGTAAACTTGGTACTACTCGCACAACGTAACTACACATGCGTGTGCAGTAAGTAAAACAAAGTACGCCGCTTGTACCAGCTGCCCGCTCGCTAACACTTGATAAATTCGTAAACCAATTGTTTAGGTGGCACCGTATACCGTTTGTTAACTAGGCGTTAGATTGAGGCAGGTTAATCTTGGTTTTATTTAACAGCGTTTGTTTTGGTTTCTTTTCACTATCAAATTATAAAAAAACTAAATGATACCTAAAAGAATGAAATTATTAATTATTCTTGGTAAGTATAATACCTAAGAATGAGCGACATAGCAAAGAAATAATTTAAAAGAAATACAGAAAAATCGAAATCCTACGTCAATTGGGGATTTGCGACTTCGTTTTTTAAATAAGTGATTTAAATATGACGTGCAAATGTCAGGCGTTCCCTATTGAATTCGTTCACTTTGAATTTCCAAGATATTTGACTACACTTAAAAGATCTAAGATATTTACTTACTTTCGCACTGTCTCCCAAAGGAGTGGGATGTCTGAAGGTATCAAAGCACGCTTGGGAACATGTAAGTACCTACAGATTTCAAGTATATAAAGCTGTTTTTTCAAAGCTTTTTGTTTTGCCAAGAGCTAGTTTCAGGTATCTTGCAAGAACTAGGAACGTGTTTTAGTGAAGAAACTGTGACTCTAAGGCAGCAAATGGCTACTGATAGTTCCTAAGCACGTGTAGAATTTTTTTAACATTTTTCTGACGTTCATATATCATAAAATAGTAATAAAATTAAAGGAAATGTGAAGGATACAGAGTATGTTTTACAATTAAACTTTTCATGTTTTAAATTAACAATTTTAATCTTATTACTATCAGTTTTTTTATTCTGATTTTGATATTATTTATTTGACATTTATATATAGTAAAACAATACTGCTAGTGCTGTGCACACCTGTAAGTGAAAAGATCGGTGTAGTCTATAGTCAATTGTGATTAATTTATTTTCAATGTTATTATGAACAATTCGTTGGAATGCCATAATCATAAATAGATAAATAATATTCATAAAAAATTAAACATTAAAAAATTACTAAGAAGATTAGGATTATCTTTGCTAAATGACACAACTTTTCTTTTAGATCACAAGTTTCGTCTCAATTCAAATGTAAAAAAAAAATAAGTAACGTTTTGCAATAAGAGCTATTGTTGTCATAAAAAATATCCACAGTCTCCTTACTTACGCTAATGAGAACCACTGAGTTTCGACAGTCCTTTCACATACGAACACACATTCTTTGACGACGATTTCATTTTTTTAGGTTAGTCTTTAGAACTCCCGACTTAAGACCATGTCTAAAGAAAGTCTTGGCAACATGACTGTCATAATACTAGGTTCTGAAATAAACAATTGCATTCTGTATTTTTGTTTTAAATCCTTTAAATTCTCTGAGAGTAAATGTTAAGAGGCATGATTACTATATTGAGTTTAGCTCTTTAGTCATTTCAAAGTTGATTAAGAGGTTGTTGAGGGCAAACACTTCTACAATGATTTAAATAGAAAACAAACAAACTAGATGCTTTAGATAATTGTTATCCTAAATTGCTTTTAACCTAAGTAAACTATCAGCCTGTGGAACTACCACAGAATAGTCAAAGTTAAAGCCAAATATATTTATTCCAACTAGGACATTAAGCGGCACTTTTTAACGTCATGTTTTCATTCAATAAAGTAGTTTGTTATGGAGTTGAACGGGCAAGAAACTCCATACCCAAAGTTTAAAAAAAGAAGTTTTTTACAATATTTACATAAGTACAAACATTAATAAATTTATTTATGTGTGGACGATGCACCCAGAATAGCACTACATACTATACTATGTACAGGTATAAAGTATTAAAAGTACTCACACATGAGATGTGCAGTTATATAGTACAAAAAAAAATGAGTTTATACAATACAAATATATTCATACAATCTTCAGCAGGTCCAACAATACTTCAATACAATAATGTTCTGCATATCACTTGTTTTTACGCCCTAGTGGTAATGGAGCAGGACTAGCATTCAGCCAAGTATTTTTATCAGCGATGTAATCCCCCAACTTATAATATTCCTGCCTTATAGTGTGCGTTTTTTATAAGTTTTAAATTTCTTCTCATTCAGTTCTAGAATGTGGGGAGGTATTTTATTGTAACATTTTATACAGTACCCCATGAAAGATGAGGCTACTTTAGCCAATCTAAAACATGTTTGAACCAGTAAATGTCTTTCCCCAGCTGTGGAAAATCATGCATATGTTACTTCTGCTAAATTCAAAGACTCTCCATAAATGCTAAAACTAAAACATTTCCCTTTTTTACAAATGTTAGAACACTATTTATTCATGGTAAATCCTTCTGAACTTCATTATTTATTAAGTGTTAAACCAAGACTATGAAGCCTTGTATCTAACAATCACAATTCGAAGAATGTCAAAAAAAAGCTAGTCTATTCATATTTAAAACTTTTTTTCATAACAATTCTTCTGCTTTACAACCTAAGCGCAATTTTTTTTTTTAATAATGTCATTACCATTGTCATAAGTATGAAATTCAACCATTAATTTCAATTACAGTGCAAAGATCCACGTCCCATTCGTTAACCGCCGTTACTGTCTCGGTGTAACCGGTCCGTAGTTTTTAGTTAAAGCTCGAGGAAGTTCTGGGGCCGCCTTACTACGAATTACTTACATACTCCGCTACCGACAACGACTTCGCTAAAACAGCTTTTAGTGTTATTCGGTTTTAGTTCGCTAAATGATGTTCCGAAGTACCTGCTTTGTTTTGTTAGACACTGGAGTTTAACCTGTAAGAGGTTTTATGGATTTCTTCTCATGAAGAGTGCAGTATGTCTGAGTAACTCGAAACTAAAAAGCAACAGTTGTAGGAAAATCTTAAGAATCAATCAATCAAGTGCACTGACACTTATAACATACATTTTTTTACGAGACTTTAAAAGACTTAAAATAATTTTCATTTTACGGAAATATTGGATCTTTCTATTTAGGTTTATTACGTTGTACGTGTGGAAGAAATCTTAGGGTTAAATTAATTGATCAGTTTCCTTGTAGATACATGCTTTTGTTAATCTCTTGCCATAACAGACAACTCCTCCAGTTTGTTAACTTATCATAGACATCATCACGCTAGCGTAACCTAAGCTTTACTCAGCGGTGCCACACAACCTCTTAAAGTACACTTCCATCTTTTTTTAAACAAAGGTACATAAAATTGCGTCTGAGACAATACTAGCAAAAATGTGTTCCATTACAATACTTTTTTAATAACAATAACTCCTAAATTCAAAGGAGAATTTAGTGTACAAACTGAAAACAAAACTAATCTTCTTCTTCTAAGCAAAATTGTTCTATCCTAGTTCCATTCTGTCAACACAATTTAGAACGCTTCACTGCAAAACTATCAACAAAATATGTTCCAAAAACTTTCGAAAAACACATTTGCAACTAAGTGCGAACAAGTAAAAAAGTATGGGACATGGGAATGCCATCAAAAAATCAAAAATATAGGGCTCGTGAATAACGCATGGAAACTCGTTGGATCACGTGTCCCACCACTCATAATATATACCTTAACCTTACACATAAAATAATGGTTTTAATTATGAACTCTAATACAGTTCAACAAAAAGCTACCCTGTAGTTACCTAAAAGTCCTAAAAGTTTTATATTTATCAACTCCGATGATCATAAAATCAATAAATCCACAATACAACGACCCAAATTACAGCGAACCACAGAAATTGTTCAAATTGGATTACAAAGCGCTACAGTGGCTGAACGGGGCTCGTTACTTAAAAACGCAATTAAGAACTTAGTTGGCGAAGTTTTTATGGGACCTTCCACAATGAAATAAAGCGCTATTTTTGTTACCGGCTTAAGTTTGTTCCAGTTTTGGAGATCCATGTGCGTAATAAAACAGAACAACCTTATCACAAGAACACGAATGTACTCTCTAACTGACCTGAGAATCGAGCCCAAAAATGTTTACCCCAATAATAAGACAATAATACTTCGCAAACAAATTTCAAATGCATAAGGTACTGCAACCTGTCTTCGCATACGCTATGTCTCATTCGGCAGTGCTTCAAACGAAATTCTGTACTTAATATTATAATGTTTAATCATAACAGTATGCATAATTGATTTGATATATTTGTCGGGATCAGTCAATCAAATCAAATCACGGATGTCAAAACAAATCAGAAGCATACTCCTGGCGGAAAATTAAGAACAACTACGCATTGGCGTGATTTTCCTAACCACTTGCGTGGTGGGTACAGCAGAATATGTCAGTTGACTACTGACCTTAGGGCTAAGGCGTCGTAGAATCAGTGTCGATCCCTTATATTAGTTAGTAAGATTTTAACTGTGAGCTGTGACTATTTGAATAAACCCAGTGTATCGAATAATTTGTATGATTTCATTTTCACAATTGAGCCCACCTACCTACCCACACACGATGTCTTAACCTAAGGGAATACATCCTGACTTCCCGATGGTTTGCATCTATAGGCCAACCTTGATGCGACATATTTACCTATTATTTTTGGTATAAACAATAAAAAAAAATGCCTTATTTGTAATTGGAATTGTTAAAATTGGAATTTTATTGATGTAACAGTTATTGTATATTTACTTATAAATGTAAGTATTTATAATTTTGTATTTAGGAGAGTTAAGGTTATTTATTAAGGATGGGTAAGGGTCTTATTATGTGACGTTAACATTTTTGTATGAGTTATTTTAATTATTTAATATTACTACTATTTTATTTGATAAACAGAATCGGTAAAAATACAATATTAATCTTAGATAACTAATTTAGGTTTATAAACCTTTTAGGACCTAGTTAGGAGTCTGAGTTACCTGGTTCCTCGAACAGTTCGTGTACGTAAGGTACGCACTCGACATATATTTGCTACCAGCCTCTGTAAATTCAACGCTAGCTCGCGTTCACCACTTCATGGTTTGGTTGAGATATATAACAATGAGTTTTATTCAATCGACATTTTTTTCTTAGTAAAAATGCATTTAAGAAGCAAATTTAAGAAGCATAATTTAAGAGCAACCCTAAAGGATCAGCAAATTAAATAATATAATAACGTACATTACGTTATTATATTATTTAATTTGTTGATTAATAATATACGCACACAAATTTACTTTTTCTGTTTTTCTTTTGTAGTTTGTATTTAAAAATCCAGATATGAGTTCTGGGACACCGTTGAGTATTGTATTTGTGTTACTAGCTAGTTTTAAATACTTTAAATAGTAATCTGTGGAGAACGTAGTGGGTAGCATAATTGTATAAATGTAATATTGAAGATAGTATGACAATTTCTTATTGTGCTGCTGTTTGTTTTTCCTTAAATAAATAAAATAAAATAAAGCACATATTCCTAAGGATAATCCCAAATAGTTCCCAAAAACCACGAAACTGAAAATCAATCACAGTGTTCGGTTGAAAGTTATAATTATTGTTATTAGTGATAGTTTAGTTATATTGTTAATTATTGTTACTTTCATGAACTTAATAACAAAACTGTATCCATCCCTTCCTCAAAAGGCACAGGTCGATCAATTTCATAACCCATAACGTCTCGAGTATCGAGGCGTCGACACAGGACATCCGTTTCCCGTTAGATCGTTAGAAGTGCCATCAAACCGGTGCACTGCTAATTTTCTTGTTATTTTCACGACAGTAAACTGCTTGTTCTAAGAATAAACTTTGGCTTTTAACAGGAGTTTTTATTATGCTGTATGTTTAAATATAGTATGAAAGAAAGAACAAAAAAGTATTTATTAGTGACTCACACATGAGACACGAGAGATAAAACTTAAAAGAAATAATAATAATATATTTATAAAAATAAATGGCTACTGAGCCCCCCGCCACGACAATGCGGGAACCACCGCAACTGAGGTGGGCCGCGATGTCGTATGGGGCCTCCCATACCCATACAATATCGCGGCTGAGGGTTGCAGGCCGCGGCGGGAGAGGAATGCTGGTATTGCGGTGTGCCCATCTCCCAACCTTCCGCGGCCTGGACGGGGTTGCCACTAGGGCATATAATATCGGAGGTATTTCAATTCCGATACTGATTTCCGATATCAGATCTCAATATCGAAATTCCGATATTAATATCGGAATTGCGCACTTACGTTAAATATCATATTTTTTTGGTAATTGCTCAAATTTGGTATAAGGCTGGATTGAGTACAATAAAAAAACACGTATATGCCGCGACACAATAGGATTTTCTATTGTGTATCTATTTAATCACCAGTGGCTGTGTAAAGTGTGTGTGCTTATTTACCTAAACTACACATTCGTTCCTAAAAAAAAGGATATAAATCATGTCTCTCTGAAAAAGGATAATGCAATAAAATCCAGAAATTATTTTTTTATCGATCAATATGAAAGTAGTGCCGACAAGTGTATAGAGTAATAATGATTTATAAATCCAGTATAAGTAACGGTCAACGTGGCGACGCCTCCTGGGGCCTAAGTTCAGTAGTGGACGTCTTTTGGCTGAAATTATGATAATGATGAGAGACAATGAAATCAAGTAGTGGAAGTTGATTTATCAAACAGATTAGTGATCGGGCAAACTAATTTGTTGTATACAATACAAGCAAAAGACAGACAATTATTAAGCTTTAGACCCTTCAAAAGTATGAAAAACTATCTTAGCATTCATCATCATCATCATCGTCATTTCAGCCGAAAGATGTCCACTGCTGAAAATAAGACTCCCACGAATATCGTCACATTGGCCGATCCCGTGATTCTGAAATCCTGCGAATACCCGTAACCTAAGCATTAATCAATGGAAATATCATTGTTACAACGAGTTCTATGGATCTCTGTATTTAATTGTACTCTTAAAGCTAAAATTTTTAGGAATCTCGGGACTGTAAATCTGGAATTCATCAAGCCACATATTATTTTTTCATGAAGTGAAGTTTAAGTAAATAAGCGCCCGATTAGTAAACGGATTATCCGACCACTGCTAATCACCGCAGTCAAAGGGCTTAACCGCGCTTTCTCGCTCGACGCTCTTCACATGAAGCTAAAATGAGGTTTTTTTCTGAAACCGAGATTCCGAAATTGGGTCTCTCAGTATCAGAATTGAAATATCGGTAATTTCGTTCCGAGATTCCGATATTACGAGATTCCGATATTCATGTCCTAGTTGCCACCGTCTGATGGCGGACGCGGTGGGGCCGCAGGGAAGGAGGGATGTCGGTATAGCGTTGGCCGATCTCCCTATCCCTTGCGGCCCACTCTATCCCTGGTGTCGGGGCCATTGACCTTGACCCATCACAAGGGGTCCAAGGGTGCCATACACGGGTCGTCTGGCGATCATGTGCTGGTTTGGTTTTGGGGGTGGTCACGGCGTACAGTGTGTTCTGGCGCGCCGGTGATTGACAGCCGCGGTGGTTACGTGGGGAGTGCTAACGCGTGCCCGTGTTCCCGCCATAAGCGGCACAGGAGGGACACTATGGAGTTTTAGTGGCTTGGAGTCCCATATAACTGCACTATCTTCCCGTGGTAGAGTTTTATTTAAAAATGGTACTCGTGCTCCATCGTCAGCCACATCATCGCTCACCATCAAGTGACACGGTCGTCAAACGTGCGCCTTACAATAACAAAAAAAAACAATGTTTTATTCTATCTAAAAGTAACAGATATCAATCAGCAATAGTGTTATTTTGAATTAGTGATATAGTTTTCATATCATTCATCATCATCATCATCATTTCAGCCGAAAGACGTCCACTGCTGGACATAGGCCTCCCCCAGGCGTCGCCACATTGACCGATCCCGTGCGTCTCGCATCCAGCGCCTTCCCGCAACCTTAACCAGATCATCAGTCCACCTAGTGGGAGGCCTTCCAGCGTATCGTCTTCCGGTTCGCGGTCGCCATTCCAGAACTTTTCGGCCCCATCGGCCATCCGTTCTGCGAGCAATGTGCCCTGCCCACTGCCACTTAAGTTTGGCAATTCTTCGGGCTATGTCGGTAACTTTGGTTCTCCTGCGGATATCATCATTTCTGATGCGATCACGCAAGGAAATTCCGAGCATAGCCCTCTCCATTGCCCTTTGGGTGACTTTGAGCTTTCTGATAAGGCCCATTGTGAGCGACCACGTCTCGGTTCCATAGGTGATCACTGGCAACACACACTGGTCATAGACTTTTGTCTTGAGACACTGCGGTAAATTGGACGAGAAGATACCACGCAACTTCCCGAACGCCGCCCAGCCGAGTCGGATTCGACGGTTGATCTCTTTCTCGAAATTGGACCTACCCAACTGGACCGTTTGTCCCAGGTAGACATAATGGTCTACAACTTCGAGTGTAGAGTCTCCGACCTTGATGGGAGTGGGTGTTACATGGGCATTCACCATGATCTTGGTTTTGTCCATGTTCATTTTAAGACCCACTCTTTCGGAAGCTCTACTGAGGTCATCGAGCATTTTACTGAGGCTCTCCATGGTCTCAGCCATGACCACTATGTCGTCGGCAAACCGAAGGTGAGTAATGTACTCGCCATTAACGTTGATGCCCAGCCCTCTCCAGTCCAGAACCTTGAAGACATCCTCCAGCGCAGCAGTGAACAGTTTCGGAGAAATGACGTCTCCCTGTCTCACGCCGCGCTGGAGAAGGATTGGTTTTGAGGTCTGATCCTGAAGACGGACTGACATGGTGGCGTTTTTGTACAAACACTTCAACACCTCAATGTACCGGTAGTCGATCTGGCACCGTTGGAGAGACTGCAGTACAGCCCAAGTCTCGATCGAATCGAAGGCTTTCTCGTAGTCCACAAACGCTAAACAAAGAGGCAGGTTGTACTCTTCGGTCTTCTGTATAACCTGCCTCAGCGTATGTATGTGGTCTACGGTGCTAAAGCCTTTTCGGAATCCGGCTTGTTCGGGGGGCTGGAAATCGTCAAACCTGCGCGCGAGACGATTCGTGATGACTCTTGAAAACAACTTGTAGACATGGCTAAGAAGTGAGATGGGCCTATAGTTCTTCAGCCGGGCATTGTCGCCCTTCTTGAAGAAGAGTACCACCACACCCCTGCACCATGCCTGTGGCGTTTTGCCCTCGAGTATGACGGAATCAAACAGCTTCTGAAGGGCCCTAAGGACCGGTTTGCCACCCGCCTTCAGGAGTTCGGCCGTAATTCCGTCATCACCCGGCGCCTTGTTGTTTTTGAGCTGTTTCAGAGCCATCCTAATCTCGTACAGGCTGACGTCCGGGATATCTTCGGTATAGTGTCGGGTCAATCTAGCTCTTGGGTCGTTTGCTAGACTCGCAACGGGCTTGCTGATCGATGTGTACAACTGCCCATAGAATGTCTCGATCTCCCTTAGAAGCTCCGGTTTGGCGGATACGATCCTGCCATCGTCGGTCTTCAGTTTCGTGAGTTGGCTCTGCCCAATAGCCAGATCCCTTGCAAACACCTTGGAGCCTTTATTTCGCTCGATCGCGTCTTTAATACGCTCGGTATTGAATCGGCGGAGGTCTCTTTTCAAGGATTTAGAGATCTGTCTATTGAGCTGCCGGTATTTGCACGCCTCATCTGAAGACTGCAGGATCATCTCACGCCTCTCCTTCATAAGCTTGAGGGTATGATCAGAGAGCTTTTTGTTCCTATCTGTACGACGGGTCTTGAAAAACTTAGACCCGACCGTATGGACAGCTTCCACGAACCCGTTGCTGTATTCATCCACGGAGCTCCCTAGGCATTCGAAACGATTCTGGAGTTCGAGCTGAAAGCTCTCGGGGTTTTGGACCTGGATCTGCGCTGGCCGGAGCGTGGACTTCATCAGTCGAGACCTTACAAGCTTAATATTAATGTTCAATGTGCCTCTTACCATGCGGTGATCGCTCCCGGTTTTTACCGAATTGATCACAGAGACATCATTGAACATTTGCTTCTTGGTTGACATGATGAAGTCGATCTCATTTTTTGTTGCACCATCGGGGCTCTGCCAGGTCCACTTCCTGTGTTCACGCTTTTTGAAGAAGGAGTTCATCATATAGAGGCCCTCCTTCTCCATAAAACTGGCCAGTAGGTGACCCCGGTGGTTCCGTTGTCCAACTCCAAATTGCCCCACTTGCAGCTCATCCTCGTCTCGTTTGCCCAGTTTCGCGTTGAAGTCCCCCATGACAACGGTGAAGTGAGTTTTGAAACCATGCATGGCTCTGGAGATATCCTCATACATGGTCTCTACCTCATCGTCGGGGTGTGCCGAGGTTGGGGCGTAGACCTGTATGACCTTCAGCGAATATCTTGAGGATATTCTGAGTATAAGGTACGCCACCCTGGTCGACACACTCTCGATCTTCACCACGTTGTTCACAAGGGACTTGTGGACGATAAACCCGACACCACCCTGGGACTGCCGGTCACCCTCTCGGAAATAGAGCAGGTTACCGGATTTGAGGATTATCGAGTCCTCCCCCTCTCTTCGGACCTCAGATAACCCTATAATACTCCATCGCAACCTGCTCAATTCTTCCTCGAGTTCGGTGACCTTCTCGTCGGTCCGAAGTGTGCGCGTGTTGTACGTTGCCAGGTCCAGTCGTCGGTGATTGTTGGGGTAGCCGGATCTCGTCCGGAGATTCTTAGCACCCCTTGCCATGCCGTAGCCTCGACCGCTACCGTAGTCGAGGGTAGGCAAGCTGCCGGGTACTAGGGGCCATTTTTTATTTGTGCTATTCATTGGGGGGTTTTGCCATAATCGCCACGCTTGGCAGGCGGGTTGGCGATCGCAGTATGGTTGTTATAGAAGTACAGAGAACGCTGCTGCCCATTCTCTGGTTTGTCCCTTAGTCGCCTCTTACGACACCCACGGGAAGACATGGGATGGTGAAATTCTTTACGTCCGGCACCATACGGAACGTTTTCATAATAGAATTAAAATACCATCAAACTACAGTTTATAAAACTACAGTTTGATGGTATTTTAATTGGTTGTCTTTGGAATTTTTGTCTCGAATTCTGAAGTTTAATTCCCCCTTATAAAAAATCCAGGCAATGCTTCACACGCCAGGAATTCTGTAGCTCACAAGTCCGTTGATCAAAATGAACTGAACCAGAAACAACTATATGAAAAGATGCCTTCCACCGCTATCTCTCTATTCATTAATTCTTATCACATAGGAACTAGGTACTCATCAAGAAATGGAAGCAACCAAACCAGAAAAATATCCGCTGCACTTCACTCAAACTAATCCTAGCAAATGTTCGTCCTCTCGTGCCATCAAACATAGATCTGTCAAATGCGACTGAAAAATAACTCGGGCGCAATGAAATGGTTCCCAAAACCCTGCAAATAGAGGTCCGATCCGCAGTAAGTATAGATGCATTAGCAGATTAGTTCTACAGTGTGCACAAGGAATAAATGCAGTTCTCGGAGGTACGGTGTAATGGAAGTGACCTCTGCAAGGACTAACTTTTGATGACATTGCAGTGAGGTGGTGGTGGTGGTGGTAAGGATTTACTTTTATCATTTTATGTATAAACACTTTCTCTTTCTTTATGTGTTTATCATGGCAGCTGTCAAAGCCAAAGTGCAATGTAGCATTTCAAAGTTGCTTAAGGACATAATCTCTTACTCTAAACATACTAGCAGATCGTAGAAATGTTCTTCATTTATATCACTCATGACAAACAATTTTTTCAGAATTTACTTTGTGTCAAATTTTAGATGATAAATCTGTTATGAAATGAAAAAATTATATTGCAGATGGAAGACAGCAAGCATCAAATAATATTCAAAACGCCTCTTTTACAATGACCGTTTCTCAGAAAAGGGAAAATTACATTTTTAGGTCTGAAGGTAAGCTAGTAGGACTTAACATCTCATCTAGTAAGCCAACACATCTCCTTGTTACTTACAAAAGAGCGACTCAGTATCGAAGCTGTAACATTTGCATTTTAGATTTAATATCATTTAACTGCGAAGGCCCATGAGTTTTACGAGTTTTACAACACTTCTACCCGACTGCGCGGAGGAAGGGTTGTGACTTTGCAGTCGAGGAGCATGTTTAATGCATTAATGCTTGGTAGTGCAACTCTTTGCTGTTAATACCTGGGTTTATTGGAGTTTGGTTTAAGAAAAGATGCTTTCTTCAGCTTGTATTATTTTGTGAAGGAGTACATAGAGATAGAGGATGCTAGCAAGATCTGTGTAGTGAATTGGATCGTAATTTATATATATTTCACTGTGTTGAATGAAGTACTATTGTAAACACCTCGTTCAACAATGAACTGCTATACTTTGATGATGATGAAACATTAATTGATTTTTCTAAAAAAGCATAAAATAGGTTTACGACTGTTTCGCAAGGCAAACACCCGATGAACTTAAACTTTCCTATACATTCACATAAAAGCTATGAATTTAAACGCACATTCTATGAAGACTTCAATAAAAACATTATAACAATCTACCAATAACGCTGAACTATCAAGCGAATGAGGACAGTCAGGGATGTCACTTTTCTAGACATTTTCAAAATAAAAAGTAACTATACGAGTAGTAGGTCTTTTAAATGAGACATGTCAGGACATGTTTGTGACTGGCTCGACTGATGAAATCATTATTATCATTTCAGTTGAAAGAAGTGTCCTGGTGAAGGCTTATATTCCCCGGTAGACGTCTTTCAACCAAATCGTTCAATGGACTGGTCCATTCCTATGGTGCTCGCACCCAGCGGACACCTTGTTGGTGGGCGGCCTATCAGTTCTACAAGTAATGTGCAGTATGCGCACTGTCCACTGCCTCCAAGTTTGGAAATTCTTAGGGCAATATTACATACAAACAAATTGTAATTTCAGAAATGTGTGCGACAATCAGTTTATTTCATCTATATTTTAATTGGTTATCTTTTTGGACAACCCTAACATCGCTATATAAAATAAAATAGTTTAATATCGTGGAACTATAAACGCTGTAGCATTTAAAACGGCAATGCAATTAGCATTCGGCATTAATTAGAATATTTTATTACAACATTCTAGAATTACTTGAATAATGTTCATAGCAAGAGAAACAGCTAATGCTTCAGTCTACGTACCATCTTAATGAACGTATCAAATTAAATCTAAGATATTAAACGTTTCAAGTTTATAGAAGAGTTTGTGTCAAGATGGGGTCCAATGCCCGACACTTACCTTATAAAATATGATCATATTTTTTATGAAGAAAAATGAAGTCGATGAGACTAAATCACCACTATTCTTCTTCGTGTTTATTAAACAGTTTTTGTTGGTCCAATTCTTCACTACTCCCACAGTGCCGTCGGTGGTGGCGTATAGCTCGCTTTGACTGCAGGTTTTGGGGCACAGAGGGCAGGGAATTAAGAGAAACATATCCACATGCCAAACTATGAACCTATTATGGAATAAAAGACAATTCTTTTGTTTCTGTTAACATTTTCCAAACAAAGATTGCCTATTTTTTTTATTTTTTTTGTTTCGGGTTGGAAAATCCTCATTGGATGTCCTCCGCCCTGGGGGGTGAAGGGGTCTGTCAGACTTGTACTGACTAAAAACCACCCCGGTGTTCCGTCTCACACCTTTACCGGGGGTCGCGGGAACAACGATACTTCCGCAACCCCGGGCCGTTGGGGGGGGAGTGAGGTGTTGGACTCCCCCCGCGACGTCTAAGAGGGGCGCGTGTGGAACACTACGCGCCACCACCTCGGGTTCTGATATCTGGGGGGCAACGGACGTCCCCGAGTCCGTCGCCCCTGGACTCATTTAAGTGGGCTGGAAGAGGGCGTTGTCCGCCCTCTGCTGACGCCCGGCGCGTCTCCTGCGGATCGGGTTAGCGGACGAAATCTCCCTCTCCCTCTCCGCAGCTTCCTTCTGCGAGACGACTGTTTCGCAGAAGAATACCACCGCGTCCCAGGACTCCTCGCTGCCGACCATAGACTCGACTACAGCCGGCAGCGACAGGTCACTGCCTACTTCAGAGATGAGGGCACGGCGTGGCTCCTCCCACTGTCCTCCCGGCAGTCGACGCAGTGGCGACACCGGGCGTCCGGCTCCCTGTTTATGCGACACAGGTACTTCCCGAAGCAACCATGCCCCGAAAGCACCTGCGTCACCCGAAACGACAGGGAGCCGTGCCTCCTCCCGAGCCAGCGCTCGAGCACTGGCCGGACCGCCTCGATGGTAATGAGGTCTGACTGGCCTGAGGGTGAAAGCCTGTCCCGCCATTCCGCCACCA
The DNA here is from genome assembly GCA_964057195.1 of Orthosia cruda. Taxonomy (NCBI): domain Eukaryota; kingdom Metazoa; phylum Arthropoda; class Insecta; order Lepidoptera; family Noctuidae; genus Orthosia; species Orthosia cruda. Next base: position 37,438,778 of record OZ059838.1, read on the forward strand.
GGACCTCGCGAAGCTGAGACTGACGCAACTCCAAATCTCGCTGCATCAGTCCTTCGCCCCGCGCCTGTGTCCCAGGGCGGGGATCCGGCCAGTGCACAAGCCGCCTCGTACGAGATCGTGCGATACCCCCTGATGACTCTGACGGCCATCGCTCTCTGCGGCTTTCGCAAAACAGCGATGCTGCCGGCCGTCAGGTCAGCCGCCCAGATCGGGGCCCCATACAGGGCCATCGGTCGCATGATCCCCACGTAGAGCCGCCTACAGGCAGCGCTCGGGCCCCCCAGATTGGGAAGCAGCGTTGACAGCGCCCCAGCCGCGCCCAGCAACTTGGGCGCCAGCCGTCGGAAGTGGGGGCCGGAATCCCACCGGCTGTCGAGCACCACTCCCAGGTACTTCATGTTTGACTCGACAGCGATTCGAGCTCCCCCGACGACGATTTGGGCATCGGGCGGTGGCGCCCGCCGGGGGCCATGAAAGACAATGGCCTCCGACTTGTTGAGGGCCACCACCAGGCCAAGGCGCCGTATGCGGCTCACCACCTGTGAGACCGCAGCCGTCGCCAGCAACGTTGCCTCCCTCCCCCGGGCAGCGATTATCCGCTCGAACAGCTTACCCACCTCGTCTAGCAGCACCATGGGCCGGTACGCGGACGGCGAGTCCGCAGGGCGCCCCGCCTTCTTCATATTCTTCATATTCTTTATTGTACACTAAACAAACATATACAAATACAGAAGGACAACTTATGTACAAAGGCGAACTTAACCCACAATTGGGTTTTCTTACAGCAAACCTCAGTGTTATAGCGAGATTTATACAATTAGGACAGTAAACAAAAGCGCACAACAAAAAAGAAACTTAAAAACAAATTTAAATTCTTACTAACTAAATACACTACACAAATACGTGTAAAGCACACAATGCATAAACATAATACATACTTTATAATATATATCTAAAATACATACATATTTATGAGTCATGTTGACAGGAAATGTTCCCTAGTTCTTCTCCTGAAGATATCTAACGAAGGGCTATCCCGTATGGTGTGAGGAAGATTATTCCAGAGGCGGACAGCACGAACAGTAAAAGATCCACCGTAACGACTTGATGAGTGAGGAGGAAAACGAAGGAGAAGAGATGATGAGGAGCGGCAAGACTTTCCTCTCGGAACAAGATACTCAAAGCGCTCCTGAAGATACGAAGGAGAGGTAGGATTGTGAAGAACAGAAAAGAGTAGAGAAAGAGTGTGGGTATCTCGGCGCTGTCGGATAGGCAGCCACTTCAACCGCTTCCGAAATTCCGACACATGGTCGTACTTTCGGAGGCCAAAAATGAAGCGGATGCACAAATTCTGCAAACGCTCGAGTTTATCAAGAAGTTCTTCAGTTGCATCTAGGAAGCAGACATCAGCATAGTCAAGAAGAGGAAGAAGAAGAGCCTGAGCAAGAGTAACTTTAGTCGAGAAAGGCAGGAACTTCTGGAGATGCTTCAGAGATCGAAACGAGCAAAACACCCTCCTGCTTACTTCAGCAATGTGAACATTCCAAGATAGGTTGCAGTCTAAGAAAACACCTAAGTTTTTACTTTTTTGGAGTAGGCTATAGCGACGGCATCGTAGAAAACAGGAGGGAGAGACTGGTTACTCAATAAATAGACAAAATGTCTGCCACCAATAATGAGAGCTTGTGATTTTGCTGGGTTCACCAAAAGGCCAAAACTTTTAGCCCACAGACAGATATTTCCAAGATCATTATTGATGGCATCGATAGTTCCAGTGAGCTCTTCAAGTTTGAAGTGGCGGTAAAGCTGCAGGTCGTCAGCATAGAGATGATAGTTTGAAGATAAGACCTTAGTGATAGCGTTTATAAAAACAGAGAAAAGAAGAGGAGAAAGGACGCCACCCTGGGGAACACCCGCAGCGAGATCGCACCAGTCAGAGGAAGCCTCCTCTGAGCGAACCGATTGCGAGCGACCCCGAAGATAAGAGTTAAACCACGCAATCACAGCAGGAGATACATTAAGAGAGGATAGGATACCTAAGAGGATGTCAAAATCAACTGAATTAAAAGCACTGCTAAAGTCCAGTAAAATCAATATCGTAAGGAGCCTGTTTTCCATGGCCAGTCGGATATCGTCAGTTATTTTGACGAGAGCCGATACAGTGCTGTGGCCAGGACGGAATCCAGATTGATAAGGACTTAGCAGGCTATTAGAGGAGAGGTAATGAGACAGCTGATTATTGACAACACTCTCAAGGACTTTAGATAGGATTGGAAGAATGGAAATTGGACGGAACTGGGCAACTGACGAAGGTTTAGGGACTTTGGGTAGAGGCAGAACATGCGCTTTCTTCCATGCTGAAGGAAAGCAGCCAGAAAATAGGGAGAAGTTGATAGTGTGGAGGATGACAGGAGTGAGTTCATTTAGGATAGGAAGAAGCATCTGTAGTTGTAGACCATCATCACCCACCGCTTTCGTGGATATAGATGTGATAGCCCGCTTTATATCCCCCTCTGTAACCGGGTGAAATGAGAAAGAAGTACACAATGGCAGAGGAAGTTTAGAAAGACTGTTTAGAGTGGAAGCTTTAACGTTATCTTCAAGAGTGACAGGGGGTTTCGAGAAATGTATATTAATTGCGTTAAGGTCCATATCAGGCGTGCTGTCATCATCAGCTTTGCCGATACCAAGGGATTTGAGAAATTGCCATACTTGTGCTGTGTTGAAGTTTTGAAAAGAGTTGTGGATGTGGCGCCTTTTAGCATCCCTACACATACGACCGCACTTATTACGCAACGTCTTGTAAAGAGACCAGTTCTCATCAGTAGGATCCCCTCTGTAGCGCCTTTTAGCCTTATCCCTTTTCGACATCGCACCTTTAATGCTGTCAGACAACCAGGGAGCTGGAAGATGCTTTACTCTGACCTTTTTAAGCGGAGCATGCTCATCAAAGAGTTTTAACACTATCCTGGTAAGCTCGGCTACCTTATTGTCCATGTCATTGCTGTCATAAACAGGAGACCAGTCAATATTGCCCGCGTCTTCCCTCAAGCGATCCAGGTCAATGTTCTTGAAACTGCGAAGGAAGAGAAATTTAGATTTACGTTTAGGAAGGCGAATTTTGTAAGAAAGAAAAATAAGGTCATGATATGAGAAGGAGGCAGAAAGTTGCCCGTGAGTGGCTACTTTGCTTGGGTCAGAAACCAGAATAGGGTCTAGAAGTGAGGGGTCACAGTGAGGGGCATGATGAGTGGCGTCAAGCTGAAGGATGTGCATGTTGACCGAAGAGACCAGAGACCGGAGTTTACGGCTGCGCACATCATCCTTGATCAGGCAGGTGTTGAAGTCACCGAGTATTAACGTATTGTCATATAATGAGGAAAAATATTCTAGTTTTGTTTCAAACGAAGAGAAAAAATCTATATGACACGAAGGGCTATAATAAACACCCACTAGTAATTTTGTGTTATTAAAGGTGACTTCAATAAAGAGATGTTCAGCAAATTTTGAATAATTACTCGGAGACTGATCAACGACATTGTATGTAATATCACCACGGAGATAGATAGCGACTCCTCCGCATCCCTTGCCTGTCCTGTCATTACGCACAAGCTTGTAGCCGGGCAGTGAATACTGCGTTGAAGGAAGTGCAGGTTTGAGAAAAGTCTCTGAGACGAGAACAGCATGAACAAGATCTGAGTCGAATGAGGATACTAAATCGGAGTGATGAGCGGGAACGCTTTGAGCATTTATATGGACAACATTGAAAAATTTGCTAAAGCAAGAAAAAGCAGAAAACAGTTGATCGCGAAGGTGAACAGAATCATCACTGAACGAACTAGCACAGCTTTCATCAGACGGACAAGAAGAAGAACAGGAAACAGAACTGCTATCAATATTACCTAACATGACCCAAGTTTATAAATATATAATACAAAATTTATAATATATATACAATAATAATAATACAATCAAATTATTAACGCTAAACCAAATAACAGTTACGTAACTGCCACTTTGGAAATCCTCGATGCACTCGCTATTCAAAATAAAGGTCAAAAGACTATCATCCAAATAAGGAAAGCAAAAAAAATAAAAATTGAAATTATTGGAAAAAGTTTCCGAACGAATACTCCATACATCACTGCTGTCAAAGTCACAATCACAAAAGTCAAAACAAACAAAAATCTTCTTAAGCAGGACCAGACGACCAGATTTCCACAGAGTGGGAAATTGGCCCCGCTCAAGGCACGCTGTGAAGAGTCCTCTCAGCCAGGGCTCTAGCTCCTTCAGTGCGAGAGCTAGCACATGGCCGTGGATCCCGTCGGGCCCCGGAGCCACGTTCTTGGCCCGGAGCCGCATCACGGCCGCCCCCATCTCTGCCTGTGTCACCTCTGGGACGCTGATGGCGTCCTCCTCTGTAGACTCTGCGGCCGTGGGCAAAGCCATCGGCGGCGGGATATGCTCCGCTCTCGCCGGGAAGAGGTCTGCGACTACCTCCTCCAGCAGCTTGGGTTGGAGACTCATCGTAAGTGGAGGCGCGGCGGCACGAAGTTTTCCTCGAACCGCTCGATAAGGGCGCCCCCAAGGATCCCCGTCTAGCGTCTCCAACATCTCCTCCCTGGTTCCTTTCTTCGCCTCGCCGATAGCCAGCCGCAGAGTCTCCGTCGCCGCGCGGTACACCTCATACAGCGCGGCTTCTTCGTCAGGGACCCGACGTCGCCTCCTCCGGTATCGGGTGTACTGGCGTCTGGCCGCTACGCACGCGACACGGAACTGTGCGATCTCGGCGGACCACCAGTACACCTGCTGACTGTGCATGGACCCGGGGCATGGACGCGTCGCTGATTTGCGTCATCGCCCCGCGGAACAACAGCACCTCCTGTTCGACGTCGACGGGTCCGGTTGTTGCCGACTCCCGGATCCAGGCCTCCTCGAGAAGTTCCCTGTCGATGCGCTTGCGCGCCCAGCGCGGACCGTTCGTTCGCGGGGCCAGCGCACCGCGGCCGCCTGCGGTCTGGGTGAAGACGTCGAAACGGATATATCTATGATCCGATAACGTCTCCACCGCCACGGCGACACGCCAGTCACGGACACGGCTTGCGACAGCAGGGCTTGCGAACGATACGTCCACTATTGAACCGCACCGCTGTCGCACGCACGTGTAGACCGAGCCCCGGTTTAGGACGACCAAGCCAGTGGTGACTGCCCACTCTTCCAGAACATCACCCCTAGCATCGGTTACCGGAGATCCCCACGCCGAAGACTTGGCGTTGAGATCCCCTAGCAACAGCACAGGGCGAGGGTGGAGTTGGCCTACGACGGCGCCCAACTCGACAAGGAAACTCTCGAACTCGACGAGACTCTTGTTGGGCAAAAAATACGCACCAACTATGCCAACGCCATCCACGAGGGCGGCCACCCAGCCGTGACCTCGGGACGGGCTGACTAGAGCCCCGCCAATGACGGCCACCAAACCGTCGAGGTCTCCAACCCAGTTATCCCTGGGTGGGACGAAATATGGCTCGGCGACCACAGCCACGTGAATCGACCAGTCTGTCATGCTCTGGAGCAAGAGATCCTGAGCTCTGGCACAGTGGTTGATATTGCCCTGGACGAAATGGTAGAGCGCCATTATGCGCAATCCATTCCCTCCACTCCATTCCTAGGCCGGAAGTCGGCCGAAGAGCAGCCAGGTTGACGGGGAGGTAAAGAGCCCCCGGCAACCTTGGCCCTCCTTCTCCCCTTCTGCTGCGCAGGTGCGCCACAGGCCTTTCCGCCCGCTCTGTGCCCAGCCTCCCTGCAGCTGTACAGAGGCTGCAGTTTGGTGCCTCGGAGCACTGGGCTGCCTTGTGGCCGGGCTGACCACAGCGATAGCACTCCGGCCATTCATCCCCTCGGCACGCGAGACCTTGGGATTGGGTTCCATCTCTACTCCTCGCCCACTCGACCTACCCTCTGTCAGCAGAGGGGGGAGTAGGCGTTAGATGGCCACCGCAGCGACGGATTAGCCGTCCCGCCCTAGCCCGGTTCCCTTCACTGACCATCATGGACGATGATCTGTGTTTGGAACCGTGACCTTACCTCTTATGTTGAAATTAGCCGCCGGCCCCAACTGTCCACCCAACGCGGGTGGGCAGTTGGAGCCGACGTAGCCCAGGGTGCGCCGCGTGGAGGCTTTCAACTTGCACCCCAAACAAAGATTGCCTAGTCCAACATGCACTCAGGGATGACCATTCCATTTTTCACACTTATCTATCGGTTAAACAAAACGACACATAACCTCGCGTCAGTATATATCGCCGGTTACGTACCACTGGGACCCAGCTATCTGCTACACGCCTGCCTGATTAACTACATGCATGCATGCGTAGTTATTCCGATCCCCTGGCGACGCGAGATGTATTCCGATAGATTTCCGGCAACACAAAACGGCTTACACAAAAGCGAGTTGCTGACGATTGGTTTAATTAATTGGCATTTAGAGTTGAATTAGTGATGGTATCGTCTATAAGTATAAAGTTTTACTACACTTGATAGAAGTTATAAAAAAACTTTGCCAGTTTGAACCTACAAGATTTGTAGATGGAATGTACACAATTTAATCAACCAATCTTTAACTAAGATAAGATTTGACATCACAATTAAATTGGCTTTCCGAATGAGCCAATCAGCCTATGAAGTCAGTAAGATATCACAATTTCGAAACTCAACATAAACCCATATGATTGTTGTATATTAATGTATGTTAAGCTTCAAGCTCAAGGATATTTTTAAGATGAGACATAGTGGTTTCAAAAACACAAAGGTAAAAACATAACCCTTTCCTTGCAATCGGGTAAAAAAGGAAACTAGATTTATCTAAAACAAACTCGCCTGAGTAAACTTGGTACTACTCGCACAACGTAACTACACATGCGTGTGCAGTAAGTAAAACAAAGTACGCCGCTTGTACCAGCTGCCCGCTCGCTAACACTTGATAAATTCGTAAACCAATTGTTTAGGTGGCACCGTATACCGTTTGTTAACTAGGCGTTAGATTGAGGCAGGTTAATCTTGGTTTTATTTAACAGCGTTTGTTTTGGTTTCTTTTCACTATCAAATTATAAAAAAACGAAATCATACCTTTTTAGGTATGATTTCGTTTTTTTGATTTCGTTTTGTTACTTACCAAGAATAATTAATAATTTCATTCTTTTGAATGAAATTATTAATTATTCTTGGTAAGTATAATACCTAAGCATGAGCGACATAGCAAAGAAATAATTTAAAATAAATACAGAAAAATCGAAATCCTACGTCTATTGGGGATTTGCGACTTCGTTTTTTAAATAAGTGATTTAAATATGATGTCAGGTGTTCCCTATTGAATTCGTTCACTTTGAATTTCCAAGATATTTGACTACACTTAAAAGATCTAAGATATTTACTTACTTTCGCACTGTCTCCCAAAGGAGTGGGATGTCTGAAGGTATCAAAGCACGCTTGGGAACATGTAAGTATCTACAGATTTCAAGTATATAAAGCTGTTTTTTCAAAGCTTTTTGTTTTGCCAAGAGCCAGTTTCAGGTATCTTGCAAGAACTAGGAACGTGTTTTAGTGAAGAAACTGTGACTCTAAGGCAGCAAATGGCTACTGATAGTTCCTAAGCACGTGTAGAATTTGTTTAACATTTTTCTGACGTTCATATATCATAATATAGTAATAAAATTAAAGGAAATGTGAAGGATACAGAGTATGTTTTACAATTAAACATTTCATGTTTTAAATTCACTTTTTTTATTCTGATTTGGATATTATTTATTTGACATTTATATAAAGTAAAACAAAACTGCTAGTGCTGTGCACACCTGTAAGTGAAAAGTTCGGTGTAGTCTATAGTCAATTGTGATTAATTTATTTTCAATGTTATTATGAACATTTCGTTGGAATGCCATAATCATAAATAAATAAATAATATTCATAAAAAATTAAACATTAAAAAATTACTAAGAAGATTAGGATTATCTTTGCTAAATGACATAACTTTTCTTTTAGATCACAAGTTCGTCTCAATTCAAAAGCCAAAAAAAAAAAAACGTTTTGCAATAAGAGCTATTGTTGTCATAAAAAATATCCACAGTCTCCTTACTTACGCTAATGAGAACCACTGAGTTTCGACAGTCCTTTCACATACGAACACACATTCTTTGACGACAATTTCATTTTTTTAGGTTAGTCTTTAGAACACCCGACTTAAGACCATGTCTAAAGAAAGTCTTGCCAACATGACTGTCATAATACTAGGTTCTGAAATAAACAATTTCATTCTGTATTTTTGTTTTAAATCCTTTAAATTCTCTGAGAGTAAATGTTAAGAGGCATGATTACTATATTGAGTTTAGCTCTTTAGTCATTTCAAAGTAGATTAAGAGGTTGTTGAGGGTGTCTAAGTATAGAACTAAACACTTCTACAATGATTTAAATAGAAAACAATTAAACTAGATGCTTTAGATAATTGTTATCCTAAATTGCTTTTAACCTAAGTAAACTATCAGCCTGTGGAACTACCACAGAATAGTCAAAGTTAAAGCCAAATATATTTATTCCAACTAGGCCATTAAGCGGCACTTTTTAACGTCATTTTTTCATTCAATAAAGTAGTTTTTTATGGAGTTGAACGGGCAAGAAACTCCATACCCAAAGTTTAAAAAAAATGTTTTTTACAATATTTACATAAGTACAAACATTAATAAATTTATTTATGTGTGGACGATGCACCCAGAATAGCACTACATACAATACTACGTACAGGTATAAAATATTAAAAGTACTCACACATGAGCTGTGCAGTTATATAATACAAAAAAAAATGAGTTTATACAATACAAATATATTCATACAATCTTCAGCAGGTCCAACAATACTTCAATACAATAATGTTCTGCTTATCACTTGTTTTTGCGTCCTAGTGGTTGTGGAGTAGGACTAGCATTGAGCCAAGTATTTTTATCAGCGATGTAATCCCCTAACTTATAATATGCCTGCCTTATAGTGTGCGTTTTTTATAAGTTTTAAATTTCTTCTCATTCAGTTCTAGAATGTGGGGAGGTATTTTATTGTAAAATTTTATACAGTACCCCATGAAAGATGAGGCTACTTTAGCCAGTCTTAAACCTGTTTGAACCAGTAAATGTCTTTCCCCAGCTGTGGAAAATCATGCATATGTTACTTCTGCTAAATTCAAAGACTCTCCATAAATGCTAAAACTTAAACATTTCCCTTTTTTTACAAATATTAGAATACTATTTATTATATGATCATATAAATCCTTCTGAACTGCAATCTTTATTAAGTGTTAAATCAAGACTATCAAGCCTTGTAACTAACAATAAAAAAAAAACCAGTCTTTTTATATTTAAAAGTTTTTTTCATAACAATTCTTCTGCTTTACAACCTGAACGCATTTTTTTTTTAATAATGTCATTACCATTGTCATAAGTATGAAATTCAACCATTAATTTCAATTACAGTGCAAAAATCCACGTCCCATTAGTTAACCGCCGTTACTCTCTCGGTGTAACCGGTCCGTAGTTTTTAGTTGAAGCTCGAGAAAGTTCTGGGGCCACCTAACTCGCTTACTATGAATTACTTACATACTTCGCGTCCGACAACGACTTCGCTAAAACAGCTTTTAGTGTTATTCGGTTTTAGTTCGCTAAATGATGTTCCGAAGTACCTGCTTTGTTTTGTTACACACTGGAGTTTAACGTGTAAGAGGTTTTATGGATTTCTTCTCATGAATAGTGTAATATGTCTGAGTAACTCGAAATTAAAAAGCAACAGGTGTAGGAAAATCTTAAGAATCAATCAATCAAGTGCACTGACAATTATAACATATATTTTTTTACGAGACTTTAAAAGACTTAAAATAATTTTCTTTTTACGGATATATTAGATCTTCCTAAGTAGGTTCATTACGTTGTACGTGTGTAAGAAATCTTAGGGTTAAAACAATTGATCAGTTTCCTTGTAAATACATGCTTTTGTAAATCTCTTGCCTTAACAGACAACTCCTCCAGTTTGTTAACTTATCATAGACATCATCACGCTAGCGTAACCTAAGCTTTACTCAGCAGTGCCACACAACCTCTTAAAGTACACTTTCATCTTTTTTAAAACAAAGGTATATAAAATTGCGTCTGAGACAATACTAGCAAAAAATGTGTTCCATTACAAAGAAAATTCCCTCTAAACGACGCGACGTTCCGAAATCGAAAAAAAAAGCCTGACTTAACATTCCACGATACTTGACGAATAGTTGCACTTAGCAGCGTGACTCCACCCCATATGATAGAGGACACAATTTGTGTATTGGATGGAGGTATCAGTCAGCCACGGTACACTGGGTGGCGTCAGTGGCGTGATCGATGCGTGGCCGCCGCGTAAACGGTGCGTTATGGAGAGATGCGGACTGTGGCGCGGCATTGCGATCGTGTGCTAGATTTAAGTTTTGGAAATAAATAGTTTTTTAATAATAATGAATACTAAATTCGGTTAAGTATTTGGGTACAATTGCTATTATGCGCTTCGCCTGTGTCAAGTGTTTTATTATCCCAAAGGAACATACTGCCTAGATTAAAATGTATAAGAGTAGGTATCAGTCAGCCATGGTAACGGTACGCTGCGTGGCGTCAGTGGCCTGATCGATGCGTGGCCGCCACGTTAACGATGCGGGGCGAAGTGAAGCGGTGCGGAGATGCCGACGGTCGTGCGGAATTGCGATCGTGTGCTAGTTCTTTTTCTTCTTTTGTAATTCAAAAAAAGATTTTATGATGCCTGAGTTTGATTTATGCCGTTTATCCATCCTAAAACAGCCAACCTAAGGTGGATAAATAAGAAACGCGTGTCCATCTATCCACCCTGAATGGGGTGGATAATCGGAATTCACTTCTGATTGTTCTGCCGACTTTTTACCCCAAGTACAGTAGACAGTGGAAAAATCTATTTAATTCCACTTTTCCAGTGAGACGTCCTTATTCTTGTATATGCAGGTTTACCAAACCATCACAGAACAGCTTTTCCAGTAAATAGTTTACATAATATCTGTTCTGTAAGTTAACCTTTTCAGGCAAATATGTTTGATATGGTTCTGAGCTTAGTAGATAGAATACTTACTTCGAATTGTGGCTTATCCACTGCCTAGTAATTACGTATTTCTGAAATCCTATTAATAGCGAGCGGTTAGCATGCAAAACTACTAAAATAAACATGCCTTTGAGAGAACTCCGTTCCAAAAATAATTAAGTTTCGCTTTTAAGGATCCGTTATAAAACAACTTACAAGATCTGTGTTTAATGTCTACTCATTCGTGGCAAACAGACGTTATGAATTTCGTATGAAGAGGTAATAAAACCCAAAAAAAACATGGAAAATTATTTAACTTATTGAAAGTAACAACTTGTTGTGAAGGTTCAGGGTTCAGTTTGGATTGGCGAGTGGTTGACTCAGGGAATCAAGCGTTTGTCTTTGATAGCGTTTATTCCGATTCGATTCCGAGCGGATGCCCGTCATCGGTCCACTTTGTAGGCAACCTTCTAATGCCGCGTTGTCAAAATCAAAATTCAAAACATCTATACAACAAGTTTAATACGGTTACTATTATATTTAGTTACTTCTAAAATTAAACGTGGTCTAATATTTGTTTAAACAACTTTTAAACCTATTTATATGAGCTCCTAACAGCTGTTATGGAATGCAATGTACATACGTTTTCCAGTACTTATAACAACTTATACATATGCATGTAGGATGATACCCGTAATAGAACATCATCCTCGTTCAGAATAAGCCGAGGACAGAACAGCGAAGGGGCGTGGCCCGAGGTGATGTAGCTTCGTGTAGCCACTACTTTAGGGGCCAATTACGGTCTCAAACATGGCCAAATGTGCCGCGGTGAACATCTTGAACGTCTTGAGCAGTTTGAACGTAGTCTAACATGCATGGTAAGATCCTGAGGAGATTTAGTGAGGGTTTGATGAGGTTGCTATTCTTGAGGTTGAAAAGTACAAGATATTGTGGACTTAAACCAAATTCAGACAAAGTTTGGTTTATGTTTTCGAGGTTGTAAAGTCAGGACTAATTTTGTAAAATAGTTTTAAAGTTGGTCTTGAAGTTCGATTATTTACGTAGGTAATAGTTGATGTGAATTGAAAAGTAATGAACGCAAATAGGTATGTTTAAATTTCAGCACATAATTTTTTTTTTTTTTTGTTATTATTGATAGGCACGCTTTTGACGACTATCTTGGTAAGCGATTTATTTAAGAGTGTGTCCTTGATTTCCTGCACGTTCTACTCCATACAGGTCATCGCTTTGAAACATGCATTTAGCTTTATCTTTCGATTTTACCGTCTTCTTGTCAATTCAAAAGTGTTCGTAAACAGATTATTTGAAATACATAATCAAGTTTCAGTTTGAGTTTAACAACGAAAGAAAGAAATTATGTATTAAAGAGTTTCGATCATTACTATCGTATTATTTTTCAAATGATAACTAATCTTCGCCCAAATTCAAATGGTTCGAATTCTTTTTCATCACTTTATAATCTTATCAATCATCACTTGAACATTTAATACTGAACACCAGTCTTCTAATAGCTACAACGACCGCTCTTGTTCTCTCAAATGACGTTACCTAATCTCCTATTCCCTTACTCTAATCACTTTACTGAACCTTATCTCAAGAAACAAGCCAGCTACAATACTCAATAACAAAATGAACAGTGAATCAATTAACATTGAAACAAGACACAATGCCTCAGCCGGGTCCGAACTAGATACCCAACTATTCCCCTGGGCCCATCAATCTAGAGGAATGTCCGCGCCGTCATAACTACAGAATCCACGGACTATTTGATTAATTTCAAAGCTACAGAAAACTTGAGGTTGTTGGGTAGTGGTTGCTGTAAGATTTGACTGCAGTAAGTCAGTTATATCTTCGCTTTAATAATTAAATTGTAATGACTTTACTTGATTAAGTTAATACTTTATGCAGGTAGGATATAAATTTCAACCTCGAGTGTAGCAAATGAAAAAAGTGTCAATCGTTTTGATTCGCAAAAGCCAAACTCATCGTCGTGCCAAATCCAGTCTTAGATTTTGGTACATTCTTTCTGGGGGAAACCTATGTTTGTTATTCACCAATAGCTTCATTATTCCAAATTTTTATTCGACTGCTACGGGAGGGTAATGTTTTTCGAGCGTATATATGTATAGCTATTTCTATAGCACGCTGTACAGCCCAAACGGCTTGACGGATTAAGACATATGAGGCCATAGTCCGACAATTGAGGATATAATTGTGCTATATAATTTTAAAATATGGGGGTGATACAATATTTTTTTTCGTTATCCTAACAACATGGGTATCAAATGAAAGATACCAAATAGACCATTCCAAATATATATATATATCGAATAAGTAACTTTGATAGCAACATAAATACTTAAGTAAAACAGTCACATACATTTTTTTTATCACTTGTATCATATCATTTAGTATTCATAATATCTTTTACCACATAACTTTTTTTTTTTTTTTTATAAACTATAGGCTAGCGTTTGACCACCATCTCGCCTGATGTTAAGCGATGATGTGGTCTACGGTGAAGCACGCTTGCCTAGAAGAAACCTATTCACTCTTGACTTAAAGACCCCTAGGTTATAGCTGTCAGGGAACAAAGACTCCGGAAGGGAATTCCACTCCTTAGCTGTGCGCACAATGAAAGTATTAGCAAAACGCTTTGTGCGTATGGGAGGGATGTCTACCATGTACCGATGGCGCATGGCCGTACGCCTTGTAGTCCGATGATGGAAAGGGCTAGGCGGAATCAAATTGTGCAGCTCCGTCGCACACTCCCCGAAATGTAACCGATAAAAGACCGACAGACAGGCGACTCGGCGTCGATGTTCGAGGCTCTGGAGCTTTGATGCGACCAGTGCATCGTTGCCAATAAGCCTTTTGGCCCGTCTGTCAATCGACTCAAGTGCATCAAGCTGGTATTTGGCAGATCCATCCCAGAGGTGAGAGCAGTACTCCATGCATGACCGAACTTGTGCTTTATACAAGTTGAGCAGCTGTTCAGGCGTGAAGTACCGTCTCACCTTTGCAAGAATCCCCAACTATTTAGAAATCTTGTTCATTAATAAAACTAAAAAGTCTGAAATAAAACAAATAATACCCGACTGCTAAAACATAATTAAATGAAAAGAGAAAAACAAGTACCTACTATTAAAATAGAAGATTTTTGTTTTTATATTTTTCTGTTATATTGATACAATTTCTACACAAAACAGAACGATCGCCCATCTTCACCTACCGCACACTGCTTGCCCCAAACTGAGTCGCTGGTATTGTTTTCCTAAAGTTGATTTATCATTTCGTAGTCGTTAGCAAGCCGCCGCCGCCGCCGCCGCCGCCGCCGCCGTGGACATTTGATCCGCTGCTATTCATTTATTAACTTGTTCTTACTTATTAATCACTTTTGAGAAATTAACGAGTTGACACCGCATCGCTTTGTTTAACAAACCGGATCATTTTCGTTTGGTAGGTATTGCGGTGGTGAAATTAAGTGCTAGAGTTAAGGAGTTTACAACTAAAGTTTCATGTTGCTAAGGATAAAGTAGTATGGTTAATTGTGATATGTTCCGAGCCTCTTCCCAACTTTTGTTGGATCTGTTTTAGGGCATACAAACCGGATACCCGGATAACCGAAAAAATCGGATAACCGACTGTTTTATAAACCGGGTATTTTTAGAGTTGCAAAACTGGGTTTTAAGGTTTTTCCGGTTATGTTTCTCCTATGTTATTGATTTAATTATACATTAATTTTCCAAACAAAAAAAAATACACTGACAAACGTGGACAGGACGGCGAGGCTGCGTTAGTACCTATTTCGGCCACGTTAATTTAGATCCTTGACGCACTACTATGCCACGCTACCGCCATTTTGTTTTTCGGTCAGTCTGTGTATAGTGAGACGAGTGCACGTGATGTGTTTGTCGGTGGTTACATAGCAGATATCATTTTATCAAGGTTAGTTTGATCACATTCTTTTATATCAATGCTAATATTACATGAAGTGTATGACCAAATACTGTTATGTAATCACAGCTGTGATGATTTGCATATTTAAGTAATAGCTTTAATTAATTAGTTTTCTTTTTTGTAGCAATATGGATATAGTAGGGTTGAGCTCTGAAACCCATCCAACAAGTGTGGCAGAGAGAATATTAATCAGCGGGTCTCATGTTAAATTAAATCCGTAGTACTCTAAATTATAACTCCCTTGATGCACTTATATCCTTACGGTCATTCTATCAAAGTATACTACATCGCTTACTATCAGGTGAGATAGTAGTCAGGCGCGATCCTATAGAATATAAAAAAAGGAAAAAAAAGGAATTCCGTTTGGAAAAACTTTATTTTTGTTATTTTAATCTATATCTATAAGAATGACTGATTTATTCTGTTTTGTTAAATTAGGTGAGGAATAAGACTTCTATTTTATGCGATATATAAATAATTATTTTCATCGCATTTTACCTAATTTTGTAAGTTAGAAACCTTAAGTTTTGAAGAATATGTTATTTACCTAAATAATCAGCTTTATAATATGTTCTTTTTAAAGAAAATACACTTATTGTATTGTTATTTAGTACTTGTAGCTTGTTTCAGTCCAAACAAATGCTCATTATTATAAACATAAATGAGATAAACGTAAAACAATACATAGTTTGATTAGAGTTCAGCATTTTCATTACTTTACACAGACAATTCCCGGAGTTAACCGGTTTTGTAAAAATAAGACCCTTTTGAAGAAATCGGTTTTCTGTTGCAGCCCGGTATTTGCATGGCCCTAATCTGTTTCCAGTCTAATCGAATGCAGCATCTTCTATTTTGTTTAAGCAATTGACTCGCACCTTGTTCCGTTTTTATTTATCTATGTTTGCAATATTTGTAAGTATGTGAGAACCATGTTCCTATTTAACAAATGAATGAATTTACCTGTTAGTGCTTGTAATACTTTATATTTATATGTAGTATAGTAGTATTGACTTGGGTGCATCGTCCTCATGTATATGAATTAATGTATGTATGTAAATGTTGTAAAACACTTTTTTAAAAGAGTAAGTATGGATCTTCTTTTCCGTTCTTCTCCATAACTAGCTAGTTTTCTGAATGGACGATAGAATCAATTATTAACACAATTAATTTTTTTTTAACTGTTTAAAAGTGCCGCTTAATGGCCTAATTGAAATAAAGAAGTCTTGTTTTGTTTGTTTGTAGCTGAAAGCCAGTGTTTTACATGGCGCGACTGTCCATCTTACTTCCACAATCCAGTAACTGGGTAACACGATAACCCGTGGCACGACCGGTGACAACACCTTGACGTGCTTTTCCGAGACACAGAAGAGTTTCGATATATAATGGATGGTCACACATCCACAGACCGACCTCGGCAAGCGTTGCTTAACATAGAAGATCAACCCGTTCGGTTGTTGTTATTTAGCAAGGCGTCGTGGTCATTTGATCCGCCAATATTTATCTAATAACTAGTTCCTGTCTTATTAATCACTTTTGAGAAATTAACTTAATTATTTATTTTGGTAGGATCTGTGTTTCGGCACGCCACGATTGCGGCGGTAAGGCCCATCTTTGAGGAGTGGCTTGAGAGGCGTCACGGCGTCACCTTCCGCCTGACGCAGGTCCTCACCGGACACGGTTGTTTCGGGAGGTTCCTGTTCAGGATAAGGCGGGAGGAAACGCCCGTTTCTCACCATTGTGTGGAACACCGGGAGGACACGGTGGAGATCTGCCCGCTTGGGTGGAGCACCGCCGCCGCCGTGTCCTCGTGGAGGCGATCGGCGCTGGCAAACACTAGCGTCCGGCCCTGGTTCAGGCCATGGTACGGAGCGAGAGGGCATGGGAAGCTGTCTCCTCCTTCTGCGAAGCAGTAATTCTCGCAAAGGAGGAGGTGGAACGCGTGAAGGAGACGCAAAGCAGACGCCCTCACGCCCCTAGCCATCGCAGGAGACGCCCCGGGCGTCGAGAGTCCAAAGCCGTTTCCCGGCCAATGTAGGCGCGGGCTTGCGGAGGACAAGTAATGGGTAGCTCGCCGTCCGATAAGGACCAGGCCCGAGTTTACGGCACGTAGTGTTCCACACGCGCCTTAAAGAGATGTAAGCAAAAGTGACGGGGCCCGCTAGGGCCGATACCTGTCTGGGTCGCGGTTAATTTAAAAGAGAGTTATCGCGGCCCTGGCACAAGCAACTGAAGGAACACGGGTGGGTCAGTAAGAGTCTTTCAGCACATCCAGTAATCATTCCAAGTATTTTTTATAATAAACTAGCTTCTGCCAGCGGCTTCGCCCGCGTAAATGTCGAAAATTATCCCAAGGGAACATATTCCCGGGTTAAACAGTATCCTATGTGCTATTCCTGGCCATCTCTGTGCCAAATTTCATCCAGATCCATCCAGCCGTTTGAGCGTGAAGAAGTAACAAACATACAAACACACTCACAGACTTTCGCCTTTATAATATTATATTATAATTTAGTGTGATTATAATTTAGTTTTCATACAAACTTTAACACCCCTTTTTACCCCATTAAGGGATGAAATTTAAATAATCCTTAAATACGTGTTTCATTAATTGTATTTAAGAGCATAAATACATAATTCAAAGTAATTTTGTGAATAAACAATTTAATTTTCATACAAAGTTTAACAACCCTTTTTATTCAAAAATCCTTAAATACCTGTTTCTTGAATTGTATTGAAGAGCAGAATGACAAATTTTTTTTTCGCGCCTCCCCCTCTCCCCTTTTCTTGTTTAGAAGACCCTTAAAACATTTAAAAAAAAATGACAATTTTGAAATTTGTATGGCTTTGAGTCAACAAGATAAGATGATGAAGTTTGGCTGTAAAACCCGTGTGATAGACGACGGACGTATAGATGGACGGACACGTGAGTGACGGATACGGAACCATAAAAACTAGAAACTTAGCAGGTACAGGTACCTACCCGAGTAAACAATTGATGAATTCTCGCTTAGGTACTTACGTTGAGGGTTATCTCACTCACCGCCACAAACTTCAACAAAACAGGCTGTAACCACGAAAACCTATTAACTATCTAAATAAACTATGACCACCAAATAATAACCACTCTCAACTATTAAATACAAAAGTCAGACCACAATAAACAATATTAAAACTTTCGAATATCGTTTTGTTACCATTAAAAGGTGTTTGAGACCCTAGAATAAATAATAACTATTCTCAGTTAGATATTTAAAGTTGAAAATAAAGCCGCAAATGTCTAAAATGGAAGGGAGTTCTATTGGAATGGAATAGAATAAATGGAATTATAAAGAGCGACCGCAACACGCGAAAATGAATGAACTAATGGAAATGTTCTGACTTTGATTTACGTCCCTGTCATCTATAAAGTTACTGGAGAGCTTAGTATGGAAAGGTATGAAATTATCTGCTACTACATATAAATGTTTTTTAAGTATTTTGATTGACAAAACATTAATTATTTTGATGGCAAGGTGAATCTTGCTCATTAACCGTTGAAAGCAACTTTTTACAAAAGTTGGCCTATCTAAAAGAGAAGCAGTCTAATATAATAGCCACTTGCTTTCACAATGATATCTATATTTAAAGCACTAATCTCCATTCCTTAATTAAGAATTTGAAGTTGGTTATTTTTCAACCTCTGTAAAATTTTGGCAATAACGTAGAGTTTGAAACGTTAAAGAAATTGAAATACTCAATACAGAAACCAGCCCTAAGTCTGCCTGAAATCAGTATACACGGTTGTGAATTAGCTTGTAATTAGGCTGTCAATTCACTACCGACTTTTCAAACAAAACTAATCGCCAGAACAGTCGCCCAATCACGAAAATGCTTCAGCAATGCAACCATGATCAACAATCCGTAAAACGATTAAGTTAGATGTATCAAAACACTTACAACGAACAAAAATCTGACATTCTATATCAGTATTTAATAAGTATTAGTTGCTTAGTAAAATTGCTTAGGCTAGCAAATAACTCTATCCGCATGATAAACAACATCTCTAGACTTCACTTGCTTATTTTTATTCGAGTCTGTTATCATCGGGTAAGTGTATCAGTAGGTACAGAGATGAGCATATTAGGACAAACAGACATTCCAATTTAATGCATTTCTTAGGAATATGACGTAAACAATGCAACTGTAGGTGTCGGATCATTGCAAGGGTTAAATTACATCTAACCATTTTTGGATAGTAGAAGATGTACCCGCAACGAAATTATTATTTTAAAACGTATGAACACAGTTTTTTTAAGTACCAATATTTTATATAAATCGCTCACACTTATTCGAAAAAACATTCTTTTAAAACTGCAGTGTTCAGTACGTACCGTAATCCGTATCAATATATGCAGCAGTGTATGGAGAAGTGTCTACTTTCGCAATGAAAACAGATCGATACCTACAACCTACTGTAATTCAAGAGCGAATAGATTATTCTAGGCCAGCGTGCTTCACCGTCGACCAAATCATCGCTTACCATCAGGTGAGATAGTGGTCAACCGCGAGCATATCGTAAATAAAAAAAATAGATCATCATAAAAGTCGCCCAATCACGAAAATACTTCAGTATTTTGAACCCTTATCAATATCATCGTTTAAATATCCCATCAATATATACAGCAGTGTATGGGGAAGTGTCTAAATTGAATATTTATACAGCCTCCGAGCCCAAATGGAAATATACCACAGGTGTTGCTATATTGTTTCGGGAATATTGAATTCTGAAAGTTATTTTACATCTAGAATTAGATGGGCACCCTGTTACAGTGGCCGAATGTATAATATCTGAATAATGTAATAGGAAGCGATTCGCACGAGGGCCGAGTTAGTTTTTTTATGCTGCGCTGTTTTTTGGGTGAATATTAATAAGTAACTGAAGAGAGTTTTACGCTGAATGAAATGAAAATGCTACTGCTAAAAGAGTACTTTCTGGCTTCTTGTTAGACGAATAATCTGAACTTTTTGTTAGTATTCTTTAATGTTAGTTAATATGAATTAATATTGTTAATATTCGATAGTAATTTCTTTATTGTAATTCTTGTTTGAGTTACAAATAAACATTTTCTGACTTTTCTTTTTTTATAAGTTTTACAGGGTAATTAATCTCTGAAAGTACAAAACCGAATTAAAAAAAATCTTCACTGTTACAGCAACGCGATTGTGGAATGCCAGAATATAAGTTGCATAATAAAGCACGCGGATAAAGCTGCGGGCAAAAGCTAGTTTAATCATGTAGTAGCATTGCTGCTACCTCTTTTGGTACACATAGAAAACGATAATTAAATGGTATAACAAATTCAGGCAACATAAATAAATCAATTGCAGTTGAAAACAGGAAACATTTCTCTTACCTAAGTTTAATCACAACCCACTTTTCAATAGTTTCCAGACTATATAAAAAAACTTTTTTGCAAAAAAATACTACCGACTTCCAAATACAAAACTACAAAGTGAAAAATAACTTTATTTTTTGAAGTCGGTGTCTTTCGTAGGTACCAATTTTGCGTTATGGACACCGACTTCAATAAATAAAGTATTTGGAAGTCGGTAGTATTTTTTTGCAAAAAAGTTTTTTTATTTTTCACTTTTTATTTGTACCTACCTTATAGGCAAGTTAGTAAGGTAGCTATAACGCCAGAATAGATTTCTTGAAACTTGAACATAACCGGTGAAATGAGAGATCTGCGTATCCCTTAAGAGCGTACTGGTGATGTTATGTTATGAAATAGTATAAACAATAAACAGACATGCGATCGCAGCAATCCCGAGAGGTTTGCCGTTATTTATTGAAGAGTTCTGTTGTATATCTCCAAAATTCTTCATCAGATCTTCACCAAATTAAAATGGGACCAATTTCGAAACATACTTTTTCAAACAAAAAAAATATTTTCAAAATTGGTCCACAATTGACGGAGATATCGGTGAAAAAA
The DNA here is from genome assembly GCA_964057195.1 of Orthosia cruda. NCBI lineage: Eukaryota > Metazoa > Arthropoda > Insecta > Lepidoptera > Noctuidae > Orthosia > Orthosia cruda. Next base: position 37,459,837 of record OZ059838.1, read on the forward strand.
CACAAAAAAAAAAAACAAACTTAACGTCGAATATAGAACCTCCTCCATTTTGGGAAGTCGGTTAAAAACCATATCGTATAACTAATAAAAAACAACAGAAGAACAAACAAAACTTAAACCAAAACGCGAATGCAGCGGAGCAGACACTAAAAAACAACTTTTACGATAGAACATCAAACAAAAAACCGTAGACTCGACATTTAAGCATCTCCAAAGGGAAAAAGGTACCTTCGTTTCTTGGAAATTAACTAACTTAGGTAGTTTGTAACCAATTGATGAATTCACGCTTAGGTACATACGTTGAGGGTTATCTCACTCACCGCCACAAACTTCAACAAAACAGGCTGTAACCACGAAAACCTATTAACTATCTAAATAAACTATGACCACCAAATAATAACCACTCTCAACTATTAAATACAAAAGTCAGACCACAATAAACAACATTAAAACTATTGAATATCGTTTTGTTACCATTAAAAGGTGTTTGAGACCCTAATATAAATAATAACTATTCTCAGTTAGATATTTAAAGTTGAAAATAAAGCCGCAAATGTCTAAAATGGAAGGGAGTTCTATTGGAATGGAATAGAATAAATGGAATTATAAAGAGCGACCGCAACACGCGAAAATGAATGAACTAATGGAAATGTTCTGACTTTGATTTACGTCCCTGTCATCTATAAAGTTACTGGAGAGCTTAGTATGGAAAGGTATGATATTATCTGCTACTACATATAAATGTTTTTTTAAGTATTTTGATTGACAACACATTAATTATTTTGATGGCAAGGTGAATCTTGCTCATTAACCGTTGAAAGAAACTTTTTACAAAAGTTGGCCTATCTAAAAGAGAAGCAGTGTAATATAATAGCCACTTGCTTTCACAATGATTTCTATACTTAAAGCACTAATCTCCATTCCTTAATTAAGAATTTGAAGTTGGGTATTTTTCAACCTCTGTAAAATTTTGGCAATAATGTAGAGTTTGAAACGTTAAAGAAATTGAAATACTCAATTCAGAAACCAGCCCTAAGTCTTCCTGAAATCAGTATACACGGTTGTGAATTAGCTTGTAATTAGGCTGTCAATTCACTACCGACTTTTCAAACAAAATTCTTCAGCAATGCAACCATGATCAACAATCCGTAAAACTATTAAGTTAGATGTATCAAAACACTTACAACGAACAAAAATCCGAAATTTTATATTAGTATTTAAAAAGTATTAATTGCTCAATAAAATTGCTTGCACGAAAGTCATCATTAAAAAAATCATTCAATGTATAATAGCATCTATCAACCAACCATTTTTTGAGGCGTTTAATAAATATTTTGTCGTTTTTCTCAATTTTGATGCCGTTCGGTATTTTATTATATATTTTTATAGACATTATGTTAGGACTCGTGCTATGTAGTTTTAACTTTGATGATGGTATTACGAAAGTGTTTTCAAATCGTGAACGCGGTGCATATCGGTGATCTTGTTCAGTAATTTTATGGTAGAAGTTTGGGTTCTGTCTCACAAATTTGCAGCTTTCTAGAATATAGATTGATGGCAGAGTTAGAATTTCTAGTTGCCTGAAATGCGGTCTACATCGTTAGCAATGTAAACCAGTAATGTTCTGATAATTTTTTTTGTAAAATAAACAATTCGTTGCTATCTACACTATTACCCCAGAGAATTATTCCGTACGTCAGCCATGAATATGCGTATGCATAGTATGTCGATAGTGTTGTTTTCAAGTCGGTTGTTTTTTTTGAGCTCACGTAATGCGTAATTTAAAGCTGGATAATTTAGATTAAAATTTCTGGATATGTGCTTTCCACATCATATGGATGTCTAAGTCCAAACCTAACAAAGTAAAAGTCTCAACGCATTCTAAATTTAAACCGTTAAACGTAAAATTAATCGTCAAAGGTTTTTTCTGATAAGGCCTAAATTGCATAATTTTTGTTTTCGAAAAGTTGATTTCCAGATTATGATCTTTCATCCAGTTTTGTATATTAAGCATTATATTATTTAGATTCACATGTAGGTGTTCAGAGTCCGTACAGGAAGTTATTATAGAAATGTCGTCGGCAAACAGTACGCACGACTCCGTTATAATTTTAGGGAGATCGTTGATGTAGATCAAAAACAATAAGCACCCGACAACACCGCCTTGCGGAATAGAATGTCCTATGCAAATCCCATTAGAGCGTACTAGACTAAATTCTCCGGTGTTGTGATCCCAGTGATCCATTTCCACAAATTGTTCTCGGTTTTTTAAGTATGATGCGAACCATTTAAGGGTTATTTCTGTAATAAGATTTTATATAGCACTTTATCGTATGCCTTACTCATATCTAGTAGGATCCCAATCGCATATTTTTTATTATTTAAAACGTTCAATATTTGTTCCTGTGTAAATTTATACGTTGCCATAACCTAAACATGCAACTGTAGGTGTCAGATCATTGCAAGGGTTAAATTTCATGTAATCATTTATGGCACTATCCATGCCAGTCTTTTAAAACTGCAGTGTTCAGTACGTACCGTGATCCGTATCAATATATGCAGCAGTGTATGGAGAAGTGTCTACTTTCGCAATGAAAACAGATCGATACCTACAACCTACTGTAATTCAAGAGCGAATAGATTATTCTAGGCCAGCGTGCTTCACCGTCGACCAAATCATCGCTTACCATCAGGTGAGATAGTGGTCAACCGCGAGCATATCGTAAATAAAAAAAATAGATCATCATAAAAGTCGCCCAATCACGAAAATACTTCAGTATTTTGAACCCTTATCAATATCATCGTTTAAATATCCCATCAATATATACAGCAGTGTATGGGGAAGTGTCTAAATTGAATATTTATACAGCCTCCGAGCCCAAATGGAAATATACCACAGGTGTTGCTATATTGTTTCGGGAATATTGAATTCTGAAAGTTATTTTACATCTAGAATTAGATGGGCACCCTGTTACAGTGGCCGAATGTATAATATCTGAATAATGTAATAGGAAGCGATTCGCACGAGGGCCGAGTTAGTTTTTTTATGCTGCGCTGTTTTTTGGGTGAATATTAATAAGTAACTGAAGAGAGTTTTACGCTGAATGAAATGAAAATGCTACTGCTAAAAGAGTATTTTCTGGCTTCTTGTTAGACGAATAATCTGAACTTTTTGTTAGTATTCGTTAATGTTAGTTAATATGAATTAATATTGTTAATATTCGATAGTAATTTCTTTATTGTAATTCTTGTTTGAGTTACAAATAAACATTTTCTGACTTTTCTTTTTTTATAAGTTTTACAGGGTAATTAATCTCGGAAAGTACAAAACCGAATTAAAAATAATCTTCACTGTTACAGCAACGCGATTGTGGAATGCCAGTATATAAGTTGCATAATAAAGCATGCGGATAAAGCTGCGGGCAAAAGCCAGTTTAATCATGTAGTAGCATTGCTGCTACCTCTTTTGGTACACATAGAAAACGATAATTAAATGGTATAACAAATTCAGGCAACATAAATAAATCAATTGCAGTTGAAAACAGGAAACATTTCTCTTTCCTAAGTTCTATCACAACCCACTTTTCAATAGTTTCCAGACTATATAAAAAAATATTTTTGCAAAAAAATACTACCGACTTCCAAATACAAAACTACAAAGTGAAAAATAACTTTATTTTTTGAAGTCGGTGTCTTTCGTAGGTACCAATTTTGCGTTATGGACACCGACTTCAAAAAATAAAGTTATTTTTCACTTTGTAGTTTTGTATTTGGAAGTCGGTAGTATTTTTTTGCAAAAAAGTTTTTTTATTTTTCACTTCTTATTTGTACCTACCTTATAGGCAAGTTAGTAAGGTAGCTATAACGCCAGAATAGATTTCTTGAAACTTGAACATAACCGGTAAAATGAGAGATCTGCGTATCCCTTAAGAGCGTACTGGTGATGTTATGTTATGAAATAGTATAAACAATAAACAGACATGCGATCGCAGCAATCCCGAGAGGTTTGCCGTTATTTATTGAAGAGTTCTGTTGTATATCTCCAAAATTCTTCATCAGATCTTCACCAAATTAAAATGGGACCAATTTCGAAACATACTTTTTCAAACAAAAAAATAATTTTCAAAATTGGTCCACAATTGACGGAGATATCGGTGAAAAACACAAAAAAAAAAAACAAACATAACGTCGAACATAGAACCTCCTCCATTTTGGGAAGTCGGTTAAAAACTATATCGTATAACTAATAAAAAACAACAGAAGAACAAACAAAACTTAAACCAAAACGCGAATGCAGCGGAGCAGACACTAAAAAACAACTTTTACGATAGAACATCAAACAAAAAACCGTAGACTCGACATTTAAGCATCTCCAAAGGGAAAAAGGTACCTTCGTTTCTTGGAAATTAATTAACTTAGGTAGTTTGTAACCAATTGATGAATATACGCTTAGGTACTTACGTTGAGGGTTATCTCACTCACCGCCACAAACTTCAACAAAACAGGCTGTAACCACGAAAACCTATTAACTATCTAAATAAACTATGACCACCAAATAATAACCACTCTCAACTATTAAATACAAAAGTCAAACCACAATAAACAACATTAAAACTTTTGAATATCGTTTTGTTACCATTAAAAGGTGTTTGAGACCCTAGAATAAATAATAACTATTCTCAGTTAGATATTTAAAGTTGAAAATAAAGCCGCAAATGTCTAAAATGGAAAGGAGTTCTATTGGAATGGAATAGAATAAATGGAATTATAAAGAGCGACCGCAACACGCGAAAATGAATGAACTAATGGAAATGTTCTGACTTTGATTTACGTCCCTGTCATCTGTAAAGTTACTGGAGAGCTTAGTATGGAAAGGTATGATATTATCTGCTACTACATATAAATGTTTTTTAAGTATTTTGATTGACAACACATTAATTATTTTGATGGCAAGGTGAATCTTGCTCATTAACCGTTGAAAGAAACTTTTTACAAAAGTTGGCCTATCTAAAAGAGAAGCAGTGTAATATAATAGCCACTTGCTTTCACAATGATTTCTAAATTAAAAGCACTAATCTCCATTCCTTAATTAAGAATTTGAAGATGGGTATTTTTCAACCTCTGTAAAATTTTGGCAATAACGTAGAGTTTGAAACGTTAAAGAAATTGAAATACTCAATACAGAAACCAGCCCTAAGTCTTCCTGAAATCAGTATACACGGTTGTGAATTAGCTTGTAATTAGGCTGTCAATTCACTACCGACTTTTCAAACAAAACTAATCGCCAGAACAGTCGCCCAATCACGAAAATACTTCAGCAATGCAACCATGATCAACAATCCGTAAAACTATTAAGTTAGATGTATCAAAACACTTACAACGAACAAAAATCCGAAATTTTATATTAGTATTTAAAAAGTATTAATTGCTCAATAAAATTGCTTAAGTCTATCCGTATGATAACCCACATATCCAGACTACACTTGGCTTATTTTTATTCGTGTCTGTTATCATCGGGTATGTGTAATCAGTAGATGAGCATAATAGAACAAACAAACATTCCAACTTAATGCATTACTTAGGAATATAACCTATTCAATTCAATTCAATTCTTTATTGCATATCACATGTGTATAACAAAGATATTATAACAGTAGTATAGTTCACATGGACCTTGTCGGGCACAGCAATATTTTAGAGGAATTAATACCTAGCTTATTATGAATTAATTAATGTAACTGAAAAATTACAATGGAAGCTTTAAATGTAATTAAATGATATTACAGAATAACAATTATAAAAAGATTAATTTCAATTAAAGTTTAGATAAAAGTGAAATAAAATACCAAAAAAAAAATGGTATTTCAATAAAAAATTAAGATAAAAATGGCAATGTCAACAAAATAAAATAAAACAAAATACAATATGTCAATACGTCGTGCACAGCAATTTAAAATAGCATCTAATAAATACATAGCATAAAGTTCAGGTAATATAATTTTGATTAATTTTACTTAAGTTTTAACTGTCATTTTAATTATGATAGCACAGATTAAATCGAGGTACAAGTCAAATAAAATAAAATGGTGAAAAGTCAATAAAAATAAATGGTAATGTCACAAATAAAAGAAAACTAAATACAATATGTCAAAACAGAATCAAATAGTTGGCATGGCAAATCAAAATGTGAACGTGTCTGATAGTCATGTACGAAAGTCATCATTAAAAAATTCAATTAAATGTATAATAGCATCTATCAACCAACCATTTTTTGAGACGTTTAATAAATATTTTGTCGTTTTTCTCAATTTTGATGCCGTTCGGTATTTTATTATATATTTTTATAGACATTATGTTAGGATTCGTGCTATGTAGTTTTAACTTTGATGATGGTATTACGAAAGTGTTTTCAAATCGTGAACGCGGTGCATATCGGTGATCTTGTTCAGTAATTTTTTGGTATAAGTTTGGGTTCTGTCTCACAAATTTGCAGCTTTCTAGAATATAGATTGATGGCAGAGTTAGAATTTCTAGTTGCCTGAAATGCGGTCTACATCGTTAGCAATGTAAACCAGTAATGTTCTGATATTTTTTTTTGTAAAATAAACAATTCGTTGCTATCTACACTATTACCCCAGAGAATTATTCCGTACGTCAGCCATGAATATGCGTATGCATAGTATGTCGATAGTGTTGTTTTCAAGTCGGTTGTTTTTTTTGAGCTCACGTAATGCGTAATTTAAAGCTGGATAATTTAGATTAAAATTTCTGGATATGTGCTTTCCACATCATATGGATGTCTAAGTCCAAACCTAACAAAGTAAAAGTCTCAACACATTCTAAAATTATACCGTTAAACGTAAAATTAATCGTCAAATGTTTTTTTCTGATAAGGCCTAAATTGCATAATTTTTGTTTTAGAAAAGTTGATGTCCAGATTATGATCTTTCATCCAGTTTTGTATATTAAGCATTATATAATTTAGATTCACATGTAGGTGTTCAGAGTCCGTACAGGAAGTTATTATAGAAATGTCGTCGGCAAACAGTACGCACGACTCCGTTATAATTTTAGGGAGATCGTTGATGTAGATCAAAAACAATAAGCACCCGACAACACCGCCTTGCGGAATAGAATGTCCTATGCAAATCCCATTAGAGCGTACTAGACTAAATTCTCCGGTGTTGTGATCCCAGTGATATATTTCCACAAATTGTTCTCGGTTTTTTAAGTATGATGCGAACCATTTAAGGGTTATTTCTGTAATAAGATTTTATATAGCACTTTATCGTATGCCTTACTCATATCTAGTAGGATCCGAATCGCATATTTTTTATTATTTAAAACGTTCAATATTTGTTCCTGTGTAAATTTATACGTTGCCATAACCTAAACATGCAACTGTAGGTGTCAGATCATTGCAAGGGTTAAATTTCATGTAATCATTTATGGCACTATCCATAAATGATTACATGAAATTTAACCCTGAAGAAATATCCGCAACGAAATTATTTTTTTAAAACGTATGAACACAGTTTTTTTAAGTACCAATGTTTTATATAAATCGCTCACACTTATTCGAAACAACATTCTTTTAAAACTGCAGTGTTCAGTACGTACCGTGATCCGTATCAATATATGCAGCAGTGTATGGAGAAGTGTCTACTTTTGCAATGAAAACAGATCGATACCTACAACCTACTGTAATTCAAGAGCGAATAGATTATTCTAGGCCAGCGTGCTTCACCGTCGACCAAATCATCGCTTACCATCAGGTGAGATAGTGGTCAAACGCAAGAATATCGTAAATAAAAAAATAGATCATCATAATAGTCGCCCAATCACGAAAATACTTCAGTATTTTGAACCCTTATCAATATCATCGTTTAAATATCCCATCAATATATACAGCAGTGTATGGGGAAGTGTCTAAATTGAATATTTATACAGCCTCCGAGCCCAAATGGAAATATACCACAGGTGTTGCTATATTGTTTCGGGAATATTGAATTCTGAAAGTTATTTTACATCTAGAATTAGATGGGCACCCTGTTACAGTGGCCGAATGTATAATATCTGAATAATGTAATAGGAAGCGATTCGCACGAGGGCCGAGTTAGTTTTTTTATGCTGTGCTGTTTTTTGGGTGAATATTAATAAGTAACTGAAGAGAGTTTTACGCTGAATGAAATGAAAATGCTACTGCTAACAGAGTACTTTCTGGCTTCTTGTTAGACGAATAATCTGAACTTTTTGTTAGTATTCGTTAATGTTAGAATTAATATTGTTGTTATGAATTAATATTGTTAATATTCGATAGTAATTTCTTTATTGTATTTCTTGTTTGAGTTACAAATAAATGTTTTCTGACTTTTCTTTTTTTATAAGTTTTACAGGTTAATTAATCTCTGAAAGTACAAAACCAAATTCAAAAAATCCTTCGCAGTTACAGCAACGCGGTTGTGGAATGCCAGAATATAAGTTGCACAATAAAGCACGCGGACGAAGCTGCGGGCTAAAGCTAGTTTAATCATATAGTAGCTTTGCTGCTACCACTTTTGGGACACGTAGAAATCGATAATTAAATGGTATTACAAATAAATCAATTGCAGTTGAAAACAGGTAACATTTCTCTTACCTAAGTTCTATCACAACCGTTGGTATATTTACTACCCCTTTTCAATATTTTCAGACTATAAAACCATATCGTATAACTAACAAAAAACAACAGAAGCATAGACAAAACTTAAAACAAAACACGAATGCAGCGGAGCAGACATTAAAAAACATCTTTTACGACAGAACATCAAACAAAAAACCGTAGACTCGACATTTAAGCATCTCCAAAGGGAAAAAGGTACCTTCGTTTCTTGGAAATTAATTAACTTAGGTAGTTTGGAAAAAAAGGGGTTGGCATTAAGGAGATGGACAGAACTCCTGCAACTGAGCCCCAGCTGACAATGATTTATTATATGTTGTGTGCCGAGAGAAAAATGTAAGAATTACCACTAACGTTGGCATCAACGTTAGTGGTAATTCTTACATTTTACATTTTTTCGAGTTGCATAACTCGCCGAGGTATTTGTAAAAATAGACGAAGGGAAACATTCGTTATGGAAGGGACTATAAAAACTTGGGAAAAGACTCATGGAAATAATTGTTTCAGGCCTAAACGAACCAATTTGTTTTATAAATCTGTTAGCTAATAAGTCACCTAATTAAAATATGGAGAATCTCAAAACCTTTTTAACAAAAAAAATACCGACTTTGACTCGCTTTTTATGTTTACTTAATTTCAACAGAATCGGTTCACAATTGAAAATTCTGTGAGCAAATTATCAATACGTCCTTGTTTTTTTTTTATATCTGACCACTATACAAAGTTATGTGTGGTCATACATTAAAAAAATATATACATGTCGAATTGAGAACCTCCTTTTTTTTCGTCGGTAAAAAAAGGTAAATTATCCATTTATCCTTTTAAGCACAAAGAAAGTATTTTAAAAAGGTTTTGTGCGTATAGGGAATAGGATAGGATTTTATTTATTATTGTTACAATTTCTTGTTTTTCCTTATTTCTCATTTTTAATATGCGGGTCACAAATAAATATTTCGATCATTCTTGCTTCCTTTCTATCTTTTTTTTGGTACCCAGCTGCATCTGGCTAGACTGCAAGCCGACTCCAACATTTTTAGGCAAAGGCTAGGCAACTTGTAAATGATAACTTAGTGAGTTTTCTACTAACAGTAGGAGCTTAGGTGACCGGTAACCATCGGGGAAAAGGGTTGTTATTTTAATAGCGCTTAAGAAGTTTTGATTAATGTCCTCCCACGATCTTAAGTACCGGCTGTGGCGATCAATCATCCACTTTATGCTTATCTTAATAGTTCTACGTGATTTTTTTCACGCTCTCAACGTCTTAGGAGAATATATGCCGACGAAATACTGGTCGAAATACGTCTGACTAAGGTATAGAAGTTTGGTCTTGAAGTGATTTTCGGTTGTTTTAACAAAACAACCCTCCATCATTGTTTTTCTGTAGGGTAGTGTGTAGTAAATTTTTAGGAACTATAACTTCGATATAGTTCATTGGTTGCAGTCATTATAAATTACTTTACACTAATATTGTAAAGGCGAACGTTTGTAGGTGTGTGTGTGTGTTTGTTACTTCTTCACGCTCAAATGGCTGGACGGATCTGGATGAAATTTGGCACAGATATAGATTATAGTCAGGAATAACACAAGGGATACTTTTATCTCGGGCATATGTTTCCCCTCTCTGATAATTTTCGACTTTCACGCGTTCGAAGCCGCTGGCAGAAGCTAGTAATTAATAAATGCCAACAATTAAAAGTATGAAGTAATTCAAAGTATGAAATCCAATCTAAGTCTTAATAATTTACTTAAGAGTCAAATACAACAACTTAATTGGTAATTATGTGTTTGAGCCGTTTGAGGTTGAATCACTAGGGCCATGGGGTCCGAGTGCACACCTAATATTTCGGAATATCGCCAAGCGGTTGGTCGACTCTTCACGAGAGCAGAGGGCTGGTTTTTTTTTTGGCCAAAGAATCAGCATTGCCATCCAACGTGGCAATGCTGCCAGCCTTCTGGGCACTTTTCCTGTTGACAGCGGTGTAGACGAATTTTTTGACGCCCCGTATTAGTTTGTAAATATTAATGTACATATGTAAATAAATAATTTTTAAATCTTAAGAGTCTGTATGTTTCGATGTTGTCATGTTTGGAAACGCTTTGTCAGTCTTTCCATGGATGTGCCCTAAAAGTTGTACAAATTCCGGTATGGTCTTTTACGAGGTCAGGCCGAGATGGTGCACACCGGATTGATAGTTTTAGTGGAGTGAAAAATCTGGCACTACCTGGTCTTTTCCTCAAAAGTCTAGTCCCTTTTTAATAAGTTTATTTTTATTTTTTGTTAACGGGGGAAACATTAACAAAAAAAAAATACTACCGACTTCCAAATAAAAAAAACTACAAAGTGAAAAATAACTTTATTTTTGGAAGTCAGCGTCTTTCGTAGGTACTGTGAGGACTCTGCTTAACTAGAAGGCAACCTACTTGCCTATAAAAATACTGGCAATTGGTATTACTTGAAAGGTAAATGAATTTAGAATAGAAAATAAGTGAATATGTTTTGATTGTGAATTCTAGTGGAGCCGCCCAGAAGGGAGGCATATTGTAAAATTCTTACAAAATATATAAACTATAAAAGTAATTTGGTAATTTATTTAAACACTTCTGACTACGCCTTCTACATTTGGTGGAGAATGTAGAAGGCGTAGACAGAGGCTACCAAAATTAAATAATTAAATTACTTTTATAGTTTATATATTTAGTAAGAATTTCACAATATGCCTGCCTTCTGGGCGGCTACACTAGAATTGACAATCAAAACATATTCACTTATTTTCTATTCTAAATTCATTTACCTTTCAAGTAATACCAATTGCCAGTATTTTTATAGGCAAGTAGGTTGCCTTCTAGTTAAGCAGAGTCCTCACATGAGCTACGCCCCTACGAATAGACGCGCAGAATCATTAAATTTGCGTTATGGACACCGGCTTCCAAAAATAAAGTTATTTTTCACTTTGTAGTTTTTTTATTTGGAAGTCGGTACCTATGCCAGAATAGATTACCTGAATATCATGAAACTTGACCATAACCGAGATCTGCGTACCCCGTGATGTTATGTTATGAAATGGTATAAACAATAAACAGACATGCGATTGCAGCAATCCCGAGAGATTTGCCGTATATCTTCGAAGTTCTTCATCAGATCTTGACCAAATTAAAATGGAACCAATTTCGAAACATACTTTTTCAAACAAAAAAAACATACATAATGTCGAACATAGAACATCCTCCTTTTTGGTAAGTCGATTAAAAATAGTCAATAACGCATCAACGGCTAAACGATTCGGGAATAAGACATCACTGGCAAAATGAGATTGTAGCTAACGGCCTACTTTATTAATAAAGCAATTTGAAATGTATCACAATATTGTTAACCGGATATGACGCAAAACAATGCATTTAAAATCATTAAATCATTTCATTCTCCGTCTGTACACACGTGCACAAAGATTCCGTGTCTCGTGCAATCTTCGGTGATCCGATATAACACGTTTGATACGGACGGAACGGTGAGACACAGGAGAGATTGCTTTCAAACGATATCCGATATATGCATCTGGTTTGCGAGGGTTGTTCCCTCGCTTTGTTGTGGAAATCGGAATTGAATATTTTGTTCAGCTTAGATATATTATACACCGTGTGTTTCTGGATGGAAATAGCGAACACTGCAGGGTCTACAGGATACGAACTAATCACCTGACGTCTCTCAAATCCTGCATCGCGCAAACAAAGATTTCGTTGTCATCTTGTTGAAACCAAAGCTCTGCCACATCAATACCATTCAACTGAGGAACAAAGAAGTCGGCAATCATGGATGTATAGCGCTCTCCATTGACGTTCTTGTGGTGGTGGTGTTTTGCCCGATAACGCTTCATTCAAGCCAGTCGTAGCGCCCATATGGCCGACATCTTGTTTACGCACTAATTGCATAAGAATTTCTTCTCAACAAAGCCAATACCATGGAAATTAAATTGATTTGTACGTGTTTTTATTTCATTAAACTTCTATAATAAACAAACCTTTCTCAAACATGCGAGCAGCGGCCGGCAAAAGTTGTATGAAAATCCATATCTGTCGTTTGTAGCGGCCAAATAAATTACATAGTAAATTCATATCTGTCGTGCAATTTAAAAATGGAACGATCTTTTACTCCGAAACATGACAACCAAGGAGGTAACTTATCAAAGGTTTTATTTAAATTTCGAACTGCCTTGCAAATAGAATAGTACATTACTGCAGCGGCCAGCAAAAGAGGCATTCATGGACGAACGTGTAAATGTGGGCCGAGGCGAAGCCGAGGCACACATACGTAAGTCCATCAATGCCTAGTTGTGGCCAAGGCTTGTATAGTGCTTTTCTCAAATAATGCGCGGAAATTAAAACTAAGTATTACCTAGAACTCATTTTGTCAAATACAATTACTTTTCAAAATCAATGACGAACAACAATAATTATTCCCGCGTTAGGCTTAGCACGCACTGCGATTTTTATTCGCCCGATTTTATTCCGCCCATTATGCGGCCTATGGAATTGTATGAAGCCTCACGCGTTGCGGTATAAAAATCACGCGGGAATAATACTACAAACATCCGCGCAAATAAAAATCGCAGTGCGTGCTAAGCCTCAAAGTATTAATTTGTTTTTTTTCCAATAAACAGCTTTCTATTTGCAAGCCAGTTCGAAATTTAAATAAAACCTTTGATAAGTTACCTCCTTGGTGGCCATGATTCGAAGTAAAAGATCGTTCCATTTTTAAATTACACGACAGATATGAGTTTACTATGTAATTTATTTGGCCGCTACACACGACAGATATGGATTTTCATACAACTTTTGCCGGCCGCTGCTCGCATGTATTTGGCCAGTACTGCAATTTCGATTTATCTGGAAGAAGGTTGTCAAAATAATGCTCAAATTTCCAAGCATGTTTGAGAAAAGCACTATACAAGCCTTGGCCACAAATAGGCATTGATGGACTTACGTATGTGTGCCTCGGCTTCGCCTCGGCCCAGATTTAAACGTTCGTCGTGCAAAATAGGCATTGATATGCCTCGTTTGCTGGTCGCTGCAGTAATGTACCTACTATTTCTCAAACATGCTTGGAAATTTGAGCATTATTTTGACAACCTTCTTCGAGATAAATTTGTTGTATGAAAATCCATATCTGTCGTGTTTAGCGGCCAAATAAATTACATAGTAAACTCATATCTGTCGTGTAATTTAAAAATGGAACGATCTTTTACTCCGACACATGGCAACCAAGGAGGTAACTTATCAAAGGTTTTATTTAAATTTCGAACTGGCTTGCATATAGAAAGCTGAATATAGAAAAAAAAATAACACATTAACACGGGAATAATTATTGTTGTTCGTCATTGATTTCGAAAAGTAATTGTATTTGACAAAATGAGTTCTATGTGCAACTTAGTTTTAATTTCCGCGCATTATTTGAGAAAAGCACTATACAAGCCTTGGCCACAACTAGGCATTGATGGACTTACGTATGTGTGCCTCGGCTCGGCCTCGGCCCACATTTACACGTTCGTCCATCAATGCCTCTTTTGCTGGCCGCTGCAGTAATGTACTATTATATAGCTAACAAAACTATATCAATATAGTGAGCCATTTGGGGTTGAAAATTAGCTACATGAGATTCGAGTTTTTCAAAACATCAGAAAACAGTTTGTCGACTCTTCAAGTGACCAGCGGGCTGGGTTTTTCTTTGGCCAGAGAATCAACATTGCTTTTCAACGTGGAAATTCTGCCAGTTTTCTGGTCAACTTTCCCTGACATCTTAAATGTTTATCTATGATATATATGTGGATAATTTTTTTGATGCGCAATGTCCCGTTTCCCTCTTTCCTTTTTTATACGCGTTTTAGTTTATTTTAGTTGAATTCTGATTCAATAAATAAACTACAAGAAGTTAATACAAAACTATATACATACCTACACAAAATAAATAGTAGAAGATAATAAATTCAGGTTGTTTTTTCTATTAATCATTTGATATTTCTTCGGCAGATCTGTGTTTATAGACATACGATACGCAAAATAATGTGGAACAACGTTTCTTTCTTTGCATTCAGATAACTTTATCAAACAAACCATATGCTACACATTCCAATGAATTCAATACAGTGTTATTGTGTATCTAGATTACTTGGACCGATGAAGCGTTCGCTCGGAGTGTAGTCAATGTAGGGTTGTAACTTCGCCACGGCCTCCGCAATTGCGGCACTTCCGCAATAAATCGTGCCTCAGCATTGGCATCGACCTCTGCTTGTTTTAGCCAGCAACTTTTTAGTGGACCTAGTTTATTTTATGAACCACTATCAAAACGCTTTAAAGGTAGCAAAGCCGAAAATCTCTTTATGTGAAATATCATTTGCACTCGATTACCAATTTTTTTATTTATTTATTATCCTATCTTGTCCTAACGGTAGGCAAGAGCCTTTCCTATATATTTCCCCATATCTTTCTTTTCTTTCTTTCTTTAAAGTTATCTGCTGTCTTCTCCGGTCAGGAACGAGTCCAAATCGTCACGCCGTTTTTTGGGCTACCTGGGTTACGACATCCGTTTTCACGGACCCATTGCGTCACTATATAATGTATGTGAATGTGTCCATCAATGCATCTGTGCTTATGCATCGTATTAATGTGATCCGCTCAATTTAACTTAGTAGATTACCAATAAGGTAGATATTTTACCAATTAAAAAAAAGGAGGTTTTCAATTCGATTGCACAATATTTACTTATTCGAATGAGGGCTTCTAAACAGGTGTGGCTAATTGCATGAGTGTATGCATGTATGTTTGTCCACACAAATTTCGCCGGAAGTAGTATTTTGATCGTAATCATTATTTTTAAATTTATTAAGTATCTCTCAACTAAGGGAATAGTGCAAGTTTTATTAAAATCGGTTCAGCAGTTTTTAAGATATGAAACATACAACGAAACTTCTTAACGACAAACAGCACGAATGTGGTAATTAAGTTATTATTGGTATTTCCTCAATCTTTTAGGTACCTTGCCATAGAAGTTGCTCAATTTTTAGTGATGGTATACCAAAACTAAAAAAAAAAACAGAAGTCAGTGACAAAAAATAAAGAAAAAGCAAAACGATTTCCGAAATTAAAGTTATTTTGCACTTTGTAGTGTTTTGCTTTGCATGTCGGTTAATTTTTGAGAATAAGTTTTTTATTTAGTTAACCTCCGCCTCCGCTACCGCTAAATGACCTCCGTGTGGTACATCCCTTATTCAATGTATCAAGATCGAAGCGAGGCGTACACGTACACTGATATGAATTTGTGCAATTTAGTTACATGCTCACTGTGCGTTCAAGGCGATTTGTGTATCTCAGTCGAAGCCTCCTTTTGTGGGAGAAGGTAAAGTGGTATCAAGATTTAGTCTGGCTCAAATCTGTAATACGATTGAGGTTTTGCGGAGCGAAAACGTACTAAATCTATGTTTGAGTTTGCCATCTATAAACAAAATAACACCATCTTCTAGTCCTTGGTGAACTATACGTCATCAGTGACTCAAGTAAATACATACCATTCATGTATTTACCTTGCAGGTATTAATAAATACTTAATTTTTTTCGAATGTATAATTATTAAATAATTTTCTAACCTCTTATTTAAATACTAGCTTTGCCCACGGCTTTCTCCGTGTGGTTGTCAACTGTACCACAAAACACCACACAAAACAAAATTGTAGCTATGTTTGAGTGAAACATTTTCTTACCATTTATAAAGTCAAGCTATTTTACAACATGACGAGTATAAATATTAGATGTACAAAAAAAAATCGCCGTCATCGCCTATTAGCTTGGCCCCAACATTGGAGGTACTTGAACTTTCAATATAAAGCCTGTCTAAAGTGTCTATACCTGTGGCTGTATCGAGGCTCCGTAAATCTACAGATAAGGCACGGCCCTAAGTGGCCCGGCGGCCAGTGACAACACTTCAGCTTGTAGACGTTCGGGATTTACCTAGCTAGGGGGGAGACAGTTGGTGAGATGGTGTGGATGTGGCAACGAACTAACGAGGATTCAATACATATATTTATTGTTATTTATTCATATTATAAAATATTTGAAAATTGAATACCTCCGAACTTTTGCTACGAAGCGTAGTTCAATGCTTTACACGTATGCTACGTCGTAGCAGCGAGCGCTACGCTTGTGCTACGAAAACGCTACTTGACTTCGAGAGGGAATTTGTGTTAGTATTAGATATACCTAATATAATAACTGAAATTCATTAGTTTACTTTCACAAATCCAATCTCCGAGCTGCTATTAAATGCTAGGAAAACTCAATAATATTATACCGTACCAGACTTGAGAATCGAATTCAAGACCTGTTAAGACTTGTTGTCTGTGTGTAAATTAGTGCAGAGATTAATTTTCATAAATAAATAATACTCAGCAGTAGCGCATGCGGCTACTAGACCATCGAAGCAGTAGTTCTTCTCATAAAAATTAAAATATAAACTCAGCAAACACAAAGTAAATTGATGTTGCTCAACCTAAATGAACTTGCAATTATTCATAGACTAGCTTCTGAAGGTGGCTTCGCCCGCGTAACTGTAGGAAATTATGCCAAGAGAACACATTCCCGGGATAAAAAGTCCTAAGTGCTATAGAAAATCCTATGTGCTATTCCAGACTATAATCTATCTCTGTGCCAAAATTCATCCAGATCCATCCAGCTGTTTGAGCGTAAAGAAGTAACAAACATACAAACACACACACACACAAACGCAATCACAAACTTTGACCTTTATAATATTAGTGTGATGTGATAATTTTAAAATCATTGCCACATCCATTACCTTGTACCCCTTGTACCCGAATGCCGAAGTGATCGCAGACATCAGATACAGGTTCGAGACCTGACGATGCATCGGGGAAGCACTTTATCCATCCACCGTGAGGCTTTACTCAACCCCATTTTATTGCCTGCCGTCCAACATCGTCCCAATGGTCAATACCACCATCTTCCTTTGACCACTATCGTCCATTGACCACTATTTGTAAGGAGGGCTTTCAGAGGACAGCTCACCGATTCGTGTTTGACTTGACTTGACTTTAGGCGGTAGGTTAGATATGAAAGGGGTATTCAAGGAAAGGCTAAACAAGGAAGCCAGCGCTGGAGTCGATTTCAGACGATTGAAAGCCACTTACATAAATGCCTAGCTTTTCTTCGCACAGACATTCTAATTTGTTTTCGGGTTCAAAAGTATGCTATGTGATTAACCGATAGTATGGCTTTATATCAAAGAAGGAAACGTAATCGGAAACAAACAACAGAACTTCTTTTTAGGGTTCCATACACAAAGGGTAAAAACGGGACCCTATTACTAAGACTCGAGTATTAGGTCACGACACGCACTATAGTTATTCTGCAGGCGATAAACCTTACAAAAAGCTCATCTTAGGGTTAGGCACTACATCCGATCCGTGTCCAAGTAATTCCGCCCTTACACAACGTCCTTGCTTCACCACCATTAATTAACTTACAGCTGAAATTCAAACACCTGTAACATTAAAAGCAATCCCCCCAAAATCAGGTAGAACCTATATCGACGCACATTCCCCTCCTGCCCTGGAGAACATCATGAATTATAAACGAAGCCGGCATCACAACGTGATCCAACGAATTTCCATGCGTTATTCACGATCCCTTCCTATTCCTATACTTTTGATTTTTCGATGGCATTCCCATGTCCCGTACTTTCTTATTTGATCGTACTTAGTTGCAAATGTGTTTTTCGAAAGCTTTTGGAACATTTTTTGGTTGAAAGTTTTGCAGTGAAGGGTTCTAAATTGTGTTGACAGAATGGGACTGGGATGGAATTATTTTGCTTATAAGAAGAAGGTTATTTTGTTTATAATTTGTACACTAAATTCTCCTCTGTTTTAATATTGTCGCTTGACCGGTGACGTTATATCATCATCATTATTTATCTGCCTACTCCACTGTCCGTCTGTCTGTCTGTCGGTGACCAGCCTGTATCTTATGAACCGTGATAGCTAGACAGTTGAAATTTTCACAGATGATGTATTTCTGTTGCCGCTATAACAACAAATATTAAAAACAGAATAAAATAAATTATTTAAGTGGGGCTCCCATACAACAAACGTGATTTTATGCCGTTAATGGTACGGAACATGCGCGAGTCCGACTCGCACTTGGCCGGTTTAATAACATTTCATTTTGTGAATTCTGTTAAAAATGTTAGGTTACCTAAGATATTTTGTTTTTGTTGTGTTTTTCATCACATTTCACACCTGTACTTTAAGTAGGAATCCTTCGAAAAAACAATTACGAACAATTATGATAAACTTCACAATCAAGTGTTCCACAATCTCTTAGCCACACCATTTTTTTGTGAGAAATTCTTCTAAATAAAAACAAGGCCCTAAGTATTTGTCTAAACAGTAAATAAATAAGACAACGCCGAAAACTTTTAGAAGATAAATAATTTATTTGTGAAAATATGAAATAGCCAAGTTTCTGAGTCCGTGTCTTGATTTGATCTTATATTTTTTACGGAAAACTTGTTAAGAAAATAATATAATATTATTTAAGAGTCTTGTTTATGTTTGGTTTCAATGAAGAGATAATATTTCTTAGCCGAGAGTCTAGCTACGTAGCAAGAAATTCAAGGTTCGGTCGATCGACAACTTGGGCCGAGTTTCTGACCTCTGAACTATCGCAGAATTAATGTGACAAATTATCAAGTACGCGTTATCTGCTGTGATTGGCTGTTGAAAATAACGTGTGCTTCACAATTTGTCACATTAATTCTACAATAATTTAGAGGTCTTAGGAGTTAAAATTCTGCTATCATACCTATTCCTACAACATTGTCTGTGTTTGTTTTTTTTTAACCAGCCACTTACCATTACTTGGACTGATTTGGTCCGTCAAAAACTAAGCACTGACTGCAAAAACCTTTCATTTATTCTCATAATAATCTGCCTGCCTTTGTCCCATGTTACTATTTTTTTAATTATATGTAGGCTCTTGCTTGACCACTATCTCACCTGATGACAAGCGTCGACGGTGAAGAACGTTTGCCAAGAAGTAACCTACTCACTCTTGACCTAAAGAACCCGAGGTTGTTGCTATCGGGCAACACAGACGCCGGCAGGGAATTCTACTCCTTAGCTGTAGGTACGCATAATGAAAGTATTTCCAAAACGTTTAGTGCTTATGGGTGGGATGTCCACCATGTACCGATGGCGCATAGCCGTACGTCTTGTTATCCGTAGATGAAAATATAGGGTCTGAGCAACTCTTTCGTTCTTCCATGATTCTATTTCCATTCACTCCCATTTCTTTCATGTGTTTTATTCTATTGTTTGATGACGGTTTTGTGCGATGTGCACACGCAGCACTCAGAAGTCAGGTCCAGACAACTGTCAAAACGCTTATATTTTCTGGCAGAAAGTTTTAATAGTATAGACGAAACGTATTTAAGACGCAATTTTAACATCGGTATTCACTTTCGCACTAACAGATAACTTTATAAGCAAAAAGAGATAGATATACTTTTGTCTAAGCCATCTTTTGTGCCAGATAGAGAGAGACAAATATCAGTATTAGATCTGTGCCACTGTCATATCGATATTATCGAGTTTAGTTTTGGAGCGATCTACAAATTTGGTCAAATGTCTGTAAGAATCGTCCCTGACTGCGGCTAAGTTTTTCGACGCTTTTTTAGGGATTCTTTAAAATTATTTAAAGAGTGAATGTGTACTCGTACAAAGAGTGAACGGATCAGTCATTGTAAGTGTACAATCCCACTCTTTCGTGACTTTTCTGTGCATTATACGCGTTGTATAATAATGTTTATTCATACCTTGCGAAAAAACTAGGTACATCATGAGATCAAAGTGACAGTTTTTGGTACACTTGTACGACTGTACAAACAGGTACTGATCAATATTATATAGTATGCTAGATCTTGTGCAAGACTGAAAAGAAAGTTTTCAACACACTCTTTCGTAAAGTGAGCCTTATTACATCGCTTTTAGGGCCATAAGCCGAGTTATAACACACAAAGGTACGTTGAATATTATTAATCTAAACGTATGTAAATGATTGTGTAACCTTAGCATAACTTCTTAGAGCTAATTAATTGATTTCGTTGCAGGTTGCCTTAATATTCGGTGTTATTGGTGCGTGTAGACAACAAGAGCTTTATAATATTACAATAAAGGATGTAGTAATCCGAAAGCAGACTCTATTCACAACAAGGCGAAAATCAGTGACAAAATAACGCAAGCCATTAATTTGTAGCCAAAGGCAAAAAAGTTTTGCCCCAAACCACAACCATGTACATCTCGTAGGATGAGTTATTTGGTTCCTACTGTTCTATGATTTGCCTTTGTCGCCGACATTTACATACGAAGAAAACGAAAGCATACTGTTCTATGATTTTCCTTTCTCGCCAACATTTACATTACGAAGAAAACGAAAGTATCTACTAAAGATGTGGCAAGCACCAATGTAACACAAACTGTGAAATTGCCATCCAAATCAATCCAATATCGCTTAGAAAATTGTACGTTCACCAATTGTTTTAATAATTAAACTATATAAACAATACATGTTTGTTCTTTCTCGCAAATTTGTTGAAAAACGTCGTATGAAACTCGTGAGCTCTACTCATTACACGCTCGGCTGAATTACGCCCTCGCCTACGGCTCAGGCTGCAACCCACATCCTCGCGTTTAATGATCAACTTAGCTTACTTGTATCATAATATACTATTACAGACGAGTATGTATATAAAAGTAATAAAATAAATAATTACAAAATGGTTTAAACATAATAATTTAAAAAAGTAAAATGTGAAAATAAACATGATTCATCAACCTGTATCCATAGATGGGTCAAGGGATAGCGATAGCATGGTTCATTCGATTCAAACGCAGTGAACACAAGCGAGAATGTGGTGAAGGTGTCCAGTTAGATCGTTTTATATTCTCTCTAAATAAGTACTCTAGGAAACCTGTGCTCAGACAATATTAGATAAAAAATACAAATAGCAAATAAACTTTATGAAATAAATTAAAGTAAGTAAAATAAAAATACAGTATCGATAAATCTTTCTTGTGATTTTTGTCATATCTCTAACACCAGAACGTAAGTACGTAAAATGTCATAGCTCTATCAGCAAACGCATAAAAGTTAATTTTTTCACTAAATGGTTTAAATGATACTACACGTCTTTGACGTATTAAGAACTAAGATTCCTTTATGCGGGACAGCCTATGAAATGTATTCCTGCACAATAATTTAAAGTATGCTAGTCGATAACTCACCTGTGGAAAGATATTCTTTCATTATTTTCAGTTAATACGCTCATCCCACTCTTGCAACCGATAGCCACACACGACATGGTTCATGCAGATAATTATACAATAACATTCTGCCTGATCTACACGAAACATATGCGTGAAAACAGCGAAAAACTTTAATTACAGCTGCTAACCAATTGGTTACAACAGTGACTAAAAAGTTATCTCTTGGACGTTCAGGATGGTAGCGTTAGTCTATGTTTGTCTCTTTTTATTTCATAGAGTTTTTCTATAAGCAAGAACGAAAGAATTGACATTTCATTTTCGTCGTAAATACGTGACCTCTAGCCTAGAAGACTAGATATTATAGAAACTCTCTGTTTTCTGGCATTTGCTGAATTGACGTTAACGTCATGTTGAAGTCTTATTCATAAGTACAAAATAGACGCGCCGCCGCTTGCGTACTTTGTGTCATAAATTACGTTTTCCAAGTGGAAGAACTCTCGCCAAAGTGGCGCCAACTAGTGACGTGACTTTTCCTGAAAACCCCCATTAACAGACAACGTCACTTTTCATTCTATATTTAAAGCATTGTGAAGTAACTATACAGTTGAGAAGTGGCAGAATATTGGCCAGCTACAGTCTAATTTGTATGTCGAGTGCAACATCTCCTTAGTGTGGAGTTTGAAGAGTTTTCTTTCAAAAAGGAAGCGGGGAAGTGTTGTCTTGTTATTGTTTAGAGTTGCAGACCGGCGGGGGAAACGACAAGACAACTATAGTAAGTAGTTTAATAGTCCATCAACATGAACGATGTAAGCTATACTCATTATTTTATGGAGTTACTTGCATGTTCTTCACCATAGAGATCTACCTTTGCTTTGGAATAAGCAACTAGCTTCTTAGAAAAACAATATCGGGATATTTTAAAGCAAAGTTTAATTAGAAAATAATAAAAAAATAATTAGTCTATAGCTAATCTCCGTATTGTTGCTATACTAGGCACGAAGTCCCGTTATTTTTTTCAGTATTCATCTTTTGGACTGACCGAATCCATCCAATCCGACATTTATCCAAATAACCTAGTCCAAGTAACCCTGTTTTAGTATCTAAAGGAAGAAAATAGAGTGGGCGTATTTTATCCAAGCTCGACGCAGTGTTCCGTTAACTGCACAAGGAAAAAATACGAGCTACAAGACGCTTTGACGAAAAGATTAACATTTTAATTGCGTTACAGTCCCTTTTATTCTAAACGGCCTAAGAAGGTTTATTCCTTGTTTAAGTTCTTGGTAAATAACGTTTATTTGTTTAATGTTATTAATTCGGTGTCCTGTCTTGAGCAAGATTGTATTTGTCTTTTCACATTGAATAGTATGACTTTCCTTAATTACTCTCTTTCATAATCATTTCAGACAAAAGACGTCCACTGTTGGATGTAGGCTTCCACCAATCGTCACCACATCACACATCGGTCCTGTGCTTCCGTGTGGTCCGGTCTCGCAAGCAGCAGACATCCACAGTCCTCACCAAATCATTGGCTACTCCCACCCAACTAAAAGAAAACTCAAGGTAAAAGCCCACCTCATAGGTATCTCATTTAAAAGAAACGACAAAGTAGATGGATTTACGCAGTGGTTAATGAAAATAACAATGACAAGAAATATTTATTCCACATTGTGCAGAACCGCACTTTGTTTTACAGACTCACACGCCGTGCATTCTGTGCGCTCAGCATATTGCACTTATCATTAAAGGTAATTTGTATAAGTACATTAATTCAATAAATCAGTGTTCAACGGACATTCGCCGTGGTCGGTTTTATTTTATCATCATCGCCATAGAATCACCTCGGCATCATCATTTAGTGTAGGGATCCCCTACATTTACTTTGGTCCTTCGAGCCGGATGTTTCAGCGTTCGCATCGCTTAGTAAGGAGTGGCCTTAGTACCGTATGTTACAGTATTAAGATGATATTCTTTGAGATGATTGCCGCCAAATGATTGATTGAAGGTGACGATCGGATTGAAAGAAAGAACGATCGGATTGCTTGATAATGATTTGGCGAAACATTTTCTCTATTTCTGCCGTGATAAAATAACAGGATATCGTTGGGGGCATGTTTGCATGATTATAGGTCTGCTTCTGATAGAAGAAATGCTGTATCCTTGCGCAGATTGTAGGCTATGAGCGGTACTGATGGAATGAGATGGTAATATTGTAGTCCTCACTTTTCGAAATAGATATGATTTTGTTCATCTCAAACAATTCGTTGCTTAGGTGTAGTACCTTGATTTCAATGATTAAGTAGTTAGAGAAGACTCTAGCTGACACTTTTAGTAAACGGTACACACATCAAAGGACAGTTCGATATCAACCAACACCTAACCAATATCATCGCCACCTACTAAACATCTAAACAAGAACGTTCCAACCGCCCGTATACAAAAAGCAGATACAGTAAAGAAACTTTATGCTAAACCGAATGCACTTGCCGTCGCCGGCAAACGCCTAGAGTACGCCGTGACTTGAATACTGAATCACCGACAAATGCATACCTACTACCATATTGCAACACTATGCCACCGCAAAAACTCATTCCACATTCACACCTTGCAACACTGTGGTATACACTGCCGGGTAAGTTACCGTCCATGAAACTAGAGACAGTACAAAACCGGCAATGGAACACAGACAAGCGATGCTGTCGTTATATACTGTCTGTGATGTCTCGTTGTGAGGGATTGGATCCCATTTCGAATTCCTTCCCCGTAATGGGCGTAAACAAAGAGATTATTACGAGCAGATGCAATTAACATCAAAAAGATACAATGAAAGAAGCTGGGCTTTAAAAGTTTTATGAGTAAATACCGCTATAAAAACGAAGCTGGCGAAATTAGAGCGAGGAAGTGTAAGTGCTTATAGAATTTCGTGATCGTGGGTGAGGAATGTTTGAAAAATACTGTAATTTTGGGCCTAATTAACTTGAACACCACATCTGTCAGTTTATTGTGGTGGGGTTCTAAAGCGCAATTTTATAAGTAGGTAAATCTTGCATGTAATTGTTACCTATGTTTTACAAATAAATGATTTTGATTTTTAAGCGTTTTTCATGAAACTCGTAAAAAAAACATTTAAACTAAATAAATTATGCACTAGTCGAAAAATAGTGCCAGTATTGTATTGTTTATATAATAACAGTAGCAGGTAAAAAGATTAGCCCTTTATAAAATAAAAAACGCGTTGCAACAACAATAAATTTATTACAACATAAAATATTTTCACAAATAAACAACATTTATCTACTAAAAAATAAAAAGTCCACATAAACGACTGTCTGAGCAACGATCCCCTATCAGGGGATTACCCGTTTTATAATGATTTATGATCATCCATCGAGATGAAATAATAATATAGAAAAATAGTGCTCTCGTTGTGTTGCCAACTTGGGACATTTATTATTAAAGAGTTTTAATGTTACGAAGTAAGATCATAAAACAAAAATTATTTAGTAAAAAAACTAATAGAACAAGACATATTTTATTAGCGAAATTCAAGAAAATGGTGTTTGATTTTACTCCGAATGTCGCGATATTTGCGAGTTCCAAATCGAATCGGATTAATTCGAATCAGTTCCAAATTGGCAAGGATTCGAATCCAATTCGATTTGATTCCAACTCGAAGATATATCATCAACCACAGTCTAACAAATACGATAACATTATCAAGTTAAGATCGCCAGTATCCTCATCAGCAATACAGCGTCTAAAGTACTCTTTAACAGTAGGACAGCAACTCGCTAAGGCTACAGGCCTTGTCGCAGCACTCGGTGACGACGAACCTCTTGCCCCTTGAGGGTAGGGACATACCCCGGGCCTTGTGAGGAGCCATCCATGGCCAACCGAACTGGCCCTCCTGCTCTTTGTAGTATGGTGACAGAATTGCATCTGGAATCAGATTTATGATGGTTTTAGTGTAACTTGCGAAAACTGCAGAATTTTTTGGCCAAAGAGAATAGAAAAGATTTAAAGGTTATTGCACACTAAATTAGTTGTACAACTTTTGAGAAAGACTTTCCTAAAGAATATATTTAGAACTATATTTAATTAACTTAGTTGCAACTAGCGAGAACAGGTGACAACGGACCCGAAAAACCTGAAAACATGGAACTTTATTTTTTGGACTTACGTTTAAAAAGCTTTCATCTAACTGCAACGAATCCACCGTTTTTACTCTTGTTTGTTCAATTGTTCGTTGGTACAAGCTTATAATATGACGATGGTGAAAAGAGTTAGGTACAGAAAATACTTGTGTATCCAATTAAAAAGAACTTATTAAAACCTCTGAAAAGTTATGGATAAAGGTTCCTCTTCTACAGTCAAACTTTTGCGTAGTTCATTCCAACTTTAAACAAGTGCAACTACCTTCAATATCTTCCTGAATCAGCATTAAAACAATTACTCTTGCTCAATGCACTCAATAGGAAGATAAATCCGCTATACTATGGAGATACATTCAGATAGCATTAAATACTGATAGATCGGTAGACCGCTTGCGTAATAAATTGTTCCTCTTACCCGACTTTTACAAATTGCAACGGGAGATAAACAGCTGGTACACTATAGAAGAGCTTTCTTTTATTGTGAGATGCGCTCGCTTGGGGCTTGAGGATATTGTAATAATCTTTGTATTGACTGTAGTTGTACAACATTTAAGGGTTGAATCTATCCTCTTCGAATACCGACGAATTGATGGTGACAACCTAGCGGTTAAGAGCGGCATAAAGGTTTTTGTTGTTGGGTGACAAATAAAGATCCTCAGACATTTGTAATACCAGGGACGTCCCTTATGCCAAATACGCAATTGGACGTGGAGTCACGGCCCGGACACCAGCCCGATATACAAGACAATCCCAGAATCATCGAAGTTGTGTTGTCATCTCAGCTGAAATGCCTCATCTGTTGCACGCATACTTGTTGTCTTGAAACGGAACACAAAAACAGTTCCTGACGGAAGAAATAGGTACGTATGATGTGAGCACTTCCTCCGGCGAGCTCCATCATAAAGAGCTCTATTATCTGTATACTGAAACATCCTATGCTAATAGAGATATGTGGAACAGGGTGGAAAGTCCCGCAGCCTCAATTGAAAAGGATCCTCCAACCAGACGGCTGTTTTATGTGTTGTTGAACAAACGTCCCGATTGTTGTTTTCGGGCTGTTGCTACATGTTCAAATCGCGCAAAACTTTGATAGCGTGATGCAGGAATTCGATGACGTCAGATTTTTTTCGTAGCCATAATATGGCAGTATACCAGATGTGACATCAACATGTTAATAAAAGGATCAGAAAACCCCAACTTACTATACATAGATCCGGAATCTGATCGCTTGCTCTCCGAGCCGTTGTCTTCATAACATAAGAACGCCAGAGCTCTAGCGAGTGTCCTGCCACAGTAGACCTGAGGATTTGCGTCCTGGAAAGCCACCTGCCCACCACCAATGTGCGCTGCACATAGTGTGATGGTGCACAATGTGGCAAGAAGGATGGATTGTTGAGAATTCATCTGAAACAATACAATTTATCTGGAGTTACTGCAACATCGTGTGCCTAGCCTTTTCGCAATTAACATTGGGGTTGGTTCGTTTTCAGTCTAGCCGGATGCAGCAGAATGCCCGTATTTTGCATTGGTCTGACTATCTAACAACCTCTGTTGTTCTCGCACTTGTAAACGATTGCCGAGCATGGGGTCGGGTCGGGCAAAAAGTTGGTTTTTCCATAAGGAATTTCAGGAAAAATTTGTGACCGTAAGGAGTTTAGAAGTTAGCGGAGCGACACATAGATGAGCGCCAGCCAGCAAAGTCGGTGGTTTTAGGTTTTTTTCAAGTCGCTACTGTCCCCTGTCGTCACTCTCGTCAACCTTGGAGAGCACGCTTAGTCGTGTCTGATTGCCGTCATCGGACTATGAGTGTGAGGAAACAGAGAGTGCACATGGGTTTGCGTACACTATTCACTACATATTATAATATAAAATCCCCTGTCGCGTTTGTACGCGATAAACTCAAAATTTACTGAACGGATTTTCATGCAGTGTTCACCAATAAAAAGAGTACGAAACGAGGAAGGTCTTTGTGTATAATTTGTCACGGACGAAGCCGGGGCGGATCGCTAGTATTCACTATAATATCACCCGCGCCGATGGCTAGTCTCTGTTGAGATTGGCCACCATTAGCTAATAACCCAGTTAGGTATGGGGGTGCTAGTATTATATTATCTGTGGTACGGGGTAACAAGCAACCAGCTTGAGGTTATTAGCCAAACTGATGGTTTTTATATTACGTAATTCTCAGTAGCAGATTTTACCTGAATAATGGGCAGAGTCTCACCGCTCTAGGTACTCTGTGAGTTCCTTTAAAAAGCGACTGCTACAGTCTGCCTACCCTTACGAGCGTTAGATATGTTTATGAAATACAATACAGAAATTTTCCTGAAACGGGGCATTCCAGAAACTCTCTGTTTGTAATTCCTGACAGGAAAGGAAACAATTCCTACATTTTCCTTTAGTCGACTCGATTTACATGGATGCTAGGAATTCGACCCAGCGGATTGTAACTTCCATGTCCAGTAAACATTTAGCTACTATTTTTCGCTCTTCTCCAAGCCTTTGTAAAAAAAGGCTAGTTAGTAGTTTATTAAAATCGTAGGATACTGACATTAATAGGTTCAACCATTTCGTTTAAATATTACTCCAAAATGTAACAGCTTTAAATTTTAATAAGTAGGTACACGGCATTCGTATATTTTTGGCGATACAAGCATTACATACTGGCTGTATTACCGCAGTAAGTTGTCCAGGGTATCAAACGCAATAAATTCACATTGATATATAAATGGAGCCGAGCAGCCAACTGGCAAAGTAAATGTACAAGATTAAAACGACATATCGGAACTGGAAAGGATGCCCAACAGCTATGAGCAAATAAACTTATAAGGAGCTTATTTTTCTTTACGCACGTATAGTTTTGTTGTAAGATACATAAATGAGAGCACATAATATTACTGCTGGTAAATTAGGTAGTATTGAAGTATAGGACCTGTTTTCAAGTAGCGTCATATTGTTTGTTTCTGTTTTTATTAATTTATTATTTTCTTTTACATCAGTCATATCGCAAAGCAAATATTTATATTGCTTCTTACTTTAATTAAAGCGGTGTTTTTTTTTGTTTTTGTGCTCACACCATACATTAATATTATATTTCTAAACGTGAGCATTTGTAATTGGCTTTCTGGTGACTACTGTTTTCTTTTTTGTTTGTTTTTATTAGCTGTAAGTCCTCCATGTACGAAAATAAATAGATATACCTAAACTGCAGGTAATAAACTTCCCAAATAACGTCTAAGCTGTGGTCCCGTATATCGCAAGACTGGAGCCCTGATAAAGCTAGACAGGGTAGACCGAGGAAAAGATGGCTGGATGCCTTGGATGACTTCCTCAAGAATTGGCGAGATGAAGCACAACACCGAGAGAAATTTAAGGAATGGTGTGAGGCCCTTGTTGTGGGGCAACACAGGCTAAAAAAAAACATCTTGCTTACGTGCATGATGACTATATGTTTTGAAGATGTGTTGAAGTATGGAAGAAGAAAGAGAAGGTCTACCCCATCAGTGCTTGATTTCAGGCTGAACTTATGATCAGCATGTATATTTAAAGCTATTTAGACACTGTTCTATTTTATTATTCACTGATTCAGACGCACAGCCCAAACCACTGGAAGTAAAACGTAATAGATGTAGAGAGGCATACCCACCCACTTAATCAAAACAAAGCCGGTAGCTTTAGGCATAGTTGCACCCTGTAGTAGTTTGAACCACATTTCACCACATGTAATAAGGGGCTAGACTATTGCCAGAAATCCCAGACGGAAATACCCATATAGGAGGATAAGTGACGTTAAAAAAAAACAAACACGACGGAATTTGGGCGCCATACTGTGGGGGCCTCAATTTTTTTTCCTTCCATCCCCATCGAGTTGGGTAACAAAATGAAGGGATTTTAGAGCTGATAACAAAAATATAAACCTCTTATATGATTGATTAATTCGTAAAAGAATTACAACTAAAAAGTTGTAAATAAAAATATTTATACAATCAAAAAACCCGACGTCGGGTTTTTTTGATTTTATTAACTATTTTTTATTGTCTATCGGCTCGCGCTTGACCACTATCTCACCTGATGGTAAGCGATGATGTGGTCGACGGTGAAACACGCTTGCCTAGAAGGAACTTGTAACACTTTGTAAATTTATAAGGCACTAGGTACTGCTAAAGTAACTAAAATTATAAACTCATTTTTAATTAATTTAAAACATAAAATAAGAAAACAATTTACCTTTAACACCTTAGTTTCTCAAAACACCTTGATAGACTGTGGAAGCCTGAAGCAAAGGTTCCCGTTTTATACCCCCTGTAACGTGTTCCCTCAATAATAATTAATATTCCAATATGTCAATACAATAACAGTGGTTATTGAAATTTGAAATGTGACCTTGTGTTTAGTAAAGGCACGTAGACGTGTTGGAGGGTGGCTCCGTTTCTCACCTTTGTGAGGCGGGCAAATACATAGATTGCAACGGTTAACAAGAAAACTAGAAAGGCTCTGCCACATTCACTGGGGTAAAACTTGGCGTATTTTTGTAAACTTAATATTAAAACGATGTAAAATAGTTTTTGTTATTTTTACGAAATAATCCCTAGAAGTTCGGTTCCGATTGAAGGAGATGGATGGATGGAGAGGGCTATGCTCGGAGTTTCCTCGCGTGATCGAATCAGAAATGTAGAGATCTGCAAGTGGACCAGGTTTACCGACATAGCCTAAAGAATTGCCAAACTTAAGTGGCAGTAGGCAGGGCACATTGCTCGCAGAACGGATGGTCGATGGGGCCGAAAAGTTCAGGAGTGGCGACCGCGTACCGGAAGACGCTGCGTTGGGTGGCGCGAATCCGCTGGATGCGAGAACCACGGGACCCGTCAATGTGGCGACGCTTGGGGGAGGCCTATGTCCAGCAGTGGACGTCTTGCGGCTGATATGATGATGATGAAATAGATTTTTGTTTTAAGAGATGATCCCTAATCCCTAGCATTTCGACTCCGATCCGATTAAAAATATATTTGAGAGATAGAAAACTACACGACTATACTATAACAGAGAGCCATAGGAGCCTGGAAAAGTAAATTATTCCGGTGGGAGAGGCCACGGGGCTGAAGTCACGGAAAAAGGAAATTCAGTACTATAGATAAAAATTAAACTGACTTAAAGCAGTATGAACTAACGAATCTGTACCTAATTACCAGTATATAAAAGCTACATGATGAAAATCTCATTAAAATGGTACTGACAGAATTTTAATTTCCTCCCACGCTTATTACAACGCCAATTGGCAATTAACAACCCCTACAATAATAATTTCTACAGCCCATACAATCAATCAACCACCAACTTATCTGCAAACTTGCTATTACCTTGCCTAAACAGGGAGCCATCGTGACCATTAGTTATAGCAAAGGGTCTATCCTTCACAGACGTGCCCACACATCATCGGCTCGATGTCTGAAGACGCATTGCCATTGACTCGGAGGTACTCCGAGTGGAAATGTCATCGTAAAATCACCCTATATCAAAGTCTCCATTAAGACTTCGAGATTTAGGCCCTTTATATTTACGTTGAGACAGTTTTTCGTGACAGCAGAAAATTTCTTAATGGTTAATTCGGTGAAAATTTTAGTATGGCTTGTGATTCTTATATGAATTCCTTCCTTACTAAAGAGTTAATAAAACCCAACTGAGTTTCGATTACGGTTGTCAAGCTCAACGTAGATAAGCCTAGTATATACGCTTGAGATAATGTTATAGTAAAGTGTGTGCGCAAACACAGGTGCATTCGCCGATCCTTTACTCTCGTCAAGAAGTAGTCAGTTAACGGACAAACTAAGCTCAGCTTACCGACTGACAAACATCGTATAAGGCGCATAGCAACATCCAACTCTCACATCTTCCAAATTGTCTGGAAAAAGCAATAAACAAAAGCATCCATATTCAATCGGATAGTCTAAATAAATGTAGCAAATTCATCAGGTGTACTAAAACCTTAATGCTCCAATCTTACTATGGCGTCGCACTGGCGCGAATTCCTATCTGGGGCGCACTTAAGCCGTCAAATAAGGTGAACCCGAGTGGAACATTGGATGTGACGTCCCCCCCAAACACAACGTTTGCTGTCGTTCACTTCATTTGTTAAAAGTCTATTCCGCTCCGCTGAACGATTTAATGGAGATCAGTGAGTATGACGTATTTGAAATATAAACAAAATTGTTATACAAACTTCCGCTTTTAGCTCCATTGAACGACAAACGGGCGCGCTTTGAAGTTTCCCTCATCTTAAGTGTTATTGGTAATTGCTGTCCTTATATAAATATAAGTTGTATGAATGTAATAGGCGGAAGAGTAAGTTTTGATAGCGCCGTTACATAAGTAGGTAAGTACTTATATATTCGATTCATCTGTGTAAGTAGATCCACATATCTAAGTACTTTTAACAGGTACCTACTTATGTACTGTATGTTTCATTAAAACCAGCCAACTGCGAGTCAGACTCGCGTGCAAATGGCGCCGCACGTATCGTTTTTTTTTAAGGTTATTTTAAAACTAATATATTTATTTTAGGGTTTCTTATAATCTATAAACTATATCTTTCTGTAAACAACTTTTTTTTTATTTCAAAATGTTCCACCAAATTTCAAACGGGCCTGCGTAGGTAAAGGTATAGGTGTAGGTACTGTTGGACATCTCTATTGTACGATTGTATTGAGCAATCCCTAGTATGTAAGTTGTCTATTGGTTGTGGTCTATTGTGTCTATGGTGGTAATGGAAATAAAGTGAAATACACGCTACATATCGAAAAATGGCTTCCGTGGTTTTAATCTAATCCCAATAGCACGCTTCCACTGCGCAAAAACATAAGAGAAGAAAAGTTAAATGTTGAATAAAAGCAATAAAAAGTCATACTATGTGGCATTGCGGATAAATGCAAGAAACAGTGAAAGTTTATTTTGGTAAATCTAGTGCTACTTTAATCGACCAACAAAATGGAAAAGTTGTTACCCATATTGAAGGAAGGCGATTCGTTTTCAAACTGGAAGTACCGCGTAAAAATGCTACTGCAAGAAAAAGAAGTTGAACATACAATAGATAAATGTTACAATAAAGATGACGACAAAAACTTCCAAAAGAAAGACAATAAAGCAAAATGCCTTATTGTGCAGTGCCTGAGTGACAAATATTTGGAAATAATTAAAAACAGTGATACAGCATTAGGAATGATTGATGCATTAGAACAACTCTTTGAAAGAAAAAGTGTATTCAATAAACTACATCTTAGAAGGAAATTAATAACCTTAAAGTGTGCGTATGGTACAAAATTGCAAGATTTCTTTATGTTATTCGACGGCTTGGTCAGAGAATTGACTGGCATTGGTAGTAATATAGAAGAAGAAGACAAAATATGTTACTTATTAGCGGCTATGCCACCAGAATATGAAGCAGTTATAACATCTATTGAAACTATGTCAACTGACAGCAAGATAAATATTGAATTTATAAAAGCAAGGTTGTTGGATGCCGAAATCAAATTTACAAATAAAGAAACAACTTTAGAAAAGGCATTCTCATGCTATACATGTGGAAAAAGAGGTCATAAATCGTTTGAATGCAACGTAAATGGACAGGGACAAGGTGACAGAGAACACGGACAAGGATATTATGGGCAAGGAAGGAATAATTCAACATCATATGGACGACGACCAGCAAATACCAGAGGACGAGGAAGAGCATGGCAGCAACGACCAATAACACGAGGACGAGGAAGAGGTGCGCCAAGTAGAGCAACCTATGCAATGGATGATGAGGAGGTAACTAATGATCAGTGGGTATTTACAGCTTTTGGGGAAAAAGAAGAGGAAAAACATAATGATGGTAAAAATAATTACAGTACTAATTCAATTAAGTTTATTATAGACTCGGGAGCCACCGAACATCTGATAAAAGATTATTATAAGTGTTTTATGTTTGATATTGTAGAGACTACTGAGATTAAAATCTATGTAGCAAATGGTGAGTATTTAACTAGTAAAGAGAAGGGTAAAATATCTGTTACTTGGAAAAATGAACAGATTACTATTGATTGTTTAATTGTTCAAAATCTTTCATATAATCTATTATCAGTTAGGCAGTTATTAGCCAAAGGTTTACAAGTAAAATTCCATGAAAATGTTGTGTCAATTTGTAAAGGACAAAAAGTTATTCAAGGACAATTACAGTCACGGTTATATATAATAAATTTAGAGATAGGTTCTAACAGATGTATGTTGAGTGGAGAGAAAGACAAAGACATCTCTTTATGGCATAGACGGCTGGGCCACTTGAATAGAAAAGGTTTAAAAATTTTAGGGTTACCAGTATCTAATGAAAAATGTGATAGCTGTACGCAAGGTAAGAGCACAAGAAGAATTTTTCAAGAAAAAGGAAAATATTCAAAACAGATAGGAGATTTGATACATTCGGATGTATGCGGCCCTATTGGACCAGAAAACATTAATGGAGAAAAATATTTTCAGGTTATAGTAGATGATTATTCTCATTTCGTTACAGTTAAATTATTGAAGCTGAAAAATGAAGCAGAACAGAATTTGATAGATTATATTAAACAAGTTAAAACACAACTGAATTTTAAAACTAAAAAGATAAGACTGGACAATGGAGGTGAGTTTACATCGAACTATTTTAAAAATTACTGTAGACAAAAGGGTATTGAACTGCAGTATACAACACCTCACACACCAATGCAAAACGGAACCAGTGAAAGGATGAACAGGTCATTATTAGACAGAACAAGGACAAAATTTGCAGAGACAAAACTACCGAGGCAATTGTGGGGAGAAGCTGTATGTTGTTCAGCATATGAATTAAATAGATGTCCTAGTAGAGTATTGAATTACAAAACACCAGCTATGATTTGGCTTGGTTCAAATAAAATTGACAGAATAAAAGTGTTTGGATCTAAGGCATGGAGAGTTACAATACCAAAACCAAGTAAACTAGAAGCAAGAGCAGAACCTATGATTATGGTTGGTTACACAAAGTCCGGATATAGACTGTGGGATCCTGAAAATAACAAAATTGTTATTTCTACAGATGTAGTATTTGATGAAAAGAAAACTAAATTTACTACCAAAGAAAATGAGTTAGAAGGAAAAAGAGAAGAAAATGAAAAGGAGAAAATGTTAAGGTATGAAGATGAAGAGAATGATAATCAAGAAAAACTACATGACAATGAGAAAAGAATAAGGTATGAAGAAGGGATAGATAACCAAAAGAAGAATAAAAATGAGGAAACACCAGAAAAAGAAACTGAAGAAAATAATAGAGAAGAAGAAGGTGAATCAAGAACAAGATCTGGCAGGATAATTAATAAACCTACAAGTTATCAGGACTATGAGTTGTACACAGCATATTGTTTAATAACTAATACTGAAGATGAAATACCACAGACTTATAATGAAGCTGTAAAAGACAAGGAATGGAGAAAAGCAATAAATAAAGAAATTGAATCATTGGAGAAACTAGAAACTTGGACAGTTACTGAAAACAAAGAAGGAATAAAAGCTATTGACACTAGATGGATTTTTAATATCAAAGAAAATGGTATCAAGAAGGCAAGATTAGTGGTAAAAGGTTTTCAAATAGCAGATAAATATTTTGAGACAAATTATGCACCAGTGGCTAGAATGTCCACTGTACGAGCATTCTTAGCACATTCAGTACAAGAAAATCTTCCTGTTTATCAACTTGATGTGCCAACAGCGTTTTTAAACGGAATATTGGAATCAGATATTTATATTAAAGTTCCACAAGGAATTAATGTCAAAGGAAACAAAATATTAAAACTAAGGAGGAGTCTTTATGGATTGAAGGAAAGTCCTAAGTGTTGGAATAAACAGTTTAACAATAGTATGCTAAAAGCAGGATTGAAAAGGTCAGGTCATGATTTTTGCTTATATTTCAATGAGGATGTGAAACTCTTAGTATTTGTTGATGACATATTATTAATGGGAAAACAAGAGGAAATAAAGAGAATAAAAGAAATACTATACAAGGAATTTAATACAAAAGATTTAGGAGAGATACAAACATTTTTGGGTATGGAAATTAAGAAATTAGAAAATGGAATTAAGATAAGTCAAACTAAACAGATAGATAAAATACTAGAGAAGTTCAAAATGACAGAATGTAGAGAAGCATCTACACCTATGGAAGCTGGCTTTAATGCAGATCAAACTGA
Source organism: Orthosia cruda (assembly GCA_964057195.1). NCBI lineage: Eukaryota > Metazoa > Arthropoda > Insecta > Lepidoptera > Noctuidae > Orthosia > Orthosia cruda. The sequence continues at coordinate 37,496,204 of OZ059838.1, forward strand.
AAACATAATTAATGTACCCTATAAAGAACTTATTGGCTCTCTTTTGTTTATATCATCAAATAGTAGACCTGATATTACATTTGCTGTTTCGTACTTAAGTCGTTTCCTAGATAAACCTACAGAAAACATTTGGAAAGCAGGAAAGAGAGTATTACGATACCTTAAGGGCACCAAAGATAAAGGTTTAGTATATAGATGTAAAGGAAGTCCCAAGGATTTGATGACATTTTCCGATGCAGACTGGGCTAGTGACAAATGTGATAGAAAAAGTACAAGCGGCTGTGCAGTTTTCTATTGTGGGAAACTGATCTCTTGGTATTCCAAGAAACAAGCTTCAGTTGCCTTATCAACTGCCGAGGCAGAGTATTTAGCAGGAGCTCAAGCAGTTTGTGAATTTGTTAATTTAAGGGGTGTCTTGTTGGATCTCAACTCAGGAAACATTTGTTGCAAATTATTAATAGATAATCAAAGTACTTTAAGATTGATTGAGAGTTATGAGAATAGCAAAAGGTCAAAACACATAGACATTAAAGCTCACTATATAAAAGACATCATAGCAAAGAAATTAATATCATTAGCTTATGTGGAAAGTAGTAAAAATATTTCTGATATATTTACTAAAGCATTGTCAAGTAATCAACATTCTTATCTAACTTTTAAAATGAATATAATGTAAGTTTAAACTTAAAACTAGCTTCTTGTTGTACCACTGAGTAAATAAAAGATATTTTTGTTTGTAAACTATATTTTAATTAAACTGTATTTCTAAGTAGGTAGAAGTATAGATATAAAAAAAAAAGGGGGTTCTAACTTAGTCTGAGTTACATTGTTATTTTGTGTTTCTGAATACTGAATAGGTATTTAAGTTGAATGTTTTAAGTAAATTAACAAATGTAGTAGTTCAGTATTATATTTTATTGTGTTAGACTTAGGTATAAAGTGTGTCTATTGTCAGAGTAAACAGTATTAATGAGAGACAATTTAAAATTATTTTGTTAAAGAGATTTCAAATTGAGAGGGAGTGTTGGACATCTCTATTGTACGATTGTATTGAGCAATCCCTAGTATGTAAGTTGTCTATTGGTTGTGGTCTATTGTGTCTATGGTGGTAATGGAAATAAAGTGAAATACACGCTACATATCGAAAATGGCTTCCGTGGTTTTAATCTAATCCCAATAGGTACTACGTATTACAACAAGCACCATCATGTTGGATTGACAATCACTCAATTCAATTCAGTAAGATTTCGTAGTATATACTGACACACCGAGATTTACTTAGGGTCCAGCCACCTAGATATGCATGCATGCATGCGTGGTACGAGACAGGTCAGGCTAGGACACGTTTTCTTTCAGTTACTGTTCACCGCAAGTAGCGAACTCTGTTATTTATTATGTGTAAGAGGATTTTACTGGCGTGTGATATGAGGTCCAGAGTTCTAAAGTGTCACACCTGGAGGTTGATACTTTTTTGTGCAGCGGCAAGTTAATTGATTGTGCCCAGTCTCCGAGCCATTCGCCCGTACACCAGATACTGTCACATATTTTATGTATTGCGCTTGCTCCTGACGCTCCCATTGCCTTTATGATCTCAGATGTTAATAGGTCCGGCTCAGGTGCTTTCCTGTCTTTGAGCTCAGCAATCGCCACTGTGACTTCAGATAGCAGTATAGGAGGTTCAAGATTTAAATTATCCCATGACATTGGCACACGTGGCAGTGTGTGACTGTGGGATTTTCCTATAGAGATCCTCGCAATATTTTCGCCACCTTTCTGCTACTGCGTCCAAATCCTGAAGTCGAACTCCATTTTCATCTTCAACCACCCAAGTTTTGGGTTTGAACTGGTTCGAGAGGCGTTTGACTTTCTTGAAGAGATCTGAACTCTGTACTTTCAGTGCGTGGTCTTCAATTTCCTGGCAGATGTTTTCAACATGGTTGTCTTTGTCGCGGCGGCATAGTAATTGTATTATTCTGCTCAGCTCCGAGTATCTGTCACGATCCGCCTGGTTTTTCAGGCCCGTCAGTTTCAGATCCTTCCTCTCCTGAATCTTGAAAGCCAGGATTGCTTGCGCAAGGATGGACAATGCTTTTTGGTAATTTGGTCTACGGTCTTCCATATCAAGTCCCTTAGGTGATTCCACTGGTCGTTTGCACATGCGTTTACAGATGGTGGCTATTCCGCTATGGCGTCGTTGATGCCTCTACAGAAAGCTGGTTTTTCCAGCGGCTCCAGAGTGCGCGGTGTTTCCAGGGGTCCTTGTTTCACTGTTTTTAAGCGCAGGGCAAATTTGGCCACCAGAAGACAGTGATCGGAACCAGTCTGCACCAGGGAAGGTTCTCACGTTGGAAATCGAGCTTTTCCAGCGGCTATTGATTCTGACGTAATCAATTTGATTGCGATATCGATCACCTGGGGACTTCCACGTGTAGAAACGCCTTGGATGTTGCTGAAAGCAGGTGTTCATTATGGTCAAACTTATGGCGATGCAGTATTCCAGTAATCTCTCTCCTCTCTCATTTCTATCGCCCAGCCCAAACTTCCCAACCCTGCTCCTGATGTGATCATCCTCCATCTCTCATGTGTGTCTCGGTTATTTCCAACAAAGCCAGTTTGTGGATTGCTTCTTTTTCCACAATGTGCAGTTTTCCCGGAGTCAGAAGTCCACGGACATTCCAGGTTGCGATCCGTCGTTGTTCTCAGATGGAAAGGTTCGCTTTTTGTTCACACCGGGTAGCATGTCTACTAACAGGGACTCGGTGGCCCGTGTCTGCAGCAGCTTCGGTCACCAATTTCACACCATCCAGCCCGGCAACCGAATGGCGCCGATTGTTAGTCGGATCGTCCAACAAGGCTCTTTGAGTTGTACTTTCCATAGGGGGATTTTCTTGGGTATGTACACGTGGTGGCCACCCAATCTTTTAGAGGCAATTTCAGACCTCACAGCCATTGTGAGCCACTCCATGCAGTGATGGAGTTAATGGGTTAGTTAACCGCCGCCCGTGACTCGGCGTTAAAGGTTTTACAGCTTGTCCTTCTCTTCTCCAGGCAAACCCTTCTCCTTTCTCATCCGGGCTTGGGTCGAGTTGGATAGGCGGAGTTAACTACTTATGATAACATTGAGGACTAAAACGGTTTTTCACAGTTATTGTTTATCTATTCATCTATATGGATTGTAGTCGTCAGCAGCTGACCAAAATGTATTGCGAATAATTTAAACGGGACCACACGAGCATCACCAGTTTTTAAATAAAAAAAGAATCATCAAAATAGGTTCATCTAGCAAAAAGTTTTTAGGTGACATACATAAAAAAATACAGTCGAATTAAAAATACAAAACCGCAAAATGAAAAATATCTTTATTTTTTGAAGTCGGTCCATAACGCAAAAAAAATTGGTACCTACGAAAGACACCGACTTCAAAAAATAAAGTTATTTTTCACTTTGTAGTTTTGTATTTGGAAGTCGGTAGTATTTTTTTGCAAAAAGTTTTTTATTTTTCACTTTTTTGTTGTACCTACCTACCTAATAGGCAAGTTAGTAAGGTAAATTTCATGAAACTTGAACATAACCGGTGAAATGAGAGAGCTGCGTACCCCTTAAGAGCGTACTGGCGTGATGTTATGAAATGGTATAAGCAATAAACAGACATGCGATTGCAGCAATCCCGAGAGATTTGCCGTTATTTATTGAAGAGTTCTGTTGTATATCTCCGAAGTTCTTCATCAGATCTTCACCAAATTAAAATGAGACTAATTTCGGAGCATACTTTATCAAACAAAAAAAAATACGAACATAATGTCGAACATAGAACCTCCTCCTTTTTGGCAAGTCGGTTAAAAATAGATGACCGCCTCCTTTTTGGGAAGTCGGTTAAAATAATAAAATTTCAATAAAAAATTGCACATACAAAATACAATAACAAGTAGAAGGAACAGAAAAATAGGTACCGAGGTGATGCTTATTTCTAATGAAATCTGTTCCAGCATACCTGCGAAAGGAATGATGAAAAAAGAGATGTAGACAATGTGTGTAGAGAAAGAAAATAAACACATAAAACAATACACAGTTACGTAATATACAATATTACAAATAAAATATACTGTCATATACATATAAGTATCAAAATAAATAACAACAATAAATACTAACAGGTATATCATCATCAGCAACCTTTTAATGTTGCCACTAATGGGAAACAGGTCTCCTCTCTGTGACAGGGCATGGGCCGTAATCCACCACGTGGGCCCAATGCGGGTTGGTGGATGTCACACGTCTTCGAATGTTTGGTTCTAGGATTTCTCACGATGTTTTTCTTATTTTTAATAATTATTAGGTATATATAAAAAGATATATAAAAGAATAATAATCCATTTTATATGTATCTATAACGGAATGGAAAGGTAGTGTTATTTCCATAGATTTAGTTTTTTTTTGCTACTTTCACTCTTCTTTTGAAAACTGCGAGTTTGGCAGTACCTAATGCCAGGCGGTAGCGATTTCCACAACCGCACCGCGTGCACAGTAAAGGAGTAGAAGTCGGTTGTGTGAAAAGGGGTATTAAGGAGATTCGTAAGATACGACCTGCAGGTGCAACCGAAGAATGGGAGATTGGGAGTAGGAGTAGCATTCTCGGAGGTAGAATGGAATTTTAGGGTTATGAAGGATGTTGACCAGCAGACACAAAATCCGAGATTTCCTTCGAAGTCGGATTGGGAGCAACATGAGTATCATGCGAAAGCCATGGCAGCCATTGCATAAGCACATGGTCATACTTTTTAAGATTGAATACGATAAAAAACTTAACGAATACATACTCGTACCTATATTTTACAAACGCTCAAGTTTATTTAAAAGCTCCTCGGTGGCATCCAAATAACAGACGTCGGCTTAGTCGATTATGGGCTGAATGAGAATTTGGGCAAGGGAAATTTGGTGTTCAAGTTCAAAATTCGTATGGAAGATACATTTTTTGTTTTATGAGGATTGACTATGACTTCCTTGTAGAAAATTATATATGTCATGTACCAAGTGATTAATAAATGCACTATGTATAATGCCCGGGCATTATGAATGTAGTTAAGTCAAATCAGGCAATGTAATAAATTACTGATTTCAAGTTCTATATTATATTTATCACATTGTCTGATCATTATGAATATTGCTTCGTAACGGTTGGGCAACTCGATCATTATGGCCAATGAATTAGTCCAAAAGCGAGCGAAGCGAGTTCTGGAGATAGGGTACCCAGACACGGATAGGTTAGGTTCGAAGCAGATGACGGGAGCTGAAGTGGGCGAGCGAACTCATCTGCCGACATCTCCTTCAAGTAAGGTTACTTTAGACCCAGCAGACAGAAATAGGACTTAAATAGTAATCATACTTACCTTCCTATATTGAAATAATTTAATAAAACACATTTTTTTGAATTAATATTTGTTTCTGGACATTTTATTGCCATGTATATTTTGATTTTGGTTTTGATTTCGGCACCGTTACAAGCGCCATGATCATACATGATATACATAAATGGTAAATATCCCGAAACGAATATTAATTCTAATGATTGTGAGCATGTCAGCTTAAAAACTTATATAGCACTTCTTATACTACCCTGCTCAATAAGTGATGGACATTATTCAGAAAGGCCGGTCAATTTAATTATTTCATTGGTTTTAATCATATTGGGCATATTTTAAATTGTCCGGGCATTATGAATAATGCCGTATTAATCAATTGGTCCATAACATATACATGGGCAGTTGCAGTATTCAAAATATGATTGCACCTTTCCGTAATACCATGTACCTATAGGAATATACACCTAATATGTGAATGTAATACTGTAAAGTGGTTTAATCAATGTAACAAGGATACGATATGCTGTGGCCCTTATTGTGGCAAAGACCTTATACGTATTTCTTACTACTAGACTGTGTACCAAAATTTTTTGTTTGGCTAAAATGAAATCTATCATCATACACCTAGGTTAGCTATTTCCTTATAAGCGGTAGCTAACCAAAAGCGGTCCTGGCGACAGGGTTTCCGCTGGTAGTGTGTCCTTGTCTGACCTCTTGCTAGCTCAACTAATCATTGGGTTTGGTAGAAATGGTAGAAAATTTTCTTTTTTTTCTTTTTATGTTATACCAAAACGAACAATTCATAGACTTTGACACGTATTTAAATTTTTCTAGAAAAGTATCTAAATATTTCTACAGTTCCTATATTTAATCAATTCCTTGTATTTTTAAAAATATTGATTAATACTGAGTAAGAGTAGTACTTTTAAATGTTTGGGCCTGGTAATACTAAATGTAGGATGGCGCTTTGCGGATTTTTTGACGGACTTTGTTCGAGTGAAATTCAGCGGCTGTTAATATTATTTGCAAATTGATTCCTAGTGAAATACAATTGGTGTAGTTTTATTTCTCAACTGTCTACGCAACTGGACAATATGTGAAATCATAGAGATCCTTTGAGGTATATTTAGCTGCCGGTATTTCAAAGCTTCGTCAGAAGACTGCAGGGTCATCTAACGCCTCTCCTTCATGAGCTTGAGAGTAGGATCAGAGAGCTTTTTGTTACAATCTATATGATGGTCTTGAATGAAACTTGAAAAGACTTGGGATTTGAGGACTTTTGAGTCCTCCCCCTCTCTTCGAACTTCAGATAACCATTTAATACTCCATCGTAAACTGCTCAATTCCTCTTCGAGTTCGGTGGTAATTTCGTCGGTCCGGAGTGTGCGCGTATTGTACGTTGTCAGGTCCAGTCGTTGGTATTTGTTGGGGTAGCCGGATCTCGTCCTGGATTCTTAGCACTCCTTGCCATACCTCATACCTCGACCGCTACCGTAGTCGAGGGTACAGGCTGCCGGGCAATAGGGGCTGTTACAAATGCACAGAGAACGCTGCTGCCCATTCTCTGGTTTGCCCCTTAGTCGCCTCTTACGACACCCACGCGCAAACATGGGATGGTAAAATTCTTTACGCCCGACACCATACGGTTAGTGATGTAGATACCAAAAAATATAAACACTTTTTTTATTAACTATAAATTAGGTAGGTTTAGGTAGCGCATTTAGGTAGCATCAACACATCGGAATACTTAAACTATCTTTTTTACAATCAATTTGTCCCGTGTTCTGTTTGGTCATGGTCACCTCATTAGAAAGAGACACACTACCAAAGGGAGCTCTCTCGCTCGGACCGGTTTTTGCACCATAGTGCACAGTCTAGTAGTAAGAAGTATAAGGTCTTTGTATTGTGGTCAGTAAGTAGGTATCATAGTTTCTATTAAATCTATAGACAATATTTTAATATCACCAGTAATTACTCCGTGTATATCAATACCTATCTAAAGTAGGTACCTTTTTTTGGGGCAAAAGACCAGGGATTGTGGGATTACAATCCCACAATCCCTGGTCTCACTAAAACCATCTCGGTGATCACCGTCAGCACGTAGACTTTATGTCATGATTTCTTAAAATCCACACCCCATCTGTGCGAGGACTATAATAGTGCTCTAACACACGTCCGGATTTGGTATATAAAAACACACGTCCAGATTTGGTAAATAAATCGGGGACTTTTTTAACGCTGGTCGTAGTTGGTACGGCCCAACTAGCCGGCAACCGTACATTTCCGGATATGGTACGGAGCAGACCATATCCGATGGGTAAACAAGCGGACCGAGGCGGACTCAATTAATAATGTCCGGCCGACGTCTCTAAACACGCTCGCTTAGGGTACAGGCGGCAATAGATACCTAATTTATAGCCTTTTTTCTTGTTCTCGTCATTTATTTATTCGTATATCCGCGCTCTGGAATGCCTTGCAGCAATTACACCAATGGAGCAGAAACTTATAATAAACTATATAAGTCCAGGATTCTCTCACGATATTTTCCTTCACCGTTATCAGCGACGACCAAGATAAACTTAGAAAGTGCATATGAATTGAAAAAGTCACTTTTTACTTGCCCGGATTTGAACCCACGACTTCAAGCACGAGAGGCGGGATCTTAGCCGCCGGGCCACTACGACATACATACAATAATAATACTTGAGTATAGCCCTCGCCAAACTTATTGGCCGCCCTGAAGTTGGTTTCCCGGATGCGCGAGGCACGAAACGGTGCTGTTTTTGTATGAGATTTTCTACTGCGCAGCCTCTACAGCCAACTTCAGGGCGGTCAATAAGTTTGGCGAGAACTAAACTACAAGTCATAATGATTTTATGAACTCGCAAACGACTTATAAGGAACTAGCACTCCGCCCGCGACTTCGTTCGCATGATTTTGTATTTTATTCAACTAAATTATATATTATTATATAATTTAGTTAAATAAAATACAAATATATTTAGTTAGTGAAGGCGATCAAAAATAAGCTACTGTTAAATCAATAATAAATGGGCTATCGTAGATATCTACGGTTTAAGTTAGGATTTAGAGAACAAAGAACCTCCTCCTTTTTGGAAAGCCGGTTAAAAATCTTATTCCTTGGGCAATAATAAATTGTCATCATTAGTTTTTCAGAATTACCCCCAGAAGATGTTTTAGGTGTGTCAACGGTTTTTTGAAGAATCTTACGGCACTAAGATGACCTCTCCCTCGATTTGGAACTACCGAGCTGGACCGTTTGAACAGTGCTGTTTGAAGGAGATATCGGTGAACATACACAAAAATTAATTAAGTACCTTACTAAATGCAAATTGTCTATTAGGTCCACCTAAAAAAAGTGAAAAACAAAAAATCTATTTTTCAAAAAAATACTACCGACATCCAACTAAAAACACTACAAAGTGAAAAATAACTTTCTTTTTCGAAGTCAGTGTCCATAACGAAAAAAATTGGTACCTACCAAAGACACCAACTTCGAAAAATAGATTTATTTTTCACTTTGTAGTGTTTTTAGTTGGAGGTCAGTAATATATTTTTGTAATAAAGTTTTTATACAATTAAATGTCTCTTTAAAGGTTGAATTTCCAAAACTCCTTCTTTAGTGCTCACTTACATCATTAAAAGAAGCTATGTGTAATTAAATACTTCAAAAATCTTGATCACCCCCTAAATAGTAATTTGGGGATAGTAATGAAAAACGAATAACTAATAGCAACCCACATTATTTATTAAGGTTAGTATTTGTGCAAAATTTCAAGTTTATTAAACCAAGATCTTCAACACCCACCTAATCATATTTTAGGGGTAGTTTCGAAAAACTATTAATGATATCCTTTATTATTTACTTACGTTAGTATTTGTTTCAAGTTTATTAATCCAAGAAATGAGATTTTCCGTATAAACTTTAACATCCCTTAAATCGTATTTTAGGAGTAGTTTTGAAAAACTTGTAATGACAACCTTTACTTTAAAATCAATAAAAAAAGTATAAAATATTTGCTGTTAGTATTGATGCCAAGTTTCAAATATATAAGCCCAACAAATTGCCATCTTTAACCTCTATTAGGGGTAGAATATCCGCAAATCAATAAACTCATTTTTTTTTTTTTAATCAGGAGCGTAAACCAACTATTTCAGATATTTTAACTTCCAAACCGAAGAAATTTCATATAAAGTTTCAACCCCTACTTTATTCTCCTTAGGGGTAGAATTTCTAAACCCTAATAATTACATGAATTCTTTTTATCAACTCCAACTCTAACTTACAAACTATAGAAATTACATACAAACTTTCAACCCCCTTTTTAGCCCCGTTAGGGGTGGAATTTCCGGAAATAATTACACTCATTGTTTTTTAATAAATCAGGAGCGAAAACCTACAATTTTAGATGTTTAACCTTCCAAACCGATGAAATTTCATATAACGTTACAACCCCTATTTTATCCCCATAGAGGTAGAATTTCAAAAAAATAATTAATGCATGGTTTTGTTTTATCTACCTAGAGATTAAATCTAAAATTTCACGTGCCCAACTTACAAACTTTAAAAAAATCATACAAACTTTCTACCCCCTTTTTACCCCCTCACTAGTCGAATTTCCAAAAACCAATATATGAATTAATTCTTTTTATCAACCAAGAGCGTAATTCTAAAATTTGACGTGTCCTACTTATAAACTGAAGAAATTACATACAAACTTTCAACCCTCTTTTTACCCCTTTAGGGGTCGAATTTCCATAAACCAACAAATACATTAATTCTTTTTACGAACAATAAGCGTAAATCTAAAATTTCACGTGCCCAACTTACAAACTGTAAAAAAATCATACAAACTTTCAACCCCCTTTTTACCCCCTCACTGGTAGAATTTCCAAAAACCAATATATGAATTAATTCTTCTTATCAACCAAGAGCGTAATTCTAAAATTTCAAGTGTTCATCTTACAAACTGTAGAAATTACATACATACTTTCAACCCCCTTTTTACCCCCTTAGGGTTGGAATTTAGAAAAACCAATAAAGACATTAATTATTTTTATCTACCAAGAGCGTAAATCTAAAATTTCACGTGCCCAACTTAAAAACTGTAGAAATTACATACAAACTTTCAACCCCCTTTTTACCCCCTTTGGGGTAGAATTTCCAAAAATCCTTTCTTAGTGCTCACTTACGCGATATGAGGAATCTTTCTGCCAAATTTCATTCTTCTAGGCCTAGCGGTTTAGGCTGTGCGTTGATCGATCAGTCAATCAGTCAGTCAGTCAGTCAGTCAGTCAGTTTCTTCTTTTATATATATATATATATATATATATATATATATATATAGATAGATAACATAACTTATCAATACGACGCATATATTCCCCGAAGTGTACAGAGAGTGTACCTTACCTATACTTAGTACATCCTAGGCGCGGATCCAGCCCTCAAAAATCGGTCAAGTGCGAGTCGGAGTAGGAACTCGCTGATGATCGATACAGTGCATTCCTACAAAGGAGATGTTTAAAAACTACTTACAAAGTGAAAAATAACTTTCTTTTTGGAAGTCGGTGTCCGTATTAAAAATTGATACCAACCAAAGACCCCGACTTCCAAAAAGTTAATTTAAAAATCAAAAACCCGACTGCCTTTTGAAAGTCGGAGGATACATTTTCGCGAGCTGGCTGATCAAAACCAGACGTATCCTCCGACTGCACAGCATAAATTTCTTCTTGTTTACATCTTTTTAGTTCGCTTTTTAAACAGTCGGGATATTTTTTTTATTTTATTTATATACAACTTTATAGTTAATTTTTTTTAGAACTAGGTACATTTAAACATATAAGTGTCATATATTTTTGAAATCACCTCTTAAAACCCTTTATTTTGATACTCCACACGATGGGTTTGGAAGGGAAAAGCAAATTTTCCCCCACAAAATGGCGCCCTAAATCCGCCATTTTTTTCTTTTCCAATTTTAATGTAGCCAGAGACACTCGCAGGGTTAAGAGGAATCAACGCGTTTGGTCTCTAGAACGCCAAATAGGAACAAACAATCATACATAGACTTAAAAACACATTACCCTCCATCGGCAGTCGGGTAAAAAGAAAATAATTTTTCACTTTGTAGTTTTTTTTTTATTATTCATTATAGACTCGCGTTTGACCACTATCTCGCCTGATGTTAGGTAATGATATGGTCGAAGGTGGAGCACGCTTGCCTAGAAAAAACCTATGCACTCTTTACTTAAAGACCCCTAGATTGTAGCTGTCGGGAAACACAGACTCCGGCAGGGAATTCCACTCCTTAGCTGTACGCACAGTGAAAGTATTCTCAAAACGCTTTGTGCGTATGGGTGGGATATGCAGCATGCACCTATGGCACATTGCCGTACGTCTTGTAGTCCGATGATGGAAAGGGCTAGGCGGAATCAAATTGTGCAGTTCCGTCATCCGCACACTCCCCGAAAAGTAACCGATAGTTGGAAGTCGGTATATTTTTTTGTAAAAATGTTTTTATATTTTTCACTTTTTAGTTGTACCTACCCTAATAGGCAAGTGGTAAGGAAAAAAAACACCACCACATAATACAATACCAGAATAAATTACCCGAATAACATGAAACTTGAACGTAACCCACAGAACAAAAAAACGCCTTCCGCCTTGTTCTTCTTCTCCTTCTGTCTTCTCTGTTATGTGACGTAACCGGTGAAATGAGAGTGCACCAAGGTGAACTGTATACATCTGTAATGGTTTTAAGGTGTTATGTGTAAATTAGTGTATAGGAATTCTTATGAATTTTCTATGTAATTTGTAGTGCTTATTATGGAAAAACTGCCTGAAATAAATGATAATTTAATTTAATATAATATTCCATTGTGTGATTAGGAGAGTTAATAAAACAAAAACATATTTTTTTTATGATGATCTCTAGAAATTCTTAATATTTCACAAAACTCAATAATAAATCGAAGCTTATCACGTCATCTATTGCAATTTATTTGAACCAATTTCTCTTTCTTCGCGTTGGGTGCCCGTGACAATACTTAATCTCTAGATTTCTATAAATGTATATCTGAAGAAAAAACTGTTCAGGAATTCAAAATCTATATTTTTACATATTTTTCGTCGGCAGACACTAAAAAAAATGCCATAATTAGTTTGGGTGTTCGCCACTGTTCTTTCCATAGTTGGATGCTCATTAACCTTTACGCTTTACGAAACACAGCATTTTTTTTTTAATAATTTGCTGAAGGCGGTGAATGGCGCGCGTTATATTTTGACAGAATAAATAGTCGGAACACAAAGGTTTTTTATCTATTTGCGTTTTTAATAAACGTGGTTGCCCAGTGAATAAGACCTCGCCTCTCTTGTTTGAGGTCGTGAGTTCAAATCCAGGCAAGTATAAATGATCTATTTATCTTGGAGATCGAGTTTTGTAGCATTATTTAGCATAATCATATTTTGATGCTTGCAACACTGTAGCTGTACTGTAAGTTAGTAAGTGGCTTAAAGGTCTCGTAACGAAGCCAGTGGCATAGCCACAAATAATTAAAAAAAAAAGTAAGTAAGTAATGGCGGCACAAACGTCAAATCAAACAAAGCGTGTGTTTTTCTGTGAAGCCTCAATCAAACAAAGCAAATCATTTTGTGAATTTCGTTGATAATAAGTATTGATCATGTCTCGTGACCACAGAAAAGACCCTAGATCTTTTTACAACAGAGATAGAGATTGGGACAGGGATCGCGATCGTGATCTTCAAAGGGGTCGGGACAGAGACCGCGACCGTGACAGGGATCGTAATGACTATAGAAACCGGCCTCCACTCCGCAAGCGAAGCCGTACGCCTCCCCGGAGAGATGACAGTGACAAACGCAGGAGTCGGTCACCTCGCAAGACTGATAAAGACCTCCTTGACGAGAACATTTTGAATGAGATATCCAAGCTTCCAGAGCCTAGTGAGCTGTGGGACAACCAGCAGTTTCAAGAGGGTGTAGGGTTCCCTTCGCAGGCACCCCCTGGCTTTGTGCCACTAGAGGTATTGTAACAAATGTGATTTCTACATTTATTAAGGCACAGTTATAATAGTTACAATTCTTCCCAATCTTCTTGGTCGCTCTGAAGTTGTCTACAATGTCTGCACAGCAATAATAAATCTCTTAGTAAAACAGCAGCATGACATACCATGCACATTGGCAAACCAACTTTAGAGTGGTTAAGAAGATTGGAAAATATACTGTAACAATGTTTGGTAATTCTTCTTGTTTCTTGTCTTTCTTCTATTCTATTACATTTTATACTTTTAGTTTATTAGAAGCTTGTTTTAAATTTGTAAGCAAGCATATTTTTTAACTGTAGTTGTCTTTACTTGCATCTTCATAACTACTTTATGAATAAGATTATTTATTTGCACACAGAAAAATATATTATGAATGCATGGCATGAAAGACATCATCTATCTGTTAGCATTTGGATCATATCCATTCAGATTTTTTACGTAATTGGGAAACACATCGATCTAGAATATAATATGGGAATAATTTAATCTTACTAATATTTTAAATGTGAATGTTTGGATGGATGTATGTTTCTTAATCAATCACGCCAGAAAGGCTGAACAGATCTGAATGAAATTTGGCACAAATAATTTAGATTATAGCCTGGAATAACACTTGTGCTATTTCTCTTCCTAACCCTGTGGGATATAAAAATACTTTTCACGCGGGCGAAGCTGCTGGCAGAACCTAGTGTTTTAATAAAACCTTTGAACTTAAAGGGTGCACCATCTGGAAACTACCCAACTAACTACCAGCCATCGTACTCCGGTATCTACGATGACTTCCCATCCGTGGGTGGAGTTCCACAAGCACCGCTTCCTCCGGACATGGGTGCATGGAACCAGATGTCATTGCCACCACCACCACCACAAGCAGCCCCACCTGCTCCCTTCCACAACAATGTTGAAGACCAGATCAAGAAAGAAGGTATGCGGTTCATTATCTTTTTACTCTTTTGATACTTTTTTTTTGCAGGTCTGTAAGAAGATTTTGTGTTATTATTTTAATGATAAAAGTGGTTTTAAGTTGTTCTTTTTCTAGGATAAAAATTGAAAGAATTCAGTTGGCAAGGCAAAGGGTTTTGACCCCATCAATCGGCAATCATGTGCGAGTTAAAAGACGAGATGTGGATTGCCTTCTATGTGATTGGTTGACTTCGGCAAGGCAAATGGTTTTGACCACATCAATCGACCAATCATATGCGAGATATAAGACGAGATGTGGATTGCCTTCTATGTGATTGGTCGAGTGATAGGGACAACGCTTTGCCGAATTCACTTGTGCAATTAGGCTGCTGTTTCTCTAAAAACATAAGTTAGATTTTTATTTTAGACATAACCAAAGCACAAAATAATGAAGCTGTTGCAATTTTATTGTTGTGTAATGTTTAAGGGGTATTAAAGTGTTTAGTTAACCATATTATCATAAAGAATTTGTATTAACATTCAAGAACAAGATTTAAAAGTCAAATTCATGTTTGTATAACTATGTATGAACACATTCATGTATAGTTTATTCTAACCCATGTTTATTATTATTATCTTGATGTCATTCACATCAAAAACTAACCTTTTTCTCTATATTATTAAAATAATGGCTTTAAAACAACTTGGGGAGCATTGGAAATTATTGTTTCTAGATATTGGCCAAATTGATTTTGAAATTTAACTATAATTTACAAAAAAAAATTGACGTAATTTTATGTATAAGTGTTTACTCAGGTGCACGTTTTTGGCTTTCCAAATGCATGAGTCTTATAATAATAATCCAGTAGAACAGTCGCACAGTATTTAGGCTAAGTATCTTCTCTATGAAAATTCAGCCAGTTTTCGAAAACAGGATTTCAGTGCATCCCTAAACTTAATAGTATGTAAATTTTATAAATCGTATTGTGTCATCGTACTCTCAAAAATCATCTTCATCGTCGGTACACTCTTGGCAGAGTGTTTGTGGTCACCATGTTGCATTGATCGGTCGCCTCACAATGCGACACCATCCCTCTCTGTCAGCTGTGACTCTGTGCATTCATGCAATCGACCGCTTACTGCAGTCTTGATCTGGTCGGTCCTTTGCATGGGTGACCAAAAAATGTATTATATTAAAATGTTCTATTTCAGGATCTCTTGAGTTACTCGTTAGTTTTGTAAATATATTTATAGGAAGTGCATCTACAAGTTACATGATTAAATACCGGTGTGATGAAACCAGCAGAAAATGGCAGCGGAAACATTCTTACTGCTTTAACTAATAATATGATTTATGTTCCGCCTACATCCACATTCTGCTATTTGCGATCCCTGCATGATTTTAAACCAAGTTCAAATATTCCAAAATGCTACTTGGAAATGCCTCTAGAGATTAATTAGCAGAATCGGGTCCATGACAGCTAAGAGAAGTCTTGTTTACATATTTTTGCTTTAATTAAGTATATTGTTGTATTGAACTTTGGTGCCAAGATTATAATACAATTAAAGATTTCTTGTCATCTGTTCACAATATGACAGTACACTTAATCTGCTAACCCAATATAGTTTATAAAATAACGAAATATTTTCGCAGCTGCCATCGAATCGGAAATGCGTCAACAGAAAGCGGCTTTGTCTAAACAGAGAGAAGACTACATAAAGAAAGCGAACACACTGAAGAAAGAGATGGACACCTTGAAGGACCAACGGAACGAACTGCGAGGCGACGCCAAGCGTTCCCCGAGCCCCGACACCAAGAGGTTTTTGAAGGAAAACACCAAGTTACAGGTTTGACTTGCAGTACTCAAAATATGTCTTATGGTTTAAGATTTAAAGCTCATATTTGTCTATACTATCTGCTTTATTGTAAGGCTTGTTCTACAAGATCTATAATGTTTGGCATCAATGCGTTCCTTATAGTTGGAGATACAGAATAAGTTGAAGACGATCTACAATGTAGTGGACATGTTGAACGGGATCATCGGTGAGGAGGCTCACGAGATCATGGAGGATGGCCCCGACACGGCCGAGCGCAAACGAAAATCTAGGTGCGTGTTTGTCCTAATTTTATATTTCCTTTTTATTATTTGAGATTTGAAAGTTTATTTCTTACTTCAATTACTCAAACATCTATAATCTGTTTTAAAATTATTGTTACTTCGAATGTTTAAGTGCACAGTGATAAACTTTCATACATAAGCATTTATAATTTTTTATGAGAATGTGTGTACAAACAAATAGTTTTTAGTTTCTATACTTCTCTCCCAATAGCAGGACTGCAATGCTTTATCGAGCTATTCGCTTTGACATATTGGTGATCTGCCTACTTCAACAAGGAAAAGCTTGGAGGATGCACCGATGGAATCTGCTTACACATTTTAATGCATAGGTGAACATTTATGGAAATAGAATGACTTGCTAAGAAATAATTGTATTAATTTGTAATATGTAAGCTTTTGTAAGATGTAATTGCTGTAATACATTAATCCGAATTGTTATTGACGTTCCATACACCAATCAATGATGCTTCTATTCGCCTCTCACTCGATTTTACCGTGTTTAAGCGTGAAGATAGCACGAGAGAAGAGAAAGAGTGCAATACAGGCGCCATTTTTTGTACCAAATGTATGTAAAACTCTTCGTATTTTTTTCATGTATTTTATTATCTTCTTTAAATGTTCGTTCTGTCTTGTTCTACAATAAATGAGGTTTATAGTATTTTGGTTTTATTGAACCTAGAGCTCCCAGATATTAAAAATAAAACATTTTGTAAAATTATTTCCAGGAGTATAATACTCACAGTGGATCTTTGTGTCTCTGAAGGTGGCTGCAAGACCCTGCGCAATCGCTATTTTTGTGTCAATCTTGAAGGTGAACATAGCATTGTATACCTGCCTCACTCACTCGCTTACGTTTTTTGCATCGTCCTATCTCGCTTATTGTATGCAGTATACTCGATGACAAACTGTTCCGCAGAGCCAACTTGAGAGACACAGATCTGCTATGACTATTATAAGTAAGAATTAAAACAATTTGAAGCAGTGTCATCGGATTCATGATTCTACACGATAAAGAAGAAGAAAATCAAGAACATTTGTTTTATTTTTCACAAAAATAAAATGAAGTGATTTATTAAATTTAATTTAAAAACTTTTTTTTTAAATTTCTGCCTAAGTCTTGGGAACCTTATCCAACTGCGGGCCTTTGCCCTGCATTGTGACAAAGGCTAAAATAAAATAAAAACTCCTACTACCAAAATGACACCAAGTTACATTGGAACTGATACGAGAATTTTCAACCGTTCCAACCATCATCAGCCATTTTCCGTGAGCAAAATACAACATCCTCTTGACATATATAATACCATTTTCGACACTTGCCTATAACATAGATGCACTTTCTCCAGGTCACCGTCGGCCAGCAAGAAGTTCAACTATGTGTACTATGACCCTGAGATGCACTGGTGCCGCGTCTGCAATGAGTTCCCGCCGACAGCTAAGGATTATTTGAACCATTTGCACTCGCCTGCGCATCATAAGTAAGTACCCTATTTGTATTTAAGTTTTTCTTCTCGTTTATTTAATGGTAAGTGTGTCTTGAAATTTCTTATTTGGTTTTTGATTAAGAATATAATATAAAATAAACTATCTCTGTGCATAAAATCACGTCAAACCGCTGCAGCATGAAAGAAGGAAACCCTAACAAACAGTTCCACAACATAACTTTGTAGACATGATCTATGTTCTATGTTAAAGGATTTGGTTTCTGCGATGGACCATTGTGCGTCGGTGCAGACATGATTTAAATACATAAAAAGTTGTTCCTTTTTATAGCGACTTGACTACTGATGAAAAAGGTCTCTACATTAAATTATCTGTATTAGGTCCTTGAGATAACCGGAAGACATTGTAGTGTCATCTTGAAATCTTACAAATATTATAAATGTGAAAGTTTGGACGGATGTGTGTGTGGATGTATGTATGTTACTCACGCCAGAACGGCTGAACGGATTTGGATGAAATTTGTCACAGAGATAGATTATAGTCTGGAATAGCACATAGCCTTTTTTAGGGTTCCGTACCCAAAGGGTAAAAACGGGACCCTATTACTATTATCTCATGAACCGTGATAGATAGACAGATGCAATTTTCACAGATGATGTAGTTATTTTGCCACTATAATAACAAATACTAAAAACAGAATAAAATAAATATTTAAGTGGGACTCCCATACAACAAAAGAGATTTTTTTGCCGTTTTTTTGCGATATTGGTATGGAACCATTCGTGCGTGAGTCCGACTCCCAATTGGCTTATAATGTTCCCCTGGGATAAGAAAACACTCTTCATGAGCGAAGCCGCTGACAGAAGCTAGTATAATCTAATATTAGTGATAATTAGACTAATTTAAAATAAGCTCCTCGGTAGTGCCTTGCTCAACACCTCAATTTCCGAAATATACACGAATACTTTACTTTGTTTGTGATTAAGTAACTGCATAAAAATCTTAAAATTGTGTTGAAGGATGGCTGCAGCGCATATGGAGGCACCGTGGCACAGCGTATCGGGCGTCAACGAAGGATTCCCTAGCTTCCCAGCTGCGCCCACCAAACGGACGCCCATCAAAGGTTAGTTACTTAGTTCCTTTATTTTATAACCGTTTTCTTAACATAATCTTTAAAGAAAGACACAAAGCTCATGAATATTGCACAGATATATAGGTATAATACTTGTACATAAAATTTTAAATAAAAACATACACACCCAACTAACTCTTACAAAACAATCACAAATGGAAAACAGATACAGAACTAGACAAGCAAATGACATAACGTAGCGGGCGCCTAGAACAAACTACGGCAGGAGTACGATTTTGTATGAAGGAGCACAGCTTTACAACAAATTGCCTCGGAATGTAAAAGATCAAAACACCATCTACAATTTCAAAAAATATCTAAAGAGACACATTTTAACGGATTTAAAAATTTAATCTATCTTCGGGTACTGTAATAATCTAACCTATTTTCTATTGTGTAACCATCGCGTCGCCTAATGTATTCTAATTTGAAATAAGTTTTTTTTCATATAAGTGAATGTAATTCTTTTTGAGAAATAAAGTTCTTAAACCACAAAAAGCGACCGGTACTATGACGTGTCAATGCCGTTATGAATGGTGCTATTCTTCCTATATAGCCATACACACACCATGATGGGTTTACCACGTCATAGTATGGCCTTTGTGTGGGATTAGATAAATAACCAATTACAATTATAATTAACTTTTGAAAATAACATAGGGTCTTACAATGGGTGGGGTATTAAAGCTAAAATAAATAAATAAAAGGAACCTTTGCCAGAAGGATATATCCTCTTGGCCTTGTCTCATTTTTTAGATAATATTTTATACCCTACTAGCTGACCCTCGGGGCTTCGCTCCCGTCAACTGCCTACCTACCCTGGCTACCCTGCCTACCCTGCCTACCATGCCTATCCTGCCTACCATGCCTACCCTGCCTACCCTGCCTGCCCTGCCCCTACCCTGCCTACCCTGCCAACCCTGCCTGCCCTGCCTACCCTGCCTACCCTGCCTACCCTGCCTAGCCTGCCTAACCTGCCTACCCTGCCTACTCTGCCTACCCTTCCCACCCTGTCTATCCTGCCTACCCCTGGCTACCCTGCCTACCCAGCCTACCCTGCCTACCCTACCTACCCTGCCTACCCTGCTCCTACCCTGGCTACCCTGCCTACCCTGACTTTCCTGCCTACCCTGCCTACCCTACCTATACTGCCTACCCTGCCTTTCCTGCCTACTTTGCCTACCCTGCCTTTCCTGCCTACCCTGCGTATCATGCCTACCCTGCCTATCCTGCCTACCCTGCCTATCCTGCCTACCCAGCCTACCCTGCCTTTCCTACCTACCCTGCCTTTCCTGCCTATCCTGCCTACCCTGCCTACCCTGACTACTCTGCTTACCCTGCCTAACCTGCCTACCCTGCCTACCCGGGCTACCCTGCCTACCCTGCCTTTCCTGCCTACCCTGCCTAACCTGCCTTACCTGCCTACCCTGCCTATCTTGCCTACCCTGCCTACTCTGCTTACCCTGCCTAACCTGTCTTTCCTGCCTACCCTGCCTACTCTGCTTATAATGCTTACCCTGCCTACTCTGCTTACCATGCCTACCGTGCCAACCCTACCTATCCTGCCTACCCTGCCTATCCTGCCTACCCTGCCTACCCTGCTTACCCTGCCTTTCCTGCCTACCCTGCCTATCTTGCCTACCCTGCCTACTCTGCTTACCCTGCCTACACAGCCTGCCCTGCCTACCCTGCCTACTCTACTTACCCTACCTACCCAGCCTACCCTGCCTACCCTACCTATCCTGCCTACCCTGCCTTTCCTGCCTACCCTGCCTATCCTGCCTACCCCGCTTTTCCTGCCTACCCTGCCTATCCTGCCTACCCGGCCTACCCTGCCTACCCTGCCTTTCCTGCCTACCCTGCCTATCTTGCCTACCCTGCCTACTCTGCTTACCCTGCCTGCCCTGCCTAACCTGCCTATCCTGCCTACCCTGCCTATCCTGCCTACCCTGCCTACTCTGCTTACCATGCCTACCCTGCCTACCCTGCCTACTCTGCTTACCCTGCCTACTCTGCTTACCCTGCCTACTCTGCCTACCCTGCCTAACCTGCCTATCCTACCTACCCTACCTACTAATTTGTATCTATCATCAATAGTTTTCTCAGCGCACGCCAAATAATGTATTTTACAGACAACATTTTGCTACCTTGGGTTACATTATTGCAATTTTCATAAGGATCTCTATTTTTTTTGAAAATATTTTATATTTATAGCCTATGACACTCAGGAATAATGTAGCTTTCTATCGGTGCAAGAATTTTCAAAATCGGTTCAGTAGATCCAGAGATTACCCCTTACAACGTCACAAACTCACAAACTTTACCTCTTTATAATATTAGTATAGATTAAATTCTGGTTTTTACAATCCCATGGAGGGTCGATTCGGTACATGAAACAGTATCGATTCGTAAAGATAAAATATAAAAACAATCACAACAAAATAAACCAACTACTACACACTCTCAAACACTTGTTTCTTTTGAACTTGCCCTAATGGACTATTGTGTATAAAGTGTGTCCAATTGTTTTTAAGCACATCACTATGAAGGGAAACTGGCTTCTACGATACAAGTACACAAACCTAGTTTAGAAGTCAGGGTTTTTCACTCTGGAACACTTGCTTAAGCAACTTTTAGATCATAATAATGTAATGCATTTATGGAGAAATAAAGATTTTATTATATTATTACTACCAAAGCCAAACACTAAAAAGTGCAAAAATAACTTTCGTTTCGGTAGCCGGTGTACTGGATCGACCCACCACGGAATTGTAACCATTAAAATTTTACGGAGTATGCATCCAAACTAATATTATAAATGCGAAAGTAACTCTGTCTGTCTGTCTGTCTTTCTGTCTGTCTGTCTGTCGTGTCTTTGCTTCCCGCCTAAACTACTGAACCGATTTGTGTGAAATTTGGTACAGACATAGTTTGGAACTTGAGAATAAAATTAATAAAATTTATTCCGGACATACAGCGCCATCTATTGGTCAAGAGTCGGCATCAATTCAGTACAGAAAATTCATCGGAAAAATGTAAATAAATAGTAAAAAGGTATGAAAATATAATATAATACAACTTTTAGTACAAAGAAAATGCTCTAACGGAGTATAGATAATTCTATTAGTACTATATGTCGAGTTGGTGATCGCGGGAACTACGTGGGTAAAACCAAAAATCTGCCGGAAGTCACTATTCCACGCGAACGAAGTCGCGGGCAAAAGCTAGTTCTTCTATATAACTTGTCAAAAGGTTTAGGTATAGTATTTTTATTATTTTAATAATGAAAAGTTTTATTCAAGAATCATTTGTGTTTCCAAGGTCTTCAGTTCTTCGTGCCGTCCACCGCGTGGTACTGCAAGCTGTGCGATCAATTCATTGGGGACCTGCACTGTGCATCTGCGCATCTCAAATCAATCGTACATTCCAAGAACTACACTGTAAGTATTGTCTTCTTCATGTAGACCCTGAATGAGGGTGGTACAGGAATGTGGGGATTCGCACAATAAGAGAGAGGCTTATGCTCAGAGGATGATTCTGTTTTTCGTGTCGATTTTACTCCTCTCTCTTTCATATCACTCCTCACACAATCCATCCATATTTTCTTTGGCCGTCCCCTCCCTCTCCATCCATCCACATTTTGCTACATAACTCTTTTAGTAACATGTGTTTCATCCCTGCTCATCACATGACCATACGGTTTCTGGTCCAATACTTCATCACATTAAAACCTTCCACGACATCTTCGGTGAAATTGTAGTCAATCGCTTCTGTTGCAAGTATTAAATAAAACACATTAGTACTTATTCCTATAGAAATGATATTATTTCTATTTAAACAAATATCAACTCTATTCCTCAACAATAAATTTGACTATAAGCATTACTGGAATATTATTTAAAAAGTTTAAGTATGGTTGTCGGCACGTTACTTGGCAAGAGTCGTTAGATACGCACAAGTAGTTTTTTGGTCTCTTTGGTTACCAAGCGGGACGCGGGAAACGTTTTGCACCGTTCCTAGCGCGTGATTGGTTGTTCAGTTGACACAAGGATCGACTGACCAATCGCATCGCGTCCACATTCTGTTCGCTCTATATGGTGGCTGGCCAGTTGGCGCGCTATGCGTGAATTTTCCCCCACTACGCCAAAACCTTGCCAAGTTACATGCCGGGGACCAATATAATAATGTTTTCAAGCCACCTAAACATTGTTTTTCCAAATCTACCATATTTGCAAATCGTTAATGCAAGTTGATTTAAGAATAACTGTTTGCAATGAAAAAATGTCCTACATGAATTTCGGGTGCAAAAGAATTTGAACTTTAACATGTACTAAGTTAATTTTTCATAAATTGATAATTTAGTTGTCGGTATTCTGAATCAAATATAATTTCTGTTTTTCCAGAACTTCGTAGAACAGAACCCACACTGGGAAACAGACTGGATGTCGGACCGTCAGAAAGCCTTCGAGAAGAACCGCACAACCAAAGGCAAGTCAGAATCCGAGAAGCCAGCCCAATACATGTCTCACACCATCACCTTCAACAAAGATGGCTTCCACACCAAGAGGAAAGACTCCCCGACAACTACACCAGAAGACAAGAAGAAAAAGAAGGATAAAAAGAAAAAGAGTAAAAGAAAGAGTAGCAGCAGTTCTTCTAGTGATTCTAGCAGCTCTGATAGTGAGCCAGTCAAGAAGAAGAAGATCAGTAAAAGTATGTGTAACTTTTACCCTTATTTATAAAATTCTCGATGCTGTTTATTTTAGGATTTTTTTCCTGTATCTTGGGTGCGTTTACAAACATATAAACTCTCATACACAACATCCAGAGCCGGAACAACTATCTGTAGGTCATACAAATATTTGTTTCGTGCGGGAATCGAACGCGCGACACGCAGCGCAGCAGTCAATCGCTTAACCATTGCGCCAACCGTGCGCCCAATGTTTGGTGACTGATCAGCAGATGTTTAATCCAAATCTTCTTACTAATATTATAAATGCGAAAGTTGGGATGTGTGATGTATGTTTGTTAGGCAATCACGCCATAACGGCTGAATAGATCTGGATGAAATTAGAGCACGATCTTTTTTGTATCGAAACTTTTTTAAGAACAAAGCAACTCAACCAAACAATTAAAAAAAGATTATAACTCACTTGTGAATAATAGCAATGAAAAAGTCACAGTTTGATTACAGGTGTCATTATGTGCCTAATTGTGGTGAAATTAGACCCACTTTATGAATAAGTGTGTTGAAATAGTAGTTTATCTACTCTCATATCGTAATATTCGAATTATAAAATTCAAAACGAGTTTATATTGGCATACTTTATAAACACAATACCGAAATTTAAAAATAGAATCTTATTATAACACTATTTCTCTAACAAAATAATGCTATAAAACATTTTTTTTTCTATTACGATACAGGACAAATCCAAGAAGTTAATCACTAAGGAGTTTCCATCAATATTTTTTTTGTAATGCCATTTTATAGTACCTATTATAAAAAGATTTGATTCCAATTTTAAATTGTCTATGACAATGCCCGCTTTAGACTTAGCACGCACTGTGATTTTTATTCGCGCGAATTTTGTTTCCTTCTACCTGTTCATAGAGCTCAAAATATTCGGGCGAATAAAATTCGCGCCGTGGTGCGGTCGATTCTGTGGCAAAACACGGATTTCTTGCGGAATTATTTCCGCACGATTTCGTTACCGATGCGAACAACTTCATACAATTACATAGGTCGCAGAATGGGCGGAAAATAATCGCGCGAATAAAGATCGCAGTGCGTGCTAAGCCTTGGCGCATGCGCGGTTAATGCGGTGATGTGCTGGGTTTTGGCGCCATTCATACGTTTTGCAAGTTTTGCTGTACTGAATTTCATGAGTTATTTAAATTATTGTGTGTGAAATGTCTGATATCAGTGAATGTGAAGAAAATTTGACTCCGCCCGATATTTTAGATGCGGCGAAGGAAATTACTCTTAATTTATTACCAGCAAAGTCGAGAAAAGTATATGACAAATGCTATCACGATTTTATGGCATGAAAAAGGCAAAAAGAGGTATTTAGTAGGTTCAATCCCAATGTATGAGTGTAGATAAAGTAGTGTATGAAACTGCACATAACTAGGTATTAAAAACCTCGCCTAAGGCTCGGTTTTTAAACACACACTCATGTTTTAATATGCAACCTCATTATGCAACAGTTTCATAAACTACTATTATAGCATTATTTTGTTAGAGAAATAGTTTTACAATATAGTACATTACCGCAGCGGCCAGCAAAAGAGGCATCGATGGACGAACGTGCAAATGTGGGCCGAGGCGAAGCCGAGGCACACATACGTAAGTTCATCAATGCCTAGTTGTGGCCAAGGCTTGTATAGTGCTTTTCTCAAATAATGCGTGGAAATTAAAACTAAGTAGTACCTAGAACTCATTTTGTCAAAAACAATTACTTTTCAAAACCAATGACGAACAACAATAATATGGCCGCATATATGCATATGCGTTAGTCTTAGCGCGCACTGCGATTTTTATTCGCGAGATTTTTCCGCCCATTCTGCTGCCTTTGGAATTGTATGAAGCTGCACGCATTGCGGTAAAAAAATCACGCGGGAAAAATACTACAAAAATCCGCGCAAAAAAAATCGCAGTGCTAAGTGTTCATTTGTTTTTTTTTTTTTTTCGATATACAGCTTTCTATTTGCAAGCCAGTTCGAAATTCAAATAAAACCTTTGATTAGTTACCACCTTGCTTGCCATGTTTCGGAGTAAAAGATCGTTCCATTTTTAAATTACACGACAGATATGAATTTACTATGTAATTTATTTGGCCGCTATACACGACAGATATGGATTTTCATACAACTTTTGCCGGCCGCTGCTCGCCTGTGTTTGGCCAGTACTGCAACTTCGATTTATCCCGAAGAAGGTTGTCAAAATAATGCTCAAATTTCCAAGCATATTTGAGAAAAGATTCTATTTTTAAATTTCGGTATTGTGTTTATAAAGTATGCCAATATAAACTAGTTTTGAATTTTATAACTCGAATATTACGATATGAGAGTAGATAAAAATATTTTGTGTGAGAGTTTAAAGACTCTTTTTTTGAAACAGTTTTTCTTATTCTATCCTACACTCTTCAAAACCGCTTTACTAACATTATCTGCTATAATATTGTATCCTAAGTTATTCAATTCAAACATTTAAAATTGATGCATATTTTGCTTTGCAGATAAAAAAATAAAAATAAAGGAGGAGGCTCGAGACGAAAAGTCCCTGACTGAATGGATGTCCAACATCCAGATGCATAGACTCAATGAAAATGACCGGAAACTCCTGGACACAATCAAGAGCAGGTAACCATCTTGTGAATGTTATTATTCACTTCAAAGCAGTTACAACCTTGGGATCTTCTAGGCAAGCGTGCTTCATCGAAGACCACATCATCGCTTACCATCAGGTGAGCTAGTGCTCAAGCGCGAGGACAGGATAGATAGTGCAGGCCTCCTCTCTGTGAGAGGGAATGGGCCGTACAGCGTACTCCACCACGCGGGCCTAGTGCATTTTGGTGGATGTCCAATGTATTCCAATTTTTGGTTATAAGACATGCCGGTTTCCTCACGATGTTTTCCTTCACCGTTTTGAGAGCAGTGATGATGAAATAGTTTACACTAAGTAAAGCGCCTGCCTGGGTTCGAACCCACGACCTACAACTTGTATGTCTCGGCCGTTACCACTAAGCCACCACTGCTTTCGAGCGCTAGCCTATCCATAATAAATAAATAGTTATAAGTGATGCTTTGGACTGGAATGGCAACCGCTATGTGAGTATTTGTAGTCTCAATAAAATATCAGCTCTGAATTTTGCCGATATAATTTTTTACAGAAGTATATTATTAGGCACTTCAATAATATAGGCAAAATTGTGGGTGAACTGGGTACTTAGAGCCACTGGGTACCCACTGGCTAACCCTTCGGGGAGAACAGTTGGATGGAAACATCTTGCATATTTATCAAATGAAATACTTTTCCTTCTAATAGTATTCTAAGGCCCAGGGTTTCACTACAAACTTGTTGTTAACAGGAAGTTAAATTGACCATATCGTATCACAAACTATCAATTTAACTTCGTGTTACCAACTAACTCTGAGTTAAGTTTTTCGTGCTAGTGGGCCAATGCAATATTATTCCGACATCTCCATCCACAAACAAACAAAACTTACATCTCATTGTAATGATTTGATAAATGTTCCTCTTTGTGTAATCTGTATGCATCAATTCAGATTCTCAGATAATTTACACTCATTGCCACTTTGAAAGAATGGTTGCAAAGGAATCTAAGCCTTGTCACATAGAATATTGAGTTTTGTTTCAAACATGATGATTATCTAAGATTCGAGTTTAGTCAATTTACCCCTGCGACTGTCTTTTATTTACGTCATGCATGACTGCTACTGACTGGACCGATTGCGCTTATTTTTTTTCTGTTGTGTTTGTTATTGTTAGGAGAAGGTTCTTATGGAAAAATAATGGTAAGGTAGGGTAGGTAGGGTTGATAATTGTTTGGTGTTTTTATGGCAAAACAAAGTTTGCCGGGTCAGCTAGTTTATTTATATATGTAGTATATATAAATAAACTAGCTACTATAAGACAAATACAATATATAAAGAAATCTTTATCTTTTTATGTTTCCTGCTATCCAGGATCAAGAAAGACAAGGTGGATGACGATAAACGTAGATCTCCAGAACGGGTTTCCAGAGATCGTGCAGCTGACGTATCAAGGAAAGTGAGGTAATTGCCGCCATAGTTATATTATATACTCATGAAACCCCAATGAGAGATGTCGACCACGCTCAAAAAAGTTTTGATCTACTACTATTTCGTAGTTTGGATGTAGAATACCTAGTGGAATATCACTACTTAGCTAGAATTTCATCATCATCATCATCATCATCAGCCTATTAATGTTCCCACTGCTGGGACACAGGCCTCCTCTCTGTGAGAGGGGATGGGCCATAATCCACCACGCGGGCCCAGTGCGGGTTGGTGGATTTTTGAATTTATATAGTCCAAATATCTGCTAAACAATTTTTATTAATGCTTTGATAATATTTTGCCCGATATTGGCCACATACCACCCTGTAACATAATACCTGAAATCATTAATAGTTCTGTATGTATGTTTATTTTTTTATTTAAGTGTTTATAACTGTCTAAATAAATAAATAAACTAAAAATAAATAATATTAATAAATAAACTGTATAAAGTCTTTTCGGGATGGCATCTAAAATTTACAATAGGATACCTGTGGACATTTTAAACACTAAGGAACTGCCACTATTCAAATATAAATTACGTAATTTTTTAATTGATAAAGCCTACTACTGGATCCAAGATTTTCTTAATACATAATTAGTGTCTACTACAATCTGTCACCATGCACCTAATTCGTATTTTGTAAGATTTGCATTATATGTGATATATATAATTAGTTTGCTTGTTGACTTAATTATTGTATGCCTACTAGGCAGGACATAATGGAACTGAAATTTACCTAACATCTGTCTGTATAACCTATGCCCACAATAAAAAGATTTGATTTGATTTGTCTTATATTTCAACTCTGCATCGCAAAACCATTTTCACAGTTTCATGTTCATATTTTCATGTCATGCTAGTGCACTAATAAGCAATAAGATCATCAAAAAGTCAAAACATAATCTGCGCTGTATAATAATGCATTTATTAAAACATACTTAATTCATCACACAAAAACAACTTTTTTCGCAAATCATACACAAAATCACCGATACAAAAGTAGTCAACCCTAGAACTTTTATAGAGGTACAGTACAACTATTTTCTTAATGTCCCTAAGCAAATTTCGTGTTTCGTCAGTCGTTGGCTTTATATCAGTTGCCCTTTGCACTTGGTACAGACCGGACGCTCTCAATCAACTTGGAAGTATATAGAGTTGTTAATACTCTTTTAACTTAAGGTTGCCCTAGTCGATCATTCTTCCATACAAACGTAGTATGGCGATTACTCCACTGTTTAAACATTTATAATAAAAAATTGTCATCAAAATGTCTCATCATTATCTAGCCCTGTATGGACACCAATAAAAATAAAAAACAAATATTTGTATGTTATAAGCGTCGAAAGTTCCATATTTCAACAATAATTTTAACGCGTCTTTAGGCGGAAATAAATACCATTAGAAGAAGGAAAATTGCAAAACAGTCACCATACAGGGATAGATTAGTAGATCAACAATGCAAATAATTATTGAAAATATACATTTAGTCGTTTTTTCATGATATCCATACTCCCAAAGCGCGCTTGATTTCGTCCTAAATCATCATACATTTCGCTACAAATTTGCAAAAATGCTAATTCGTACGCGAACTAGTTTCTTACTGCTCATCTATCTCTTTCGCACGTGTTGTCGGATGAGATAGTATGCATTTTAAGTTTTAACCACGAACACAAAATAGTTCGTGCCGCCGACTAGCGCAACCTTAATGTAATTTATTTTAAAAATAGGAGGAAAGCTGCTAAAGGAAAATAGGAACACCCGAAAATCAAAACAATACTACAATAAAGTTGTTAGTTCTGAATTCAAATTATTATACTATACTTTAAATCTAATAACTGGTGGACATGGAATACTATGTGTGGACATGGAATACTATGTCCCTCGGCAATCATCGCATTTCCGAATACAAACGAATACTAATATTCGTTTGTATTCGGAAATGCGATGATTGCCGAGGGACATTTAGAAAACAGTTGTACTGTATGAGAAACAGGATAGAAAGGTTCCTTATTCTCCTTTGTAAAGATGTTGTGTCCGATGGTCTAATTCGGATAACTCTACTTGTGCGATATGGAATTTGTGTGACTTTAGACATAATAGATCATAATTAGTTCATATGTGGCATAGTGTTAACGTTGCCACACTACATCGTAATAAATTACACGCTTGTCATTACCTCTACGTGTAGAGAGAGCGACCGGCGCGAGTCTCGCTCCCGTGAAGACAGAGACAGGCGCCGCGACGATCGAGACAGGGACACCACGCCGAGACAAGACTCCAAGAAGCCTGAGATCAAGAAGATGCCCTTTATAGGTAAGAGGAAATACAGAAAAAAAATAATAATAAAAATTGAAGCTTTTTATCAACTATAAATCGTAAGCGAGATGGTTAGCTGTCGAAAAATCGATCATCTAATTTCGGCTTTTTGTATTCGTAGGCTAAACTGATATTTGGGGTGTTGCCACTTTATCGTATTCTGAGTGATCGAAAATCGAAGTAGATCGAAAATCAAACTATTTCACAAAAAAAAAACAATTTTGTTAAGAAACAAGCGGCCCTTATTTAATGTCAGACTTCATTCTATCGATCGCATTAATTTTATTGTTGATTTCTTATTTATTATAGTTACAGTTTTTGTATTAAGTGTATTATTACTGTTATATTTAAATATATTCCGTTTATATTCATAAAACATTTATTTACACCAATTAGTAAAATTAAATTTAGGATTCATGTCATATCGATTCGATGAATCACTTATGATTGAACCTACAACACTACTCCGAGCTTGAAACATTAAAAAATAAATTCATTGTTAGCTGTCAGTTTAGTCTACGAATTTAAAAATTATAATATAACTGCGCACTTTGATATTTTAAATCAATTATGTACTTATTCTTATTAAAAACTAGGTTTGTAAACATAGCAAATTGAGGGTTTTAATTTTTTTCCGAAATCTATTGATAGTAGAAAATACTGCTTAAAGAGATCAAGAAATTAATAAACGGCCAAATGTCATTGAATGACACTAGCTATAAGACGGCACTGCTATTGCACACATGCATGGAGATGTACAGGATTATTCAAATTTAGTGGCGGCTCGGAACACTGCGAGTCGCTGCAAAGTAGCCATTCAACATTCATGTGACAGTGAAGATGAAGAGTAGGGTACAGCGCAGAGTTATTTTTTTTTTTTTTTTTTTTAATTCGTGGCTTCTCTCAGTTCGGCCAAAGTAGCCGTCCACTGCTTAACCGGACTAACCTGTGGAGACTAAGCTATGTAGCCTCCGGCCAGGCTTAAAAGTTCTAAACCTAAAGCGACAGCACTAAGGGCTACCCCAGTTGGGGTCGGACCTCGGCTCAGGGCGTCGCTTGGGGGATGGCAAAGGCCGGATCTGATAAAGTGATTCTACCATCCGTTCGGAAAAGCCTACGTGGAGAAGAACGGCACAGCGCAGAGTGTTCCCTGCCTGCCCTACCATTCTTGTTAGCCTGTGGAATAAATGGGCCCAAATGGGGACATCACTATAAACATACTTTTCAGATTGTGTAAAACTATATTTTATTCTCAAACTAAATTGTATTGCCAACCTTATAATATACTTATTCAAAACAATGGGTAAAGGAAGCAGTAAACTTCATAAAAGATGCGCTTAATGTCGAAGGTGCTGCGTGAACTGAGAGGCGCAAAGCAAAAGATTTTCTGAAAACAACAATTCATTTTAAAATCAGCAACTTCTTGTTGCTGACTATTTCAAATGAGTTGAGAGAGCCAGTGCGTTACAATCTGCGTAGATACATTGTGCATTATGTCATCGCCTTTGCTATGCACTACTTTTATCATCAAGGACGTGTCAGGTTACATGTTGGCTGAAAGGAATATGTTGCTGCCTACCATATTCATACAAACCTTAAAACACTCACTTACTTTCGCTGAGATAGGAGCCTTATGGTCTCGCACGGGGTTATTTATTTTACATTATTGTTTGTGTTTTGCTTCTGTCTCGTTTCTACTGTGCGGGTCACAAATAAATATTTTACTTTCTTTCTTTCTTTCTTTACTTAAGAGATAACCAGAAACCCTAGACAAATGATATTCTATCATCGAAAGCGTGGCGATAGCGATTGTCAACAAGGCAAAATTGTATGGGATTGACAAGCGATATCGAAAAAGCACGTGATCAATCCCTTACATTTTGACAATTCGACTATCGCCATATTCGCTGACATCAAATGACTCTTGCCTAGAGCCTCAGATAATCCTCTACCATCCCTTTGTCACAACGAAATTATGATATCATTCATATCTAAGAATAAGCCCTTTGTCGCCACATGCTAATGCGCTCATACCCTCTCCATCTAATCTGAATGTGTCTATAAAATATATTTGCTCCAGGTAAAATGCCAGTTTACAAGCATTTGGGAAAGAATTCCAAAACCGAGGAACAGAAAAAGGAGGAGCTGAAGAAGAAGGAAGAGGAGGAAGTGAGCAAGAAGAGAAGGGAGGAGATGGATGCTGAGATACAGAAAAAGGTAGAAATTGATGTCTGTTTGTTTATGTTTTAACCTTGTGCATCATAGAAGATAGAAGACAGCTTTATGTTTGTGTTTTTTACCAGTCAACCAAGCCAGATAGAGTGATAATAAGGTAGGCACAATGTTTCAGCGTGGCACACAGAAAATATTAAAAATTACTTTCTGCGCTTTCGGCCCTGTGGTTTGTCACACAAAAAAATACAACCGAATTGATAACCTTCTCATTTTTTATAAGTCCGTTAGAAACCGTGTTTTTTTATGGAATACAAAGTATTATATGGGGGGGGGGGGGTATTCACTATCATAATAACTAGGATCCTATCTCTTATCCTAAATATATGCACTCTAGAATCATATTTGTGTATTACATTATCGTGGTTATTTTATCCAATTTATTGACATATTTGGTTGCAATGGAGAACTAGTCTACTATTGCTTTGACAGTGTGTACAGCAGTGTACCCAACAAAAAAATAAAATTCCACATCAACTAAGCATATTATGAATTTACGTTAAAATTTAGTTGTACTTTATTCCGTCAATAAAACCGTCACTATAATTAATTGCCTTAGAATTTAGAATATGGCAGTGGCAAAACTAAAAAGGCAAAATCACATAATTTTATGAACAGATTATGTATTAAGAAATTATGAAAATAAATTTGTTATTTCATTGTAGCAAGATTAAATGTGGCAAGACCATGGGCCTTATACCATGACGAGTTAAAACTATCATAGTGCGACATTGAATTTGTCTTGTGTTGCTACGTCATACTCCTGTGGGGGCCGATTCTACTAAGTTGCAAAATTACACGTCCTATCGCTATTACGCAACGGTGCTATTCCTATTACCGAGCGATGTTTACCTTTAAAGTCATTCTACTATTTGTTATGCCAGAATGGGAACCAAACCACTGCTGAATAGGAACGGGAATGTAATCGAATTTAGAAACGTTAACCTGTGATACCAGCATGACAAATAGTATGTTCTGATGTTACCAACGTATAAAATATAAATGTTACTAAATAGATAAAAGGGTCACCAAACGTGTTATTTAATACAATAAATTATTCAAACCATATAACTAAATATTTTGTTGATTCAAAAAAAGAATATTTTGATGGTAAAATAATAAAAACTTAGAAAAACGTTTCATTTTACGACTCTTGCAAGCCAGACAGATGTGAAACGAAACGTTTTGGTTATTTCAAAGTTATTCCAATGTAAACAATCAGCGGGAAGCAAACAAAAACTTTTGTTGGAAGTTCATTAAAATGATTGACTTAATGTAAGTATTTGTTATATTATATTATTGCATAATTATATAACAAGTCAAATATCGTACCATAAACCGTTATTGTTGTTTTGTATTGTATCCAGTGCGAAGCGACAAATTTTGTTTAAGTATGTAAATATTGACGACCTACTTGAGGCCTTGAGGGTTACACGACCCAAGTCACACTTGAATTAGCTAAGTATAAAAAAAATGTTAAATTATGTGACAACTTGCAGATTGGTGGTTTCATTTTGTGGCAAAAGATTTAGTCTCGCTGCAACCGTTCTTCTATTAATACGTAAATATTTTCAATGGAAGATACCAGGCGAAAAACAACATCAGTTCGACAACTCGAACTCCTGCTGACTTTCATGGAAGGACATACGAATTTTGCCGTGGGACAAGTGCGGTCCAAAGAAGGACGTGCCGTCTCAGCACGCTTGTGGGAACAGTGCGCTGAAATTTTAAATTCCGAAGGTGTTACGAGGACCCCTAAGGATTGGTCAAAGGTATGTTTTCAAGTTGATACTATCAGATTATTAGATATTCTAATTTGACATGACAATAACAATTATTTTCTATCTCTTTTAGTTTTGGAATGATTATAAATGTAGAGTGCGGACTAAGCTCTCTGAAATAAATAGAAGTTTTAGGGCTACAGGGGGTGGACCGAGCAGGTTAGCACAGTTATCTCCTCTAGAGGAAAGGGTGGCTGCCCTTCTAGGTAGAGATGTTGGCCCGCTTACTGGAGTCCGTCAAGATCCAGAGATTCAAATTGAGGTGATTAGATATATGTTGATCATGTTAATTATATTCCAAAAATTCAATCATTTGTCTTACATGTCTTTATAATTTTTTTATTCAAACAGTACTTCAATAATACTGAAGAGATAGAAGTGGAACATGAAGTGGCACTGCCAGCGTCAAACTCACCTGTTTTGTGAGTAACCTACTTCACCTTTTTGAGAATTGATATTAACCATTTGCTTTCTAATCATTATTTATAAATTATTTCTTTCAGAGATGCTTATGGAAATATGTCCCCAGCGGATTCCAGCAGAACAGCAACACTGGAATCACCAACAATTATAACAGAATCTCAGCAGAGAGATGCACCTGTGGAAGCGGTCGTAGTTGTAGATGTTCAGCCAGCCAGTCAAGGCTCCACACCACCACCAATAGGTTCTCATTATTTAATAACTTATCTTATTGATTTTCTATCATAAGATTATATTATAAAACATGAATTAATGAAAAGCAGCAAGTTAATTTTTTGACAGTCTTTTTATTTCATAAAAGCTATTCAATAACAAATAAATCTTAACTCAAAGTTCAAATGCTCATGGACCTATTAGTATTATCTTTTTGACATAGAATAAACTCCAATCCATTAAAAGCGCTCTCAAGTGGAAGGCCACTTGACGACCCTTGGCTCACTAATAAATAACCAACATGCAGGTACTAAGGCGAGCAACTTTCCCACGTGCACACAAACAAAACAAAACGATACAATAACTCTATATTTAATGTGTATAAAAATAGATTCTTACGTTTCCAGAAAGGCCTAGAAACCGACAGCCGAGACAAAATCGCCCGCGCGCAGATGGTGCCCGCCCCCGAGTACATCAGAGTAAGTTTCATTTAGTTTAACAGAAAACTGTCATTCAGAACCCAATTTATATTATTGTAACTTACAAATTCCGGTTTTTATTATAACTATAATTAATTACATATTCTAGGGAACATGACAGCTCTCGAAGAGACCAGGGCAACCATAGCTCGCATTGAAGAGATGCGTGCGCGAACAGATGCAACATTGGCCACAGCAACATTAAATATATCAACTGCTTTGACCAGCATGGCGGAGAGTCTGCGCATCTACTTATCTCGGAGTAAGTATCTTAGACGCAGGTTTATAGAGCGAACTTAATCTAACCTTAACCTGAGCGCAATTGCGCTTCATCCGAAAATGAACCTTATTTGGATATAGTTAATGTTGTATTTCAAATGATAAGCTTGATCCCAGATGTCTGTAAGAATATGCTACCCAACGTTATTGTAATAAGGTTTATTTTCGGATGAAGCGTAACTCTGATAAGCTTATGTGATTTGGGCCGAAGTATTTTTTTTGACATTGAGTATCTGAGTATGGTCACATAGAGATTGCATTGTGTGCAGTGATTCAATCAACAGTTTTAGATAAAGTTTTATGAATTGTAGTTAGTATAGTTGTAGGCTAATAATAACATTATACAAAGCAACCAGGTTTCATTTATATATTTTATAATAACGGCAATATTGTTTGTTTCAGATGAATGAATAATGAAGATGACTGATGCATGGATGAAGAAGATTATTGCAGTATATAGTATTATTCATAATCAAGCTCAAAACAATTGTTTCATTAAAAACCACACCTAATACTTCTTTTGTTTTAATGGTTAAGCTATATTATCATTTACTTATATCCTAAAACATAAAAAACTAAAATGACTAAAACGAAATTTAATAATTTGAGATAGACACTACAAGTACAATCTGTTTCTTAAATTTTAACAGAGCTATGTCTGTCAAAATGTAAAAAGACACATTTAACTTGGATTGGTACTGCGGTTGGCATTAAGAAAATTAAGATTTATTGCCTTGAAGACCACAGGCGTTGCACCAAAGCTGCTTGGTAATTCCGCCCTTACTCTAAAAGGTAATTCGGGCACAGCCGTGGTCCATGACCACCAGGAATTAATCCAGCAGCATCATTTACTTCTCCATGCTGCTGCCCCATAACTTCTAGGTCCTCATGATCTAACTCAAGACCTGACTTGACCGAAATGTTGTGCAGTACACAACAAGCATTTGTTATTTTTGCTGCAACTTCTGGCTTGTAGTGCAGCTTTCTATCTACTAGTAAGCATCTGCAATAACAATGTAATTTGTAATAATTGCAATTTTAATTTTATTATAAATTTCCTAAAGAGGTATAATAAATTGTATACCTAAATCGAGCTTTTAAAATTCCTATACAACGGTCTACAACATTTCTCGTACAACTATGCTTCTCAGTGTAGTATGCTTCTGGGACTGTTTGGATTAGCATTGAGTATAGGGGTCATCATTGCTCGCCTTAAAGGAAATCCTGAATCGCCTGCAAAATTAATATAATTTATAAGTATGTAATCAAAGAGGGATGATACACTGTTATAAATCTAGGATCAAGTCTCATATCCTATAGATGTATGTAATAAATATTATGAACACAAAGTACTCTTTTTATGTCTATATCTAGTCAAATATGATTCTAGATGCAAATAGTATGATAGTTTAATATCCCCTATATTAGATATTATTGAGTAAACTGTGTAGAAATAATTACCATACCTAATAAATAAAAATCTTCACCAATAGTGTTAATCAATTCATCCAGGATTGGCTTTAGGGGATTATTATTCCATGCAGCACTATCATGAGTTGATCCTGGGTTACTCAGATCAACACTATATAAATTCGGGCATCTGAATCACAAATCTGAAAAAGTTTAAGATATTAATATTTATTTATTTCGACTACTATCTCTTTAAAGATTTTAAAGAAGAAACAACTCACAATTAAAGTATTTAAGGAATGATATCCCTTTCTGTTAGAATAACGCTCTTCGTGAATTTTTGGCAGAACTATAGCAACACGTGTAGCAGAACTCCAGAAATGCCAAACTTTCTATAGAAGCTGTAAACAACACATTATTTATATTAATAAGGATATGAGCTAATGGCTCTTCATACAGTCAGAAATGGATATAATGCAATACTTGCCCTCTTTTGATTTCATCACGATCTTCTCTGGAGCTTGGAAATTTAACATGTTTTTTAAAAATATTTGGCATGTTTAGCACCTCAGTCACTTGTTTAAGTGCTCGAGAAACAGGGTTGTGATACGGCATGACATTGCGACTGTCCTACCAGTGTTTGGTACGAACCAGTCGCATAAAAAGCCAGTGCAACCAAGATCTAAAACAACAATTGAGAATATTTTATCAAGTTGTGAAACACATACTAGCGCATAATTGTACAATTACTGAGTGCTTACCTTTGTTTTCGTATCAATGCCATCAGAACGAAGATTAACGGGCATATGAGGACTGATTTCCTCAGTTAAAGCCCTTGCAAGATCTTGTGAGAGTCGGTATGTTTTAATGAACTGTGGATCCGTCAAGTCAAAAGCATTATTGTACATTCTTGACGATACTTTTTTCTTCTTACACTTCCATTGTCAACCTCATGGGCAAGGTCAACAAAATCCATATAGAACATCATTATTTTTAGATAAAAAGTGAAAAAAGTCCTAGACCGATACCACAAAAGTTGCACTTTACCAACTTTTACTCAACCGCGAATTTTGACAGATGAACCGTCCGATTGTCGTTACGCTGCGATTCTATCAATGTGTCAAAACATTAGTAGAATGCGTGTAAATGTCACGCTTGCGTTCGACTTTGTTAGCAGAATACGAACTTGCGGTTGTCTCGATCGATCGTTGCGTTTCGACTAAACCGTAACTTATTTTGGATCGTTATTCATTAGTAGAATGAGAAAACGCTATAAAGCTGTGATTCAGCGGCGATTACGCTGCGATTGTCACACAATATGGTTAGTAGAATCGGCCCCCTGTTTCTATGATCCTATCTGACAACAAATGCCAAAATATCGTATCATATTCTTATTCATAATTATGTCTGTATTCCATTATCGTAATAATATTACTCATAGATCTATGATCCTAGATATATATGATAGTGTAATATCCCTCTATGACATGCAAATATAGTTTTATATCAGTGACGGAATTTTCGGATATTCCAGAGTTAACCTATTACAAAACTGTTAAATCTTAATGCAAAATTGGATTTTGATGAACATTATCAATGCCAAATATAAAGAGTCTGTGCCTTCAATAATTTATTGGCTGCCTTCATCCTCTTTCCTAAACAGTTATAATTGACGGTTCTCACTGCCTAACCCTAGGTGGCGGAGTTCAAGGAGAAGATAGCTCGCGCACAGCTGGAGAGACAAGCGCAGGTGGAGCTGGGCCCGCCGCCGCTGGCGCTGCCCACGCAGCTGGCGGCCTCGCACCCGCCGCCCACCATCAACTACATGCCGCCCGCGCAGCCGCCGCAGCCCCCACCCCCTCCTCAGATCATGCCGTAAGTTACATCTCCTTTTATTGTCTTTGTCATAATAAAATATATATGTCGTGGTCAGATATTACAATTGACCATTTCTTGAAATGTTTGTATTTCATTAAAATGGCCAGCTAAAACTGACTATATAGTTTCAACGTCAACTTTTGATGATATGTTAATCCACATTTACATGATAGCAAAGGTTTAATATTTTGTTTTTGTTTTTTTTTGTTGATTTTTGTAACTTTTGTAAAATTAACGTAAAGTCTCCGCCAGATAACAAAAAAAATGTTATTGATCCGGTTTGTACCAAAAAGTATAATTTACATAACTTGAAACATGTTTTTTTTTAGTTTATATATATATTTTAGTCTCAAATGAAAGGTTGGTTGTAGAAGCATTTGATCCATATAAATCATATAAATCGGTCCAAGTGTTTATAAGATATTAACTCATTACTGAATGCCATGTGAAAGGGGCACGGACGTCCCTTACCGCGATACGTTTGTTTTAATCATGTTAGCGACACTGCCTTTACATTTTTTTGGTATCGTTTTGAAATATTGTAATACATTGGTAGACAGGTGTTAACGACTTTTATTTTTTTGTTATCTGGCGGTGACTTTAGTTTTGTGAAGTAAAGAATAGGGCATGCAATTATTCAGATAAAGCCGGATATCTGCATAATAGTAAATCAAACTAATATCACTCAACACCTTTATTATTACCATAAACTCTCAGTGAAGTATTGATAATACGGATACCTAATTAATTGCAATATTATATTTAAAAAAAATATTTTAGTGTTTTGGACATACAAGAATAAAATAACATATTTAAAGATAGTACTAGGAGTAGGTAATCCATTGTCCGCACTAAGGCTCGTATCTTGTAACGGACCGAATAAGAGTCTTGAATAGCCAGCTTGTCTCTGCCCAAAAGCACAGAAACTTCACTCCTGTTCTGAGGAGTTTTGCGCGGTGAGAAGCCACGGCCTCGCAATCCAAGATGAGGTTGATTCCTCGGCGCTAAACTAGTCTCTGCTACGTGGGTTATCTGTGGCGCCATGTTTAAAACATGTTTGTTTAGAGGGAAATGGGCCATAATTGTCGCCATTCTTTGGTTATTATTTTATTGTCCTTTATTTAATCGCGGGTGTACATTGTGAATAACCCTTTTCGACTGCATACCGTATGTTACCCTTAACCATGTTTTTGTGAAGTACAGTTGAGATTTAGTGAATCTATGTGGGAAACTGTGAGAATGTTAAGGACCGGGTTTGGACCGGGCCTACCATCTCTGAACCTCACCTCGAACAAAATAAGGCACTCATAGGGTTGGATCAAAATAGGGTCTTGAGTACAGTTAGGCTAGGAATCTAATTTCGTAATTATGAATTACTAAACGATTTAAAGCTGTTGCAGCTCTTATTTAGACGACACATTCGAATTGGAAGACTTAACTGTGCGCCTATTGGTAAAAGTTATTGTTGAGGTCTGGGGAGTGTACGCCAGCCCCTGAACTGTTTTAGGTTTTTGAACCATCTGTGTAAATGTGAACTTCATTAATTTGATAAGACCTCGCCTGTCGTGCTTGAGGTTGTAGGTTCGAATCCGGGCAAGTACCGTGAATTTTCAAATTCATATGTACTTTCTAAGTTAATCTTGGACATCACAGGCAACGGTGAAGGAAAACAGCGTGAGGAAACCTGGACTTATATAGTTATAATGTAAGTCTGAATTAGCCAAGTCAGAGGCCTTTGGGGATTCCCAGAGGCGGCTTAATTAACTCTGACACCAGAGGTGGCCACACCTCACACGAAAAGAAAGAAAGAAGATTAATTTGATTGATCTCTTTCTTCTTCTAGCCTCTATTGTTTTTCTATGCTTTAGTTTTTCGTTGAATATAGGTAAGTTGATTTGGTGTTCTATCACACGGGACAGTGATGAAAGGTTGGCACTTTATAACCCCCCGTCCAGAATGCTAGCACGAGGACCGGTGTGGTTCTTGCCCCATAGGTATGTCTGAGTTCATTAGCCTGATGGCTGATAGTGCTGCCTCCTGCTTACAACTCTAAAGGGAGTTATTAGTAGGGCTATTTCCACTGCTGTAGTTAGGAAGCATCAGTGTCCTCATGCAGCCATTGATAGCTGGACAGGCTAGCCTTTGGAACCGTTGCTGAGGCCCAGTAATAGCAGTCGAGAATTCCATACTCGACCAACAAACTAAAGCGCCATTTGTCAGCAATGACCTGATTACGGATGATATAACCCCAACGCAAAACATCAAGGCGATTGCGCTTTTTAACCGACTTTCTTAAAAGGAGGAGGTACTCAATTCGGGATTTTTTTTTTATGTATGTGGCATAACTCCGTCATATATAGACGGATATGCAAAAAAAAAAATTTTGATCGTATTGTTTTCGTAAGAATCCATTTAAATTTTGTAAAGATCTGATAATGAGTCCGAAGAGACAGACAACGGAACTCTTCAATAAATGCCAGCAAATCATCCGCAATTGCTGTAATCGGATGTCTGTTTATTGTTTCCACCATTTCATAATACAAGATCTCGCTGGAACGCTCGAAAAGAGTACGCAGATGTGTACAGTTCACCCTGGTACACTCTCATTTCACCGGTTATGTTCAAGTTTCATTTTATTCGGGTAATCTATTCTTGCATAACTTTGGGTATTATTATATAGGTACCTTACTACACAACAAAAAAGTGAGAAAATAAAAACTATATTTCAAAAAAATACATCCGACTCCAAATAAAAACACTATAAAGTGAAAAACAACTTCAATTTCAGAAGTTAGTGTTCCTGTTTTCGTTTTTTGCCACCGACTTCCATAGATGAAGTTATTTTTCTATTTGTAATGTTTTTATTTGGAAGTTGAATATTTTTGTAAAAAAAAATTGTTACGGGCGAATGGCAGGCTTGTACGGGCATTTCGTACCGCTAATAAAATTTCGTGTTTTTGGGTATTTTTTGTTTTAATTGGTAGTTAATATCATAGATAATCCCTTTTTAAATTCTTAGATTTCTAGAACTTGGGACTTAAAAGTTATAAACAGATTTATTTTTTAAGGTTATGTACTAGTATACCAATGTAGTAAATTGTTACCTAAAGGTAAATGTTACATATTGTGTAAAGTAAATGTTTTAAATTTTTTGTTGCTATCTTTTTAGTGTTTTACTTATCATTAAGTAGCTAGATTGAGATGAGGATCGTACCTACTCAGTGCATTAGGAGATACCTATGTCCAGCAGCGGACTGCAACAGTTTGATATTGATGAGTTTGATTATTTAATGTTATTTCTATTTCTAAATAATTAAATATCATTTCAATATTTGTGTTATTTTACATAGCCAACTTCTATAAACATAACTGCGTTTAGTTTCCGATTTTATTAAGTTTAGTTATTAAAATCTTTTTATTGTTATTATGATTTAATCCGAAGTTCTAAAAAGAGTAAACTAACATGAAAATAAATGGTTTAGTTGCCTTAATAAGTGGTACAATTACTATAACCAAACAACAAAAAAAGTATGCGGTACAAAATCTGCCGTTCACCTTTGTATTCAAGTTGCCTGTTCCAGACCAGTTTGCTATCAAGGGCCACTCTCAAGTAATTTTGCAATATACGTACCCATATTGTTATCCGAATAATAGTATACACGATATCCGGAGTTTTAGATTCGACGAATATCCGGATAAGTTGGATATCCGGATTGCATGCCCTAGTGACGACATTACACTTTCCTTTTATCTTTAATTGGCGCATTATTATTAGGTTTTTTAATCAGAATTGTTGTCCGCCGCCCTTATGCATCACAAAAACAACGATATCAACGCCTCTATGGTGGATTATGTAACTATTTTACGATCTGGTCACTAATGTTTGACCATATTATGAAGTAACCGTGCGTGTAGCTGTTCATATCGTCAAACGCTGATTATTAATTTATCCGCCCAGACCATATCATGATGTGGGCAGCGGTTATTTTCTATTTCATGAAATGGTCGGCCACATCAAGATGTGATCAATTCTATGATCTCGCCACGACATTTATATGTCGTCGCAAACAATTTTAAAATGGCACCTTAATAAAAATACTACAACCCTATTGATTCCAAACTTCACTCTGATTGATTTATCGGGTAGTACAGTGAATGGCCGTCGATGAGGCAGGCTAAAATTGCTATGATGGTAGCTGACGCCTTATAAACTATCAAAGTTCACTTTGCGACCCTTTGTCCCTTTGCTAATATTGAAATATACCGAATTAAACGTGTGAATTGTACTTTAACCTACGTTTTCCTGGTTTGCCCGAGTTTACCTACCTACTTCATGGACCAAGATAACTATGTTGTCGCTCCGCCCCTGTTCCTGCCGTCATCAGAAGATGGATCAGCTTGGGCGGCTACGTCAACGCCAGCATCAATCAAGCTGCCAGAGTTTAACCCGTACCTACCAAATGTCGATCCACGTTCTTGGAGCTCGACGGTGGACATTAGCCTAGCAGAACATCATTTAGAAGGAGGCATGTCTATTGCGCTTAGCAAATCACTGAAAGGAAGTGCATCGACATTGCTTTCTCAGGTATCGCATACTGGTATGACATGGAGCCAGTCGCAGAACCAGTTCCTAGCGCGATATGATTGTGCGGAAACCAGTGCAGCGACTATAAATAACGCCAACAATAGCCAACAAAATGAAGGTAAACAGATGGCTATCAATACGAGAACGAACTTGAAAAAATTAAACGTCTTTTCGTTGAAAAGAAAACATGATCCACAGGATGACAACTCCGCTTTGGACACTAAACGAACCAAGCCAAGCGATACGCCGTTCCAATGCCATTATTGTCATAACGGTAAGCACAAGGCAAGCGAGTGTCGTGTGCGTAAACGCGATGAGGCGCTTGGTACACAAAGGACTACGCCAACGTCATCGAATCAGAAGAAGACCTGCTTCTGCTGTGGAGAACGAGGCCACGTCGTGCTTCACTGTCCAATACGAGCAACGCAGCAGCCAGCTGCAACACCAGCAGTGACAGCGGTGCAGCCCTACAACGAAGAGTCAACTAATTCGAATCCGAACACGACCTGCTTTGGCTGTGGAGAACGAGGCCACGTCAAGCGTTACTGTCCGACACAAGCAACGCAGCAGCCAGCTGCAACACCAGCAGTGACAGCGGTGCAGCCCTACAACGAAGAGTCAACTAATTCGAATCCGAAGACGACCTGCTTCGGCTGTGGGGAACAAGGCCACGTCAAGCGTTACTGTCCAACACCAACAGTGACAGCGGCGCAGCCCTGCAGTGAAGAGCATACTAATTCGAATCCGAAGACGACCTGCTTTGGCTGTGGAGAACGAGGCCACGTCAAGCGTTACTGTCCGACACAAGCATCGCAGCCCTGCAGCGAAGAATCAACTAATTCGAATCCGAAGACGACCTGCTACGGCTGTGGAGAACGAGGTCACGTCGTGCGTTACTGTCCGTCACAAGCAACGCAGCAGCCAGTTGCAACACCAGCATTGACAGGGGCGCAGCCCTGCAGCGAAGAGTCAACTAATTCGAATCCAAAGACGACCTGCTTCGGCTGTGGAGAACGAGGCCACGTCAAGCGTTACTGTCCGACACAAGCATCGCAGCCCTGCAGCGAAGAGTCAACTAATTCGAATCCGAAGACAACCTGCTACGGCTGTGGAGAACGAGGCCACGTCGTGCGTTACTGTCCGTCACAAGCAACGCAGCAGCCAGCTTCAACACCAGCATTGACAGGGGCGCAGCCCTGCAGTGAAGAGTCAACTAATTCGAATCCGATGACGACCTGCTTCGGCTGTGGAGAACAAGGCCACGTCAAGCGTTACTGTCCAACCCGAAAAACGCAGCAGCCAGCTGCAACACCAGCAGTGACAGGGGCGCAGCCCTGCAGCGAAGAGTCAACTTATTCGAATCCGAGAACGACCTGCTTCGGCTGTGGAGAACAAGGCCACGTCAAGCGTTACTGTCCGTCACAAGCATTGCAGCCCTGCAGCGAAGAGTCAACTAATTCGAATCCGAAGACGACCTGCTACGGCTGTGGAGAACAAGGCCACGTCAA
This sequence comes from Orthosia cruda, assembly GCA_964057195.1. Lineage (NCBI taxonomy): Eukaryota > Metazoa > Arthropoda > Insecta > Lepidoptera > Noctuidae > Orthosia > Orthosia cruda. The sequence continues at coordinate 37,541,175 of OZ059838.1, forward strand.
GCGTTACTGTCCTACACGAACAACGCAGGAGCCAGCTGGAGCACCAACAGTGACAGCGGCGCAGCCCTGCAGCGAAGAGTCAACTAATTCGAATCCGAATACGATCTGCTACGGCTGTGGAGAACAAGGCCACGTCAAGCGTTACTGTCCGACACAAGCAACGCAGCAGCCAGCTGCAACACCAGCAGTGACAGGGGCGCAGCCCTGCAGCGAAGAGTCTACTAATTCGAATCCGAAGACAACCTGCTACGGCTGTGGAAAACAAGGCCACGTCAAGCGTTACTGTCCGACACGAACAACGCAGGAGCCAGCTGCAGCACCAGCAGTGACAGCGGCGCAGCCCTGCAGCGAAGAGTCAACTAATTCGAATCCAAAGACGACCTGCTACGGCTGTGGAGAACAAGGCCACGTCAAGCGTTACTGTCCGACACGAACAACGCAGGAGCCAGCTGCAACACCAGCAGTGACAGGGGCGCAGCCCTGCAGCGAAGAGTCTACTAATTCGAATCCGAAGACGACCTGCTTTGGCTGTGGAGAACAAGGCCACGTCAAGCGTTACTGTCCGACACATGCAACGCAGCAGCCAGCTGCAACACCAGCATTGACAGGGGCGCAGCCCTGCAACGAAGAGTCGACTAATGCCGAGTCCAAGGCGTACGTGGAGAGCTCACATAATCCGGTAGGTCGTACACCTTTATTTCGATAGTGGTGCTGAGTGTTCTCTCGAAAAGCAAAGTATCGCGGATAAATTCTTAGGAGAGCGTTCCGTTGCTAACATACAATTAACAGGCATTGGTAACGGTCATGTTTACTGTACCGATATAGCATATATACCTGTATAGTTATTGACGGATATGGTTTACGATTGGCATTTCTTATCTCTTCTTTCCAGATGAATTTATACCGCATGACACAATGTTAGGGGTTGATATTTTAAATTATGATTACCTTATCGAAAGAGCATCGTGATAACAAAACCGGTTTCTTGTTTTGCCGCGGTGACGGAAATTAATTTGAGTGCAATTAAAACTGACGTTCCGCCCGCTTTTAGAGATAGTTTTGCGCGTGTGTTGAGTGAGTTTTTTTTGCGTTTATTAAAGGTTTACCATTAACTCGGGTTAGTACGGGCGAAATAAAAACGTTTTAAAGATCCAACCCGCTCGCGCCATTATCGGCTCAGCACCCGCGAGTGAGAAGTAGTGCGTAACAAAGTGAACGAGTTGTTGAAGGCAAACATAATCTGATTCCCGCGTATAGACGATCAAATAGATAGGCTCCATGGCGCTATTTTACTTGCCTAGATTGTGCTAGTGGTTTTAATCAGATTCCTATCCTAGACCCTGAAAGCATTGAGCGCACATTTGTGATGCCGGACGGGCAGTTTGAGTACCTGGCCAAGCCTTTCGGTTTGCGCAATGTTTTTCAGCGAGCAGTATCGCTCTGGGACCTTTGGCTTTTTCATTTGCGATCTTTTATTTGGATGACGTTTTAATCACAGCTACCAGTGTAGAAGAAGGACTTACTAGGCTTCGTGAAGTGTTGACTGCTTTGACCGATGCTGGTTTTTCACTAAACCTCTCGAAGTCTTTTTCCTCAAACAAAGAGTTGTGTTTGTGTCGACGATACTGTAGATCGCATAATATTCATCTACATCTAATCGCGACAGGTTCTACCCATCAAGCAACGCAACGCAATGCAAACGGTGAAGTAGAACGCTTAATGAGCACACTAAAGACAATGCTAACTGTAGTAGAAAAATCGCATAGGTCCTGGCAGGAAGCTCTTGATGAGGTACAATTGGCGTTAGATTGCACTGTATGTAGGTTGACTAAGGCGAGCCCCCAGGACCTTATGATCGGTCGCGTAGCAAGACCACTAAATCTTTTGACTGCTGACGCTGCTGACTGAAGTTGAAGTCAATATTTCTGAAACGAGGGAGCACGCAGCCCACAACATCGAACGAAGTTCTCGTTTTATCAGTAATATGGCTTAATTAGTCGAAAGGTGAACGGCAGATTTTGTACAGCATACTTTTTTTGTTGTGTGTAGAATTGTTTGTGAATTAATAATATCAATAAATATATAAAATTTTCAGACGTTGCCTTATGTAAAATAACACAAATATCGAAAATTAATTATTTAGAAATAGAAATAACATTAAATTAACTCTGCTGGACATGGGTATCTCCTAATGCACCCCACTGATTAGGTACTAACCTCATCTCAATCTACCTACATAATCGTAAGTAAAACACTACAATAGCAACAAGCAATTTAGAAAATTTACTTTATACATTATATAACAATCTAGATTGGTACATTGGTACACTAGTACATAACCTTAAAAAACTAAACTGGTTCTAACTTTTACGTCCCAAGTTCTAAAAATTTAAGAATTTAAAAAGTGATTATCTATCATACTACCAATTAAAACAAAAAATATCTCAAAACACGAAATTTTATTAGCTGTACAACATTCACATACAAGCCTTCCGTTCGCCTTTAACTTCCGCTATTGTTTGAATGACGCAAACTTAAATGACTAACTACCTACTCTTTCCCTCCTTTCCTCTACAAACTGTAGTACAGTCGCATGTAACTGCGATTTTATGAGTCGTTCAGAGCACAATGCGTGGCTAGATGTATGGTGGCTGGATCTTTGTGAGACTAAGGGCAAGCAATTAGCCGGCTAATTTTACTATTCGGATACTCCTAAATCACTATCCGGGTATATCCGGATAACTTTGGATATCTCTGCCTAAAAGCAAATATAAGCTCTCAGCTTATCCGCTAGATAATAAAAAAAATAAAGTCATTAAGGCGACTTGTACCTGACATAACTTGAAAACATGTTTTTTTACTTATTGAGATATTTTGATAATTTTGTATGAATCGTATAGGCGTAGAAACATTTTATCCGTTTCATCATCATAATTGTATCCGTTTAAATCATGTAAATCGGTCCACGCGTTTATGAGATATTAACTCATTTCTGAATGCCAAGTGAAAGGGTCACGGACGCCCCTTACGTGTTTGTTTTGATCATGTTAGTGACACTGCCTTCACATTTTTTTTTCGTGTCGTTTTGAAATATTGGAATACATTGGTAGACAGTTGTTAACGACTTATTTTTGTGTTATCTGGCGGTTACTTTATGATCAATCAACATTTTTCTTATTATCATAAACTCTCAATGTAGTGTTAATAAGACGGATACCTATTTCATTAAAATATTATGTGAAACATTATATTTTAGCATTTCGTAAATTAAAATTTAAGAAAATAACATATTGTAGCATGGAACTAGTAGTACTAGAGTAGGGACATCCGCACTTTAGACACCTATTAGGTCCGTTGTACATGGTGTCCTTTTTTTTAACTTTTGGAAATCATCATGGATGTCCTCCGCCCTGGGGCAAGCGAAGGGTCCGTCAGACTAGATGACTAAAACTGTTCTGCAGCTACCTTTGGCCAGGGTGCTGGAGTGTTTGCCTATTTCGTCATGCTCCCCTGGCCAGGTATTGGCCCGCATGAATTCATGCGGACCCCGTCAGCATACGGCTGCAATTCCTCTAGAGAGGCGCGCTTGGAACACGACGCACCGCTATCTCGAACCTTTGATTGTTCAGGCAACAGACTCCCCAAGTATGTTACCTGCAGGCCACATCCTATGGAGGCTGAAGATCGTGCCGCGGCCTCCGCCGCCCGGTGCGTCTTCTACGGACAAGTTGGGAGGTTGTGTTCTCCCTCTCACTTTTTGCCGCCTCCTTTGCGACCATCACTTCCTCGCAGAAGGAGGCGACGGTGTCTTACAAGTCATAGAATGTGTGGCTAGTTGTATAGTGGCTGGATATGTTTGAGACTGATATCTACCCTTTCCTTTACAAACTGTACAGTCTGGTCGTAGAATGCGCGGCTAAACGTATAGTGGCTGGGTAAGTGTGAGACTGCTGTCTACCCTTACCTTTACAAACTGTACAGTCTGGTCGTAGAATGGGCGGCTAGATGTATAGCGGCTGGGTGTGTGTGAGACTGCTATCTACCCTTTCCTTTACAAACTATAGTCTGGTCGTAGAATGCGCGGCTAGACGTATAATGGCTGGGTCTGTGTGAGACTGCTATCTACGCTTGCCTTTACAAACTATACGGTCTGGTCTTAGAATGTGCGGCTAGACGTAAAGTGGCTGGGTCTGTATGAGACTACTATCTACGCTTTCCTTTACAAAGTGTACAGTCTGGTCGTAGAATGCGCGGCTAGACGTATAATGGCTGGGTCTGTGTGAGACTGCTATCTACGCTTTCCTTTACAAACTGTACAGTCTGGTCGTAGAATGCGCGGCTAGACGTATAGTGGCTGGGTCTGTGTGAGACTACTATCTACCCATTCCTTTACAAGCTATACAGTCTGGTCGTAGAATGCGCGGCTAGACGTATAGTGGCTGGGTCTGTATGAGACTACTATCTACGCTTACCTTTACAAAGTGTACAGTATGGTCGAAGAATGCGTGGCTAGACGTATAGTGGCTGGGTCTGTGTGAGACTACTATCTACCCTTTCCTTTACAAACTGTACAGTCAGGTCGTAGAATGCGTGGCTAGATGTATAGTAGCTAAATCTGTATGAGATTACTTACTACGCTTTCCTTTACAAAGTGTACAGTATGGTCGAAGAATGCGTGGCTAGACGTATAGTGGCTGGGTCTGTGTGAGACTACTATCTACGCTTTCCTTTAAAAAGTGTACAGTCTGATCGTAAAATGCGTGGCTAGACGTATAGTGGCTAGGTCTGTGTGAGACTACTATCTACGCTTTCCTTTACAAACTGTACAGTCTGGTCGTAGAATGCGTGGCTAGATGTATAGTAGCTAAATCTGTATGAGATTACTTACTACGCTTTCCTTTACATAGTGTACAGTATGGTCGAAGAATGCGTGGCTAGACGTATAGTGGCTGGGTCTGTGTGAGACTACTATCTACCCTTTCCTTTACAAACTGTACAGTCTGGTCTTAGAATGCGCGGCTAGATGCATAGTGGCTGGATCTGTATGAGACTACTATCTACGCTTGCCTTTAAAAAGTGTACAGTCTGATCGTAAAATGCGTGGCTAGACGTATAGTGGCTGGGTCTGTGTGAGACTACTATCTACGCTTTCCTTTACAAACTGAACAGTCTGGTCGTAGAATGCGCGGCTAGAAGTATAGTGGCTGGATCTGTGTGAGACTACTATCTACGCTTTCCTTTACAAAGTGTACAGTCTGGTCGTAGAATGCGCGGCTAGACGTATAGTGGCTGGGTCTGTATGAGACTACTATCTACGCTTTCCTTTACAAAGGTACAGTCTGGTCGTAGAATGCGCGGCTAGACGTATAGTGACTGGGTCTGTGTGAGACTACTATCTAACCATTCCTTTACAAGCTATACAGTCTGATCGTAAAATGCGTGGCTAGACGTATAGTGGCTGGGTCTGTGTGAGACTACTATCTACGCTTTCCTTTACAAACTGTACAGTCTGGTCGTAGAATGCGCGGCTAGAAGTATAGTGGCTGGGTCTGTATGAGACTACTATCTACGCTTTCCTTTACAAAGTGTACAGTCTGGTCGTAGAATGCGCGGCTAGACGTATAATGGATAGGTCTGTGTGAGAGTACTATCTACCCTTTCCTTTACAAACTGTACAGTATGGTCGAAGAATGCGTGGCTAGACGTATAGTGGCTGGGTCTGTGTGAGACTAGTATCTACCCTTTCCTTTACAAACTGTACAGTCTGGTCGTAGAATGCGCGGCTAGACGTATAGTGGCTGGGTCTGTATGAGACTACTATCTACGCTTTCCTTTACAAAGTGTACAGTCTGGTCGTAGAATGCGCGGCTAGACGTATAGTGGCTGGGTCTGTATGAGACTACTATCTACGCTTTCCTTTACAAAGTGTACAGTCTGGTCGTAGAATGCGCGGCTAGACGTATAGTGACTGGGTCTGTGTGAGACTACTATCTAACCATTCCTTTACAAGCTATACAGTCTGGTCGTAGAATGCGCGGCTAGATGTATAGTGGCTAGATCTGTATGAGATTACTATCTACCCTTTCCTTTACAAACTGTACAGTCTGGTCGTAGAATGCGCGGCTAGACGTATAGTGGCTGGGTCTGTATGAGACTACTATCTACGCTTTCCTTTACAAAGTGTACAGTCTGGTCGTAGAATGCGCGGCTAGACGTATAATGGCTAGGTCTGTGTGAGAGTACTATGTACCCTTTCCTTTACAAACTGTACAGTATGGTCGAAGAATGCGTGGCTAGACGTATAGTGGCTGGGTCTGTGTGAGACTAGTATCTACCCTTTCCTTTACAAACTGTACAGTCTGGTCGTATAATGCGCGGCTAGATGCATAGTGGCTGGATCTGTATAAGACTACTATCTACGCTTTCCTTTAAAAAGTGTATTGTCTGTTAGTAGAATGCGCGGCTAGATGTATAGTAGCTAAATCTGTATGAGATTACTAACTACGCTTTCCTTTACAAAGTGTACAGTCTGGTCGTAAAATGAGTGGCTAGACGTATAGTGGCTGGGTCTGTGTGAGACTACTATCTACCCTTTCCTTTACAAACTACAGTCTGGTAGTAGAATGCGCGGCTAGACGTATAATGGCTGGGTCTGTGTGAGAGTACTATCTACCCTTTCCTTTACAAACTGTACAGTCTGGTCGTGGAATGCGCGGCTAGATGTATAGTGGCTGGGACTGTGTGAGACTACTACCTACGCTTTCCTTTAAAAAGTGTACAGTCTGGTCATAGAATGCGCGGCTAGACGCATAATGGCTGGTTCTGTGTGGGAGTACTTTCTAACCATTCCTTTACAAACTGTACAGTCTGGTCGTAGAATGCGCGGCTAGAGGTATAGTGACTGGGTATGTGTGAGACTGCTATCTACCCTTTCCTTTACAAAATGTACAGTCTGGTCGTAGAATGCGCGGCTAGATGTATAGTGGCTGGGACTGTGTGAGACTACTATCTACGCTTTCCTTTAAAAAAGTGTACAGTATGGTCGTAGAATGCGTGGCTAGACGTATAATGATTAGGTCTGTGTGAGAGTTCTATCTACCCTTTCCTTTACAAACTGTACAGTCTGGTCGTAGAATGCGCGGCTAGATGTATAGTGGCTGGGACTGTGTGAGACTAATATCTATGCTTTCCTTTAAAAAGTGTAAAGTCTGGTCGTAGCATGCGCGACTAGACGTATAATGGCTGGGTCTGTGTGACACTACTATCTACCCTTTCCTTTACAAACTGTACAGTCTGGTCGTAGAATGCGCGACTAGACGTATAATGGCTGGGTCTGTGTGACACTACTATCTACCCTTTCCTTTACAAACTGTACAGTCTGGTCGTAGAATGCGCGACTAGACGTATAATGGCTGGGTCTGTGTGACACTACTATCTACCCTTTCCTTTACAAACTGTACAGTCTGGTCGTAGAATGCGCGACTAGACGTATAATGGCTGGGTCTGTGTGACACTACTATCTACCCTTTCCTTTACAAACTGTACAGTCTGGTCGTAGAATGCGCGGCTAGAGGTATAGTGACTGGGTATGTGTGAGACTGCTATCTACCCTTTCCTTTACAAACTGTACAGTCTGGTCGTAGAATGCGCGTCTAGATGTATAGTGACTGGGTATGTGTGAGACTGCTATCTACCCTTTCCTTTACAAACTGTACAGTCTGGTCGTAGAATGCGCGTCTAGATGTATGGTGGCTGGGTCTGTGTAAGACTACTATCGGGTCTGTAAGACTATTGCTATGGTATCGATGAGACTATTGTTTGAGTATGGACGTGTGCGCCGATGATAAAATCTTCGGCGGCGGGTGCCGTTCAAAAATTGGTGGCGCCGTGATTGTGGCCCGGAGAATTTAAATAAAACTGTTCGGGTTCTTGTAAAATTGTTTTTAATAAAAAATCAACACAAAAACAGTATTTTTAATTTTCGGTTGTAATTGTCGTGACCATATTTTTGTTGACCCGTCTCGGATTACGGTCCTACTTCGAGAAAGAGGTCAACAATCGAATCGTAGTCGGTTGGCCAGCGTTCGGGATGTTACGCTGTATCTTCTCGTCTAACATACCACGAAAGTCCATGAACAGTGTGACTTATAGACCTGAGACGTGGCGGCTCACAATGATCCTCATCTTAGGCTTAAAGTCACCCAAAGTGCAATGAAGAGATTTATGCACTGTGTTTCTTTGCGTGATCGCAACAGAAATGAGGTACCGGTCGCTGTAGCGAGGCCTATGTTCAGCATTGAATGTCTTTCGACTGAAATCTTGAGGGTGATGACGAAAAAGATGGAAATCTTGTTAGATACTGGCAAGGTAGACGTACCTTGCCAGTATTTAACAAGATTTCCATCTTTTAAATCTGGTATGGAGATAGTTTGAAACCCTTGGAATGACTTAGTATAGATTTTATCTCGCTAGTATGTTTCCTTTGGATGATAAAACACTTTTTCGTGGACGAAGCCTTAAAAAAGGATTAAATAGGGGATGAATAATTTTTCTAACATACATGCAAAGCATTTTCAAATAGTAGGCTCAGATAACGAAATCAGTTCGCGGAACTAGTCAGTACTACTGTTACTATGTTCAAAAAAAATATTTATACATGAGGTGAGAGATTGAAATGTTAAATGCAAACCATCTTCTGTAACAATCATAACAATCAATTTTCATTACTTGTACATTTTAATTGTGACGTTCAAAAGTGCCGCTCGGTGGCCTAGTTGAAATAAATATCTTTGACTTTTAACTAGTCTTTTTTGGTTTGAGGTAATTAACTTTCGAGCAGCCAGACACCCAAAAGCACTCATATCTGTATTTTTGTCCTTTTCTCACCTAAATAATATATCGATAAACTTAACTAACAACAATCGTTATTGTTACAGACCACAGAACCCACCTCAACCGCCACAACCAGCGCTACCTAAAGACTTCCAGGACGCGCTCGACATCATCTTCCCCACCGACGTGAAGCCAGACATGTCCCAAGGAGACGGACTGTTCCCCCTCCCTCCCGGCTTCCTGCCAGGCTTGGGGGGAGTCATGCCGCCCTTCCCTCCCCTCCCCCTCATGCAGACACAGATGTCGCAGATGTTCGGCTTCGACCTGAATGGTCCCCTGTTCCAACCACAGCGCCAACAACTCTATGACACTCATGTCCCCCTGGTACCCAGCCCGAAGCCAAGACACCAGAATAAGAACAGGAATAATAAACCCAAACATAACCAGAGGCCTAAAGTAGACTCGAAACCACCACAACCGCTGCAACCACCACCAACCGCTGAGGAGAATGGAGAAGTTGCCAGAAAGCAGGAGGAAATGGATGACATGGCGATGTTAGGTATCGATGCGTCTGATGTTGGGTGTATCTAGGATGAGCAATAGAAAAAGGAATAAAACTTCTTATTCTCATATAGATGGAAGACCAAAGCTTTGGTCTTTTGACAAAACGCACAACGCTGTGGTGTGCGGTGTCGGACACATAATCATATGAAAAGCATCTAGAGTGATCTTTTGCCGTTATGCGTTCCGACCAAGAGACCAGAGCTATACTAGCCTGTTCTAGGAGGTTCTCCTGCATTCGAATATTATTCCTTTTTCTATGCTGGTAAACACATTGACGCCAAAGGTTGCAAATTTTTTTCATGTTTAACTGACTCACTTAAATGATACATATGTGCTTCAAGCAATCACAAGCCTATCGAAGTCCATAGCTGGACAGAGATCCCACATACTTAATTATATTTTGTAAAATGTACATACAGTAATCCTCAATCTTTTTGGCCGGTCTGAAGTTGGCTACAATGGCTGTGCAGTAGTAAATCTCATACAAAACAGTACCGCGCCGTGCCTTGCGCATTGGCAAGAACTGTAAAGTAGCATTATTAATGCCAAGCGAAGGTAACAGAGTATTTATTGTTTATATAACAAAACAAAATAAGCTTAGATTTTTAGAAGCTCAATAGATCTAAATTCTAGTTGGGTGTTGCCAGTTATGTCTTAATACTCTGGCAATTTAGTACTAAGATTCTTAACAATAGTTCGCTGTAGTTAACTCTTAATAATTGACATGTATTCTTTTTATGTGGTTTTCAATTGCATTTCTGTACAATGTTGTTTAACCATAAGTCTAAGGCTAACTAGGTATTTCAGTAATGTGTCAAACATATATGTATTATTCATGTTATAAGAATTGAGTGTTTCGTTGCGTTTACCCATGTATTATACTATTCATATATTTTAGGGTTTGGTACCTAAAAAGTCCAAATGGAGCTCCATTGCTGTCACTCACGCGTCTGTCCGTCCGTCGTCTGTCACACAGGTTTTACAGGCAAAATGTTGTGCTACAGTCTTAATTTTTTTATAGTACCAAGCGTCCTGGTAATCTTTGCGACAGCATTTCCTAGTGCAGATACCAGTCTCTCACAAAGGATTTATCAAATAATATTACACCATTATGTAATAGTTTTTAAGAAACCTTGGTAGAGAAATAATAGTACATTATGGTACAAGTGTGTAATGTTGGTGATTACCGCTGAGGCGCTATTGAGACCCGAGCCGTTAGGTGAGGGTCTTAAGAGAGCCGAGGACGGTAATCATCAATACACACGTGTATCATACGACGTTTTTCAACACACTTGTGAAGAAAATAATACTAAAAAATCATTTCCAACAGTGAAAACGAGTTGTGATTTTTTTTTTTCGGAATGGCGGGCAAAATTAATCAGTTTTCCTATGCGCGCGCTTCTAACCATGGCCACAGATTACTAAATAGTTACTACCATGGCGATCGGCCATAGATTAAAAATAATGAGTTTTTTTTTTGGCTTTTCGCGAATAGCGTTTTAGCCACGTACAAAATGGGGAATTTCAAGTTTTCTTTATTACAGACAAAAACAAAAGTTATATTTAAGTGAAAGTTTTATTTATTAAACACGTACAAGTTGAAATTATCTATTTAAATACGAAGTTGCATGAAATGTGTTACATTTGTACTATTGAGCACGATCTTTTTTGTATCGAAACTTTTTTAAGAACAAAGCAACTCAACCAATAAATTAAAAAAAAAAGACTCTTTATCTCACTTGTGAATAATAGTAATGAAAAAGTCACAGTTTGATAACAGGTGTCATTATGTGCCTAGTTGCGGTGAAATTAGAGCCACTTTATGAGCAAGTGTGTTGAAAATACTTTTTTTATCTTGTTGACACATGGCCATACAAATTGTCAAATAATATTTTAAAGGAGCGAAAAAAAAATCCTTTCGTTGTTTTGAACTCCTTGAGTAGATAAATACTTTACTTTTCTATTTAAATATATTGGAAAACAAAGGAATCAGAAGCCACCACAGTCAGCTTTATTTACAAAATTTTGTTTCAAATATTTTTTTTAAATTCCCATTGACCTATGAACTTCAAAATTGGTGCTAATGTTTATTATTACGCATGTTTTACTAACAAATAACAATAAATTGATAAATCAGATTTTTCTTTAAAATTTCCTCAGTTTTACTATTACAACCAACTTGATTTTGCGGTTTGGTACGGAACCCTAATTGTGCGAAGTCCGACACGCACTTGACGGGTTTTTTTTAAATGGCGACCCCACTGTAGCCATTACTTATTAAATTATTAGTTCCTGTAGTTTCTTCATCGGATGAAAAGCAACGTAAAACGTAAACAAAGCACAAGTATCGTAGCTGATGGCATTCCGTAGTTTCTGCCTACTCCCCCAGGAGAGAAAAGCGTGAGGTTACATAATAATGTAGTTTTTTTTTTTCATGATAGAAGTTATGTAACTGTTTTAAAGGATTAAAATTAACCTGGCGAACCTTGTTAAATATTTTCTGTGTATACTGAATGTATTAACTATATTTTTTTATATCATAAAGCGTTAGCGTAATGTGTTATTATTTAGTTTATTCTATAATATTGACTTAAGGCTATGTGAAATATATTATGATTTAACCCGACCCACTGTGCATGTTGGATTAGGTCAATACTTAACAATCATTTTAATTAAGTTGATAATATGTTTTCATCATGATAATAAATGTCATGTTAAAATTTTTGTGTTTCCTTTTAACCTTTTTATAATCTTTTACCAAAATATTGTCTATTTTATGACATGTCTATTTTATAGTATATGACATTACCGTCTGTCTTGGTACCCACCAAGACGAAGGTAACGGTAATATCATAGACTAAAACACCGAAACCCCGCCTGCATCATAGTGAGGTCTCCGTCTCCCACCAAGTGACTCCAGGAAAGACGGTGGCATAGTGATCACGTGCTAAGTACACAGCCGGGCTAGGTACACTGTGTTCCTTGTGCTAATGATGATCACCGGAGTGAGATCAAAAGCCCACATTACCTGCAGCATGGGTTATCAACTCATACAAATTATAATTAGTATTAAAAAAGATCATAGATGGCAGCATAGGTAACAAATGTGAAATTAACAACCAATTAAAAATGTTTAACAGCAGATTCAGGCTGAAATAAGTTTAGTAAATATCAAAACTTGCTTCTTTAATGTTAATTTATCCATTTACACTCATTAATCAGGTTTTCAGAACAAAAAAGATAAGTGAAGACTTTGTGTGTTAAATTAGTTGAAAGTAGCTATCGACTTTTCGTTTTGTTTTGAATTCGTTGCAATAGATGGCGTGTTTCACAATTTGTCCTAAACTATATATCCATCGTAAGATTCATTTTGTAGGATAGTTATTATTTATTATAGGCGTAATTTCAAATATTAAATTTTTGGTCTATTATTTAAAATCACTTTTTTGTGAAGCTTGTTTACACGTCGAATTAACTAGATACCTCGCTGGAACAGGACTCGTATCGCGCTAGGGCCTACTCAAATCGCACGGGTACTAAAATCTATACTAATATTATAAAGAGGTAAAGTTTGTGGGTTTGTGACGTTGTAAGGGGTAAACTCTGGATCTACTGAACCGATTTTGAACATTCTTTCACCAGTAGAAAGCTACATTATTCCTGAGTGTCATAGGATATAATAAATTTTCAAAAAAATTAGAGATCCTTATGAAAATTGCAATAATGTAACCCAAGGTAGGAAAATGTTGCATATAAAATTCATTCTTTAGCGTGCGCTGAGAAAAACATTGATGATAGATAAAAATAGTAGGTAAGTAGGGTAGGCAGGGTAGGTAAAGTAGGCAGGGTAGGCAAGGTAGGCATAGTAGGCAGGATAGGCAGGGTTAGCAGGATAGGCAGGGTTGGCAGGGCAGGCAGGGTTGGCAGGGTAGGCAGGGTAGGCGAAGGGGCAGGGTAGGCATGGTAGGCAGCGTTAGCAGGATAGGCAAGATAGGCAGGGTTGGCAGGATAGGTAGGCTAGGCAGGGTGGGCATGGCAGTCAGGGTTAGCAGGGTAGGCAGGGTTGGCAGAGAAGGCAGTATAGGCAGGATAGGCATGGTAGGCAGGGTAGGCGAAGGGGCAGGGTAGGTAGGTAGATAGCCAGTTGACGGGAGCGAAGCCCCGGGGGTCAGCTAGTATGAGATAAAGCGACGCGTGTGCCGCTTGCCGTCCGAGTTTACGCGTCGCATAGTAGGTACAGTTTGATTCAAACTTAATAACGGCTCGAAACACTTCGTGAGCCACTACGCGCTAGCAATTTCATGTGACAGCGGGGGTGTATTAAAAGTAATCATTTTTGTAAAAACATCTTGTTCTTTATATATCTAAGTACCAACCTAAAATAAAAAAGCTATTTAAAAATCAAACACCCGACTGCTTAAAAAGCGAACTAAAAAGCTGTAAACAAGAAAATAACTAGCTTTGTAGTCGGAGGATACATATTCTCGAACTGCCTGATCCTCCGACGGCACAGCACGATTTTACTTGTTTACAGCTTTTTATTTCGTTTCCTTTTTATTTTTAAATTAGCTTTTTTTATTTACAACTTTTAAGTACTTTTTTTTAATTTGTTTTAAACATATACGTGGTATGTATTTTTGTAAACACCACTAAAAGCCCTTCATTTTGATACCCCACTCGACGGGTTACGAAGATAAAAAATTGCAACCTCTACAATATGGAGCCCAAAATCCGCCATTTTTTTTAATGGCACTTATCTAAGAATATTTGGGTGGCCAAGACCTATCTAACGAAGTCTTAATCATAAAAATCCGTCAAGTGGTTTGAAAGATACGAGGTAATAAAGAATATTACACACATACTTACATACAAGATAAGCGCGAAAAACATAACCCTTTCCTTGCAGTCGGGTAAAAAAGGATAACCCTTATAGTGAATAATAAAATGACATGAAGTAGGTACCTACTTCGTGTCATTCCGTTGCCGCGGAAGCAAGCTATCTACTTTTAATACTACAACGAATTCTATAGTTTTGATTGATTTGGAATATTCGTGAATATTGTGAGATTCGCTACACAATGCGACCACTTAGATTTAAGAAGTTACCGCGGTCTGAGCGGAGTCTGTCCCAAACCGAACATACCTAATGTTATTATTACGAATACGAAGTAAGCGTTCAAGGACAAGACAACTGGCAAATAACGTCTCTGAGTACCTACATGATACGATTCCTCGCCCAAATTGCCATATGATTTAGTATCTAGGCAAACTACTAAATGGCGTTAGAAAACCACAGTCTCGGGCTATTAAAGAGTCACTGGTGCTGCCGCCTGTTAAAAATATGGAGAAAGAAAAAATAGCCCGACTTAAGGAGGTGACATTTCTTTGTATGGGATTGGGTATCTGTACTGTAGTATTATATTATCTTTGCCTGCAGCCATACCATGAGCTCTTAGAGCAAGGTTATTGCGATTGTGCGTATAGGACAGACTGTATATATCTGTTACGCACAGTTGTTATAACCTTGATCTAAGTGTTAATGGTAGCACCCCTGGTCTTTTCCCCAAAAAAACCATTCAGTCCATACATTAAGGTTTTTGCCTGATAACAAAAAACAAAAGGAATGTAACAGAGCTGTATCTTAACCGATTCGTTGCGTATGCCGCGCGAGTCGTGCCATTTTTAAAATCGTTATAACGCCCTCAAATTTCGTTTTTACTCGACTGCCGAAGAAGGGGTAATGTGTTTATCAGTCTATGTAGGTGATTTTTTGTTTTTTGTAAATCTTTGTCCCACACTAGAAATTTCTTACTGTATCATGGATGCGTTTACAAACATATAAAATCACATACACAACACCCAAAGCCGGAACAACTATGTGTAGGTCATACAAATATTCAAAAAAAATCGGCCAACGCGTTTGGTCCCTAGAACACATAGGAATAAATATACATATACATACATAGAGTGAATCTGAAATTTAATCTAATCTCTAAGGTTTTTCAGGGTGTTAGCTGTAGGTACCTACTTAATTATTGCTTCTTTAATGTTAATTTATCCATTTACACTCATTAATCAGGTTTTCAGAACAAAAAAGATAAGTGAAGACTTTGTGTGTTAAATTAGTTGAAAGTAGCTATCGACTTTTCGTTTTGTTTTGAATTCGTTGCAATAGATGGCGTGTTTCACAATTTGTCCTAAACTATATATCCATCGTAAGATTCATTTTGTAGGATAGTTATTATTTATTATAGGCGTAATTTCAAATATTAAATTTTTGGTCTATTATTTAAAATCACTTTTTTGTGAAGCTTGTTTACACGTCGAATTAACTAGATACCTCGCTGGAACAGGACTCGTATCGCGCTAGGGCCTACTCAAATCGCACGGGTACTAAAATCTATACTAATATTATAAAGAGGTAAAGTTTGTGGGTTTGTGAGTTTGTGACGTTGTAAGGGGTAATCTCTGGATCTACTGAACCGATTTTGAACATTCTTTCACCAGTAGAAAGCTACATTATTCCTGAGTGTCATAGGATATAATAAATTTTCAAAAAAATTAGAGATCCTTATGAAAATTGCAATAATGTAACCCAAGGTAGGAAAATGTTGCATATAAAATTCATTCTTTAGCGTGCGCTGAGAAAAACATTGATGATAGATAAAAATAGTAGGTAAGTAGGGTAGGCAGGGTAGGTAAAGTAGGCAGGGTAGGCAAGGTAGGCATAGTAGGCAGGATAGGCAGGGTTAGCAGGATAGGCAGGGTTGGCAGGGCAGGCAGGGTTGGCAGGGTAGGCAGGGTAGGCGAAGGGGCAGGGTAGGCATGGTAGGCAGCGTTAGCAGGATAGGCAAGATAGGCAGGGTTGGCAGGATAGGCAGGATAGGTAGGCTAGGCAGGGTGGGCATGGCAGTCAGGGTTAGCAGGGTAGGCAGGGTTGGCAGAGAAGGCAGTATAGGCAGGATAGGCAGGATAGGCAGGGTAGGCATGGTAGGCAGGGTAGGCGAAGGGGCAGGGTAGGTAGGTAGATAGCCAGTTGACGGGAGCGAAGCCCCGGGGGTCAGCTAGTATGAGATAAAGCGACGCGTGTGCCGCTTGCCGTCCGAGTTTACGCGTCGCATAGTAGGTACAGTTTGATTCAAACTTAATAACGGCTCGAAACACTTCGTGAGCCACTACGCGCTAGCAATTTCATGTGACAGCGGGGGTGTATTAAAAGTAATCATTTTTGTAAAAACATCTTGTTCTTTATATATCTAAGTACCAACCTAAAATAAAAAAGCTATTTAAAAATCAAACACCCGACTGCTTAAAAAGCGAACTAAAAAGCTGTAAACAAGAAAATAACTAGCTTTGTAGTCGGAGGATACATATTCTCGAACTGCCTGATCCTCCGACGGCACAGCACGATTTTACTTGTTTACAGCTTTTTATTTCGTTTCCTTTTTATTTTTAAATTAGCTTTTTTTATTTACAACTTTTAAGTACTTTTTTTTAATTTGTTTTAAACATATACGTGGTATGTATTTTTGTAAACACCACTAAAAGCCCTTCATTTTGATACCCCACTCGACGGGTTACGAAGATAAAAAATTGCAACCTCTACAATATGGAGCCCAAAATCCGCCATTTTTTTTAATGGCACTTATCTAAGAATATTTGGGTGGCCAAGACCTATCTAACGAAGTCTTAATCATAAAAATCCGTCAAGTGGTTTGAAAGATACGAGGTAATAAAGAATATTACACACATACTTACATACAAGATAAGCGCGAAAAACATAACCCTTTCCTTGCAGTCGGGTAAAAAAGGATAACCCTTATAGTGAATAATAAAATGACATGAAGTAGGTACCTACTTCGTGTCATTCCGTTGCCGCGGAAGCAAGCTATCTACTTTTAATACTACAACGAATTCTATAGTTTTGATTGATTTGGAATATTCGTGAATATTGTGAGATTCGCTACACAATGCGACCACTTAGATTTAAGAAGTTACCGCGGTCTGAGCGGAGTCTGTCCCAAACCGAACATACCTAATGTTATTATTACGAATACGAAGTAAGCGTTCAAGGACAAGACAACTGGCAAATAACGTCTCTGAGTACCTACATGATACGATTCCTCGCCCAAATTGCCATATGATTTAGTATCTAGGCAAACTACTAAATGGCGTTAGAAAACCACAGTCTCGGGCTATTAAAGAGTCACTGGTGCTGCCGCCTGTTAAAAATATGGAGAAAGAAAAAATAGCCCGACTTAAGGAGGTGACATTTCTTTGTATGGGATTGGGTATCTGTACTGTAGTATTATATTATCTTTGCCTGCAGCCATACCATGAGCTCTTAGAGCAAGGTTATTGCGATTGTGCCTATAGGACAGACTGTATATATCTGTTACGCACAGTTGTTATAACCTTGATCTAAGTGTTAATGGTAGCACCCCTGGTCTTTTCCCCAAAAAAACCATTCAGTCCATACATTAAGGTTTTTGCCTGATAACAAAAAACAAAAGGAATGTAACAGAGCTGTATCTTAACCGATTCGTTGCGTATGCCGCGCGAGTCGTGCCATTTTTAAAATCGTTATAACGCCCTCAAATTTCGTTTTTACTCGACTGCCGAAGAAGGGGTAATGTGTTTATCAGTCTATGTAGGTGATTTTTTGTTTTTTGTAAATCTTTGTCCCACACTAGAAATTTCTTACTGTATCATGGATGCGTTTACAAACATATAAAATCACATACACAACACCCAAAGCCGGAACAACTATGTGTAGGTCATACAAATATTCAAAAAAAATCGGCCAACGCGTTTGGTCCCTAGAACACATAGGAATAAATATACATATACATACATAGAGTGAATCTGAAATTTAATCTAATCTCTAAGGTTTTTCAGGGTGTTAGCTGTAGGTACCTACTTAATTAAAAAAATTAAATTAAAACAAAAAAAGAGTACTTACAAAAGGTTTGTAACATCTGCATAAAAAAGTCACTTATCTTCCATTTCATGGAAAACACAAAGAAAAATACATAGTTAGCCACATAAAATCATATGCAAGAAACGTATCCTTCTATTTACAACTGATGTTATATGTCAACTAAACTTAATCGGATTTAAACAAGTGAAAAAACTATTTTTTACCCGACTTCAGAAGGAGGGTAGTGTGTTTATCAGTCTATGTATGTATGTAAGTATGTTTGTTCATATGTGGCGTTCTAGAGACCAGTTATAAATAACAAAAGTTAATAAAAAAAAACCCGGTTGCCTAAAAAGCGAACTAAAAAGACGTAAAGAAGAAGAAAATCATGCTGTGCAGTGGAGTATACATCTGGTTTTAGTCAGGTAGCTTGCGAATACATATATCCTCCGACTGCACAGCATGATTTTCTTCTTGTTTACATCTTTTTAGTTCGCTTTTTAAGCAGTCGGGTTTATTGAATTAACTTTATTTTAGCCTTTGGATTTTGGACCCTAAAAATTAATGCCCCGCTCATTGCTCTAAAGAAGGGACAAAATTAACTTTGTCAATCGAAAACTGTTGTCTCCACTCATCAGTACGTATTTAAACAAATTGTTTACTTTTCCAAGAATATTTTATAAGTTGATCCACTATTAGGTAGGTACTCGTAAACTTGAAAAACCTACTTAGCTGTGATAGTTTTCCTTTTAATTTTGTTATATATACTACATACTGCCGTGATTTTTCCACATATCCAAAAGCAACCATTTATCTGGCAGGACAGGGAGCCCCCCCCCCCCTGTCCTGCCAGATAACAAATTACACAAATAAAATATTTACAATTTTTTTTTAGAGTCAAGTGTTTGATTCTAGACTTGACTCTAACAAAAATTTGTAAATATTTTGGAGGAAGTTCTCAGTTCGTCGGGATCTTCTCTTTTTTCGGTATGTTACCCGATTACTCAAAGACGCCTGGACTGATTTGGAAAATTCTTATTTTGTTTGAAAAGGTATACTTCCCAGGTGGTCCCATAGTCATCAGTTCAGGATCTGATGATGGAAACCTGGAGAAATCGAGGGAACTCCTCAAATATTATAGGCATACCTACGTATAGCGATTTTGGTATTTTCATCAACAATGCAAGCATTTGCACTCAGAAAGTAGGTATCATTTGGTGAAGTCGAATTGATGAAGAAGTCTGCAGAAGGTCACTGGAACTCCTCAGTGATAAGTTTGTCACGGGTATAAGATATCTCGAATAGTTTACCGACTAAGTGAAGTAAACCTACTTATAAATAGTTTGTAGGTACTTATGAAGATGGTACCATCGAACTGATCTGATGATGAAGCCGGCAGGTAGGCACTGGAACCTGAATCGAAACTCCCTATTCAACGATACCCCACACCATGGGATAGGAACCCTTATAGTTTCGCCATGTCCGTATGTAGCTTAGCTCAGAGACTCTGAGTACCTACTAGAAAGCTATAATTTGACATGGACATACCTACAAATTAAGGCTCTGAAACGTTTAGCCAACAGTCGATTGGTCTATGAACCGTTGGTCAACAGAATCTTTAATCCATTAACTTTTCATCCAAAGAACTCTTCACACACGAACGTTTCGCCAAAATAACTCTACGTCAGTGAATGCTTAACCAACAGAATGTTTTGACCTATTACTTTTCGCCCAACGAACAATTGGCCGACAGACACCGGGACAGGTGAAAGTAAATTAAAGGTTGTAAAAATAAGCTAAGCTCTAGCCCTAAGCTCCCGAGCTCGCTTCGCTCGCTCTTGGACTAATTCATTGCACTTTCACCTGTCTCGGTGTCTGATAGCCAATTGTACGTTGGGTGAAAAGTAATTAGTCAAAACATTCTGTTGAATAAGCATTCACTGACGTAGAGTTATGTTGGCGAAACGTTCGTGGGTGAAGAGTTCTTTGGATGAAAAGTTTTGGATTAAAGATTCTGTTGACCAACGGTTCATGGACCTGTTGGCAAAACGTTTCAGAGCCTTAATATGTATATCCATGTCAAATTATAGCTTTCTAGTACTAAGTGTCTCTGAGCTAAGCTACATACGGACTTGGCCTTAGCCATAGGCCATAGCCTAAAAAGGGTAGGAAGAAGAGAAATTCTAAAATGCAAGACAAGCTCTCAAGTAATCAGTCAGGAGACCTAAAATCCAGCAAACACAATGAAACAAACTAAAAAGTTTAAATACAGGCACATCGACACGGGTTTTTCATATAAAATATTCTAACTTCGATACAAAATCTTGTTATAATTATGATAAGGCGAAGTTCACGCATCACCGCTGTAACAAAACAACGCTATCGTGAACGTGACTTAATACTTGATCATAACATCTCAGCAAAATCATCTGATGTTACGTCATCACGATTAAACGTACAATTACCATATTGATAACGAATTAAAGTAGGTATGGTCATGGGAAACAAAATAGCCCAATATAACAGGAAAAAAACCTGGTTTGATAAGTAAACTTGTCCTAAGATTTCGCCGATTTAGTTAGCTGATACCAACCGAAATGATAAGGAGCGGACAGCTTACCTATTCATAATTTGTGAAAAAACTTTCTACAAACCTAAGATCCAGGTCGCCATTTTGTTTAAACATGGTCGTTGCAGCTGAAAGACGAACGCAAGCCTCCCTGTGACGCCGCCCCAACTACCTATCGGTCCTGTGCTACCGTATCGATAGACACAACGTTGGAAGGCCTTCCACACAAAAGGCCGATGACCTAGTGAGGGGCCTTGGAGACTGGAGGATGCGAGAAATACAGGTAACTACAATAATATCATATTACTGCCCCGTTGGTTTAGGCGCAGATACCCCTCAATAGCTGATTTTAAAATGAGAATCATGTCTAAACGGCTAGTCGTATTTTTTTGGAAAATATATAAAATCAAAGAATAATAAGGAAATTTCAAAAACTACTTAATGTTGGGCCGCGCGGGTGTGAAACGATTGCGCGTTTTATTCCCTCAAGGTCGTTGGCGACTGTCGTCGTCTTAAGTGGTCGCAACTAGCGCTACTAATGATCATGTGGTCCCGGGTTCGATTCCCGGGTCAGTCAAAGTGTTATTGGGTTTTTCAATCTGGCACTTCACAGTACCAACTAGGGTTGCCACCTTTTTTGCAGTTAAAGTTCATTGGTTAGGTTTGAAAAAAAAGTACATAGTATTAAAATAATAGTACATTATGGTACAAGTGTGTAATGTTGGTGATTACCGCTAAGGCGCCGCTGAGAGCCGAGGACGGTAATCATCAATACATACGTGTATCATACGAAGTTTTTCAACACACTTGTAAAGAAAATAATACTAAAAAATCATTTCCAACAGTAAAAACGAGCTGTGAAAACATTTTCGCAATATCGGGCAAAATTTATCAGTTTTCCTATGCGCGCGCATCTAACAATGGCGATCGGCCATAGACTAAAAATAATGACTTATCTTTTTTTTGGCTTTTCGCGGATAGCGTTTTAGCCATGTACAAAATGGGGAATTTAAATTTTTCTTTATTACAGACAAAAACAGTAACATATTTAAGTTAAAGTTTTATTTATTAAACACGTACAAGTTGAAATTATCTATTTAAATACGAAGTTGCATGAAATGTGCAACTCAACCAATAAATAAAAAAAAAACTCTTTATCTCACTTGAAAAAGTCACAGTTTAATAACAGGTGTCATTATGTGCCTAATTGCGGTGAAATTAGAGCCACTTTATGAGCAAGTGTGTTGAAAAGTACATTTAATTTTTCTTTATTATTATGTTTTAAAACAATTTTATTGCTTTTTGCAGTTTGTATCTAATTAGTATCTCTACTAAACAATTGCACAGCATCTTTACAGTCTATATTTAAATTACAGAAAATAAGCAATTCATTTTTTAGGGTTCCCTATCCGGACTCCACGATCCGTCTGTCTGCCTGTCACGAGGCTGTATCTCATGAACCGTGATAGATAGACAGTTGAAATTTTCACAGACAATGTATTTCTGTTACCACTATAACAACAAATACTAAAAACAGAATAAAATTAATATTTAAGTGGGGCTCTCATACTACAAATGTGATTTCTTTGCCGTTTTTTGCGATAATGGTACGGAACCCTTCGTGCGCGAGTCCGAATCGCACTTGGCCAGTTTTCTTTCTTCTTTTCAGTATACTGCCAGCTTTCCATTGCTACCCTGATCATCTTAGCAGTTTGAAAATCGCCCACGATTCCGTATTACAAAAATTCAATGCCATGGTTCTGTTTCAGTTTTATTCACATAGTAAGTATAGGTCAAGAGCACAAGAGTAAAAAGACCTAATTAAAATAATTCACTCGCTCGTGTAATACTTCCTTCTAAATAAAGATAACATACATAATTGGTGTAGTAGACTAACAATAACAGTGATTCGGCAGTCATTCATGGCGAATAAAGTAGGTATGACTGCGCAAGTTTGTAAGATGATTGGAGAAGAGATAGGTTTACATCATAAGGTGAAGCGGCAGGCTTATTACGTAAGAAACAGCAATCAGCAATCATCGTGCGATCAAACGCTTTGCGCGTTATGCTAGGCCTCATTTACGGAGACGCGGGGCGTCGCGCGTCGCTTTTGGCGGTGCGGACCGCACTAAATTCAAACATATGGCGTTGTATGAGAGCGTTTATGGAGAAGCGATGGCGTTTATGTAGAAGCGATGTTACACGAGACGCCACGCTGCACGCGACGTGCAACGCCCAGCGTCTCCGTAAACGAGGCCAAGTCCTATGTAGGTAAGTACGGCGCGAGCGTATTGTCGTCAACCGCCTGCCTATTGGAACCAAACCAGACTCGGGGTTGGTATGGGAGCCCCACTTAAATATTAATTTTATTCTGTTTTTAGTATTTGTTATTATAGCGGCAACAGAAATACATCATCTCTGAAAATGTCAACTGTTTAGCTATCACGGTTCATGAGATACAGCCTGGTGAAATACGGACAGACAGACAGACGGACTGCAGAGTCTTAGTAATAGGGCCCCGTTTTTACTCTTTGGGTACGGAACCCTAAAAAAAGAAAGCAAACACATTTATTTAATACAAGTCACTAGAGCACACAACAAAAATATTAAAAAAATAAACTAAAAAATAATAAAAATGAAGGAAAACAATATAAGTGTAACATTGTGTGTCCCACGGCTGCGCCAAACAGAACCAGTTCAGCAAAATGTCGGGCAACTAGCACAGGGAAACTTATATATGCCCGACGCTGGTTTTCAACTGGATCTGTGACGGACGTAAAGCAGTTTTAAGTGACAAAATGTGTATGTGAAATAAGTATAGTTCTCGCCAAACTTCTTGGCCGCCCTGAAGTTGGCTACAATGGCTGCGAAGTAGTAAATCTCGTAAAAAACAGCACCGTTTCGTTCCTCGCGCATCCTGAAAACCAACTTTAGGGCAGCCCAGAAGTTTGGCGAGGTCTATACTTACCTACTTATATAACAACTAGCTGACCCTCGGGGCTTCGCTCCCGTCAACTGCCTACCTACCCTGGCTACCCTGCCTACCTTGCCTATCCTGCCCACCATGCCAACCCTGCCTGCCCTGCCCCTACCCTGCCTTCCCTGCCTACCCTGGCTACCCTGCCAACCCTGCCTGCCCTGCCTACCCTGCCTACCCTTCCTACACTGTCTATCCTGCCTCCCCCTGCCTACCCTGACTTTCCTGCCTACCCTGCCTTTCCTGCCTACCCTGCCTATCCTGCCTATCCTGCCTACCCTGCCTACCCTGCATACCCTGCCTACCATGCCTACCCTGCCTACTCTGCTTACCATGCCTACCCTGCCTACCCTGCCTACCCAGCCTACCCTGCCTACCCTGCCTACCCTACCTATCCTGCCTACCCTGCCTTTCCTGCCTACCCTGCCTACCCGGCCTACCCTGCCTACCCTGCCTTTCCTGCCTACCCTGCCTATCCTGCCTACCCTGCCTACCCTGCCTACCCTGCCTACCCTGCCTTCCCTGCCTACACTGCCTACCCTGCCTACTCTGCTTACCCTGCCTACTCTGCTTACCCTGCCTACTCTGCTTACCCTGCCTACCCTGCCTACTCTGCCTACCCTGCCTATTCTGCCTACCCTGCCTAACCTGCCTATCCTACCTACCCTACCTACTAATTTGTATCTATCATCAATAGTTTTCTCAGCGCACGCCAAATAATGTATTTTACAGACAACATTTTGCTACCTTGGGTTACATTCAGGGCCGTCTTAAACTATGCCGGGGCCCTCGGGCACACAAGAATTTGGGGCCCTTTTGAAAAGTAAAGAAAGCAAACTATACTAACATTTTTCTACTATGATCTTCTATATAATATAATATGTCATTAATGATATTAGTATGCTGCTGGTTTTTTGGTTACAATTACGATAGTGGTTTCTTTCGGGCTTTCTGTTGAGCAAAATCTTCTATTATATCCTCATAGCAGAGTCAAGTTTTTGAAGGATGTCACTTTCTATGCACATAATAAACAAATTACTTAGTCGGTCTTGTAACATTGTTGTTCGCAATTAATTTTTAGGGTTCAGTACCCAAAGAGTAAAAACAGGACCCTATTAATAAGACTCCACTGTCTGTACTGGCTGTATCTCATGAACCATGATAGCTAGACAGTTGAAATTTTCAAAGATGATGTATTTCTTTTACCGCTATAATATCAAATACTAAAAACAATAAAATTAATATTTAAGAGGGGCTCTCATAGAACAAACGTGATTTTTTGCGATAATGGTACGGAACCCTTCATGTGCGAGTCCGACTCGCACTTGGCCGGTTTTTTATTCTCTTAGGCTGCGAAAATGAACGCTTCTTGAAACAACTTCATCAAATTTGAAGAAACTTATCCAAAGATAAGTTTCTTCTAATTTAGATGACTATTAGGTTGAGATAAAAATACGCTGATTGCTTTGCTATGTTTTTTTTTATATTGGCTTAAATGTAAACATTCTGTTTTGAGCTCACATGTTTTAATATCATCATGATAAAATTCTGCAAATTCTTTGCATTTTTTGGTCAACTCGCCAGATTTCAAGCCAAGTTTAGGCTTGAATATGACTTGTCATAACTCGATTCTAACTAAGCTAAATAAGTCAAAATCAAATCAAATGTTATGGAAATTTTATAATTCTAAAAGAAAAAGGCAAAGTTTGTCTTGATTTTGCCTTAATTTGCTTAATTAAAATCGTAATAATTTTGACTTGAATTTTAAGACAATAGTACCTAAGTTTTATTTTATTTTCGTGCCCGACGAAAATGTTTTGAGAATTTAATGTGAGATAAATTATCGGTCCTTCGGGGCCCCCTGAGGATGGGGGCCCTGGGCACGGGGCCCGTGTGCCCATAGGGTAAAGACGGCACTGGTTACATTATTGCAATTTTCATAAGGATCTCTATTTTTTTTGAAAATATTTTATAGCCTATGACACTCAGGAATAATGTAGCTTTCTACCGGTGCAAGAATTTTCAAAATCGGTTCAGTAGATCCAGAGATTACCCCTTACAACGTCACAAACTTTACCTCTTTATAATATTATATAGTATAGATAAATAAGGTGAGTGTGACAATAAATGAGGTATGGGTAGGTAGGCTAATGCGTCATATTATTGAGGCATTCAGTGCGGCCATATCCATATCGTTTTCGTTGTGCTTCCACCAAATAATGCCGTAAAAGTCACCTTAATGTGTCCATTGTGTTGGCTGTTCATGTTCTGATCGGTGGTGGAATTTTATTCCAAACTTTGGAAGCGGCATAACTAAAGCTGCCTCTGAAGGCTGCTGTATAAAGTTCTATCCACACATATCAGGGCTGTGCCAGGGACGTGGACGGACCGTGCCCCGTCAGGGGCTCAACAATATATCGTTGCGTACATTTTATATGAACTCGTTCACACA
Organism: Orthosia cruda; assembly: GCA_964057195.1. Taxonomy (NCBI): domain Eukaryota; kingdom Metazoa; phylum Arthropoda; class Insecta; order Lepidoptera; family Noctuidae; genus Orthosia; species Orthosia cruda. The sequence goes on from OZ059838.1 coordinate 37,567,489, forward strand.
CGTCCGTGCACGGGCCAGTGACGAAGCTTCAATGATTGGGCCCGGCCCTGTCACGTCCCGGACACGGCCCTGATATGTGTGGATAGACCTTTATGCGTTCGCGTAGAGAGTTGCTGCGAGCCCAGTTGCTGTTGTTGTTGTGCTTCTCCCTCATTCCCGTCTACTCGTTATCCAACCAAGTGTATCATTTAAATAGGCCGAAAAGTACTGAGAGCCTATCCTGACCAACCCAAAGATCTATTTAGAATTCAACTCCTAAACAAAAGAGCTCTTAAATTGTTGATCTCCCGTCCGTCACTGACCAGCATGCTGAAACCGAGGAAAACTGGTTAATTTTCCTTATCTAGCACACATTACGACGAAAATCCTAACCAGTGATCTAATAACCGCGCAAATATTACCTTTTCCCTTTGTCACAAGGTTTTATATTCTATAGCAACTTCAGGAAAACCTGGCTAGACTGCACCTACTAATCGAATGCGAACGGTCAGTGTAGCCTTTACCCCTGACATCGCTCCCGTGGCCATAAACATAATATATAGGATAGGCTTCTTTTTCGGGATATAAAGTAGCTGCACTCAGCAATAGTGTACAGTGGCGTAGCGGCGATTTTAGCCGCCCCCTTATTTTATACAGTAATTCCAAAGACAAAAATATTTATTTCATCTAGGCCATTAACGGCACAAGTAGCTTGTTATGGAGTTATGGAGAAGAACGGACAAGAAACTATACACTTACTATTTAATACATATTAATTACATTTTTAAATATTATTAAAAATATAGCATACAAAAAAACTTAAGATTTTATTATCTTTACTTATTGGACAATTTTGCCGCCCCAAAAATGGGGCCGACCTGTGCGGGCCGCCCTTGCTGCCCCCACTACGCTACGCCACTGATAGTGTAGTTTCTACCAGTGCAGTGAAAGAATTTTCATAACCGGATCTGTACTTTTACAGATTACACATAGCGATCAAACGTACAATTTACCGCTTCATAATATGACTTATTTAAAATTAATTTTCGCTACACATTTGATTTCTACTAGTGTCTAAGAAATCGTTCAAGTGTGCACATAAAACAGTTATAATTCGCGTCGTCGGAGGAGCTCAATCAGTCAGATTCGCGACTTCTTCGCGAGCGGTAGCCAATCTTGCAAATTGCTTATATAATTCTGTGACATAATAAACACGAGACAAACGTAATAAAGTGCTAAGTTCTAAATTATATCAAAGAGCGCCACGTTACAGGTATGGTAATCATTCTCTACATGTTGTATTGAGATTTTTCTCTAAGTGTTTACCTGTTAACAATCATTAAGAAAACTGATGCAATGTTTTGTGAGTTTACATGTGCCACGCATGGGGGGATATCCCCATAAAAGTGTGGTCATGATATACCTACTCTTCAACCAAGGATTGAAGATGTGAATCAAACACTATTTAGTGCTAATATTTTGCTTATTGACATGGATGAACTCAGTGAATGAATTACGCATTGATCGATTGTAAACAAGTTCGAATTCCGCAGGAAAATAAAATCAGAATATCAAGTTTTATTGACTTTAAAACACTATACGCAATTTTTAATAATAAGTTAAACTTGTATTTTTAATGACTATTCCATATGTTGAATTATGGTTTTAGTTATCTAGGTACCTAGGTCAATTTAGGTGGCTTTGCAGACGTTCTTCTAAGAAGTGATTGATTTATGTCTAACAGGAAAATTGCCTCAGTAACAATTTCTTTCCAAGGAAGGTTTAATTGTAATAGGTATTCCTTAATAGCGAGATCATAGTTTTGCTAACTCTACATTATACCATACGTGCAACAGACGGGATTCGAACTTGCCCATCAGGTTGACGCTCTAGTCGTTGAACCATTTGGTACCTCTGACCACATAACAAAACTGCCAAAGTTTTGAAAAGCTTGTTTTGATAAGCAATGTAGGTATTTGTTGCCTCTTATTGTGCTCATATGGAACAAAAAAAAAACCTTAAAAGATACATCATGAAGAGTACGAAGTCAGCCTAATAGTTAGGTTAGATAAACTGAATGCCTGAAAACTGTCCAACTGTAGGGAAAATGCCACTTTCTTTACACAGGAGTATTCTAGTTCACACATATGAAACGTGGAAGCCAGACGTAATATGTGCTTAAGCTTACGTACCCACTTATATACGAGTATGTTATTATGAAAAGGAAACAGCGATCAAAAACAATTTAGCAGCACTATCTATCGGGTAGCATCAACGTTCGAGCGGGAAATCTCTTATCACACTGATAACAGAGAAAAACATAATAGTGTGGTCGTTGCATCATCTTGCGTCATCACACTGTTAGGTAGTTGAATGAAAATGAAGTGATTACGATTATTATATGTATGTAAGTGCTCGTTCATACAGATCTGCTTAATAGTACCTATACGTTTTTATTCGGCACTGACGTATGTTGTTGTATGAGCGACTTTACACACATGACAGTATTCCAGATCCAGAGAAATTACCTATCCGACAAAATATGCAGCCGTCCGTTTTACAGGTCCGCTTTATCGTATGCGTTTTTTCAACTTTGGCGTAGATAGTTGTTATTGCGACGGATCCGTTAAAACGGTGGGCACCTACTGTAAATGTGGTGTGAACATTACCCCTAGTAGTGACGGATCCGTTAAAACGGTACTGTAAATGTGTTGTAAACATTACCCGCAGTATAGCCCTCGCCAAACTACTGGGCCGCCCTGAAATTGATTTACCGGATGCGCGAGGCACCAAACGATGCTGTTTTTGTATGAGATTTATTACTGCGCAGCCATTGTAGCCAACTTCAGGGCGGACAAGAAGTTTGGCGAGAACTATAGCGACGGATCCATTAAAACGGTACTGTAAATGCGGTGTGAACATCACCTCCAGTAGCGATAGATCCGCTAAAACGATCCTGGAAATACGGATGTTCTGTGCGAACGAACCCTTAGTATCAGCCCAAAAAGCCACTAAAGTACACCTACGGAAAGAGATTTGGTTTGGATTGTCATCATCATTTCAGCCAAAATACTACGACTGCTGCTGGACATAAGCTTACCCAATTGTCGCCACATCAAACGGTTCTTTGCTTCTGGCATCCGTCGGCTCCCCACGGCCTTTGAAGGATTGCCTTTATTAAACCGGAAATTAGTTTACCTTTACTTAGAAACTTCGTAAACTTAGGTATAAGCCATTCCATACGTCAGATGGATACCTAAACACTCAATTTTTAAGTGCAGAAAAGCATTTCTAAAACTCTCTTACCTTTCCTTAAACAAACTCCTCTTTCTCCAGTAAACCATGTCAGCCGATCAAGTGTTCCACTCAAGATCTGAAGGTATCCCTTCCGAGGGAGTAAAGGACCAGTACGCCGACGGTAAAGCAGCCAGGACATGGAACAAGTTCATCGGAGACAGCAACCAGAGGACACAGAACTACAAGGACTTCTTGATAGGACTCCTCAAGAAGAATGGCTGCAAGAAGGTGCTTGACACAGCTTGCGGTACTGGGTAAGTACAAATATAGTTTTTGTTTGTTTTGGTTAACCTTTGATGAAGAGTTTCAACAGGAATAGCCTTCAACAAACCTAAATGTAACCTAACATAATTAAGTGCCCGTTCTTGACTTAGATCTTGCCTTCCTGAAAGAAAGCGACAAATGAGGTCTACGATAAAACGAGCGTTCTCAGAAGGTGCACTCTTGGTGAAGGTCTCCCGCTCTGGGTGAAGTGGGAGGGCACTTCACCCAGAGCGGGAGCAGTCATTGGATGATACACCAGGCAAAAAAAAATAGATATCAGACTATCGGATCGCACCATTACAGTTGTTTTGTAATAATTATCTAGTAACATTAGCAAAATATGTTGATGTCACGTAAATACGTGTATAAACACTTGTTATCTTTTGAACTTTAACGTCAATTGGCACAAGATTGAACTGACGAAATCTGGTACTGTTATCACATAAGTAAAGAATCAGAAAAAGCATTCGCTTTCTTTGGAGATTTTTTTGCAGGTTTCTACTAAAAGAGACAGAAAGAAAGTTTTAGTATTACTAAAGGAGTTATTAACATAAATGTGGATAGATGGAGAGGGAGAGGAAGACCAAATAAAGATAGATGGATTGTGTTAGAAGTGATACGAAAAAAAAGGGCGTGAGGTGGATATGACGGTATGGAAGAAGTAAACGTATTGAGCCGACCCCTAGTAACTTGGGACAAGGGCTGCAAGTTGATGAGTAGCAGTATTAGGTACGCACAGCAGTCTGTCTTCAATTTGGTAGTACCTGTACTAGAAAGAGCGAACTACTTTCAAAAATGGGATCTTGATATGAGTTCTTATGACCTTAATAAGGTTTCAACACAGAATTTGCGAGACAGCTTATGTTAGTGAAAGTAACCGTTCTAAGTTCTAACCTATTGGAATGCTTAATTGAAAATACATTCTAACGCTTTTTAACCCTCGACGGAAAATGAAGGTAGTTATAAGTTTGACGTGTGTACCTATGTGTACTTTGATTTCGTTGTTTTTTGTTTGATACTTGTCTTTATCTAGAGTGTTCTCAGCTATGTTTGATGAAAATCGGTATAGCCGTTCTAAAGTTATGGGCGGCGCAAAGGATTTTTTCGTGGACAAATAATTTTAGTGCCTTTTCCTTTACTATTTGAATCAGGGAGTTTTCATTAAATATCATGTCATAATTACGTGTGTAATGTGTGTTCAATAGATTGTCGATTGAAGAGTGTCTACTACTAGATAAATATTGTAGCAAAAAAAATATGTTTTTTTTAATTTTGTTTGTTTATTAATAACCTAGCCATTTTTTGCAACTAAAATATGAACATAATAAATAGCTCTATTTTTGTATAGGAAAGCTGGCCGTAGGCTAGAGGTGGTCTGTAACAGGGAAAATTAGATATCTGTTACACCTAAATCAGTTCCAGGGAAATAGAATAAATAGTACACACACACTAGTTACGCCAATGGTCTGTTGTGACTTGTGACAACGCGGAACAGGCTGTTACAGACTGTGACTGCTACTGTGACCGTTGTTGTGGGTCGTGGAACTTGTGGAACAGGCGAAAGAAGCAGGAACTGTTTTTTCAATTTATGGATATCTGTTCCATGTTGCTATTTTTGAATACCTGTTTTTTTATAACTGTTTCGATAAATACGCCTCACTCCTACGTAGGACCGCCCGTGCCGTCCCTCTACTATTCTATAACTATACCTGCAGTGCTGATCGCGTGCGGGTTCGATTCCCACATTTCATGAGACAAACAGTAACTTAACAAAATAACAACCTAACGCTAGAAGATATAGTCTTGACTTCAATACTTGAAAGTCCGATCCTCAATAGATGAGACAGCAAAATATTAACTGATTGAATTCAACTACCTAGGAATATAAAGTAAACAATGCATTTATTCAGTGACTATGAAAGCGTTACATTTCAGGAAATACTTCCAACGTCTCAAGATAAATTAATTACATCGACATTCGACAGACAATACAGTGAGACTTACTTTGGGGAAACCCCACTTTGTGAAGTTGTGAATTATAAAGTAGGCGCTTCCTAGAGACAAATAGTCTATGAATAGGCCGTATAGTCAGTGGCGTAGCGTGCCTTGGCGGGGCCCCGTTTAAAAATTTGTTTGGGTGCCCTTATGAAAGGTAAAGATTTCCCACAAAAGAAAAAATATGTTTGCATAAAATTAAAAGAAATATTTATTCATATAATTATCGATCTGTCACTTTTTCCAAAATTTTTACAAACAATTCTAATTAAATATACACTCTCTTTGCCTTTTTTTCCGGCAAACTGATTTATTAAACCATTTATAGCTGATGATGACTTTAGTTTTTCTAAAGTTTCTGCCTCTATGGACAATAGCGACAGGTATGACAGGCAAAAAAAAATTGGGAAGATCAATTTAATAATATAAATATCAATGAAGCTGACACAACAAAATTTCTGGGACTATTAATAGATTCCAAATTGAATTGGAAACCTCAAATAGAGGCACTTAGTAAAAAAATGAGTAGTGCATCCTACGCTCTGAAACAGCTTGCTGTGGTTCTCAACACAGATGCACTAATTACTGCTTACTATGGATTAGCCGAATCAATTCTTAGATATGGAGTCATCTTTTGGGGGAATGGCACGGACAATGAAATAGCGTTTCGGGCACAGAAAAGGTGCATTAGATCGATGTTTAGACTGCAAACAACGGACAGCTGTAAATCTTATTTTATAGAACGTAAAATATTGACATTGCCCTCATTATATATCCTAGAAACAGTAATGTTCATTAAATTAAATTCCCATTTATTTCAGCGTTTGTCTGATGTTTTCCCTAGGAATAGACGTGATAATTTCAAACTTTGTGTTCACGGCGCTAAAACTACTCTTATGCGTAAGAGCATCTTTTGCATGGCTCCGACCATTTTTAATAAATTGCCCAAATCATGGAAAACATTAAATATATCTGCCCTTAAAAGTAAATTAAAGAGTTTTCTAACTGAAAGAGCATATTACAGTATAGCAGAGTTTATGAAAGAGGATAATTTTCTTCGTTTTTGAGATGACAATGTTGTATTATTTTTTTGTTTTTTGACATGTTGTTGTATTTTTTATTTGAATTAATTGAATTTTTTTAATGACAGTATTATTCATATTTTTATTGACCAATTTATTTAATGATTACTTACTTTGACATTGAATTGTATCTAAAAAATATGCTTGTTGAATTGTAATTATTATACTTACCTAATCTTTGATGTATAATGATATAAAATGTAATTTTGATGAATATTATCACGGTTTATGCACCATCTCTTCCTACCAATTTGTACGCCACGATATGTGGCTGAACATGTTAGAACTTTTCTGTATCCCATTACTATCCTGCATGCAATGTATCATGTACACCATGTTTAAACAAATAAAAAAAAAAAAAAAAAAAAAAAAAAAAAAAAAAAAGATTTTATTAATTTTTGCTTACGCACGTCAGGGGGCCCTGTGGCCCGGGGGCCCCGTATAATTGATACGGCAGATACGGCGGTAGCTACGCCCCTGCGTATAGTATACTATAGTGTTTTTGATGTAACAAAATCCAGCAGATTATTTTTTGCATGTTTTACGCTGTTAACAGACCAAGCACGTCTATCTAAGCGTAATTCCAAAAAAAAAAAACAATTCTTTGCTCTGCTTGTTCATAAAATTAAGCTGAACAAGCAATAATGGTATAACGTAGAGTTTACTGATGATATTAGCGTTTTTCTACATTGTTTTACAGTTTCTGATTTTATCGATTTCAGAATCGACTCCATGATGCTGGTGGACGAAGGCTTCAAACTGGTGTCAGTGGACGCCTCAGATAAGATGTTGAAGCACGCTCTCAAAGCGCGGTGGGACAAGAGAAAAGACTCCAAATACGACGAATGGAGTACGTAACCTTGCTTATTCATCATCATCCCCGTGCCCTCCTTAAGGCGTACCTATATATTCCCCAATGTTAACGCAGTACTAGCCGAGCGCCCGCTAGGAGACAGAATATCAATATTGAACCACCTTTTGTTTTTTACAAAATATTCTATGATTTACATACCTATGCTACTATACGGAGGATACATATGGTTTTGGTCAGCCAGCTCGCAATATGTATCCTCCGACTGCACAGCATGATTTTCTTCTTGTTTACGTCTTTTTAGTTCGATTTTTAAGCAGTCGGGTTTTTTTCTTTAATAAACTTTTTACTAATGAGTATGCTTTAGAGAATAACCGTTTTACGGCGCTTAAGCGGTGACAGGCCCTTAAGTAGCCGATAGATATCTCTAAATACTAGCTGTCATCTCTTCAACTTGAACGCATTTCAGCCATCGTTTTTACGGTCCTGCCCAACATGTAAAGTCATCCCTTTAACTTTCAACCACGAATCAGGAGTTGTAAACGCAGAATGTTGACTTTTGTGCTAGTTACAAACAAGCATATGCTATTTTGATAATGTTCCTCTACTTATTGTGGTTTTCAACTTATAAGTTGTAGCCCTGTAGCCTGAAGTAACATTCTTACGTTCTTCGTATTTAGCTACCATTGAGACAAATGTTGCATTTTCCTTATTTCTTTTACTCCACTGCATTATTTATAAGGAAAATATACGAAAATTAAAGCTCGCAGTTGAATTTCCCGTGATTCAACTCATTCAAACAGTGCAATTAGATTAATTGCAATTGCAACCTAGGTGGTGCTTATAGTACCTAACAATAAAGAAAACTGGGTGTCCATTTGAGTACCTACTGAGTTCAAAATATCGGAATTATGACAGATTATGACGGATATAGTTCGGATGTAGTGCGTAAGCTTCCCTACAAGAAGTAGTACGGCTACTTCGGAACCGAAATTTCACGACCACGGATTGGTGCATAACCGCATTCATCTTTCTTGTTTTATCTAGCTATTGCTGTCCCTTTTTTTCACCTGAGCCGTCTCTTGCCAACTTTCCTAAACCTAACCTTTTTTAAAACTCCTTCTCCATTCTTCGCACCACCTGATTGCTTTGTAACTACTTTAGCTAATAATTCCTTTGCCCATTACAGTCATAGAGGAAGCCAACTGGGAAACCCTACCCCGTGACATCGAAGCTTTCCTGCCCGGCAAACAGTTCGACGCTGTTATCTGCCTTGGAAACTCCTTCGCCCATCTTTTGGACGAGTTCGGAGACCAGAGAGTACAGAAGATGTGCCTTAGGAATTTCGCTACCTGCCTGAAGCCTGGTGGTCTGTTATTTATTGACCATAGGAACTATGATGCGATGATTGAGGGTGGAGCCACGCCGGGGCACTCTATCTATTATAATGTAAGTATTCTGTACTCCCCATGGGCTTAGGCAGAGGTGTAGTACCAATTTTTGTTTCTTTGCACCACCCCAGGGAACAAAACTGCACATGGGCAAAATACCCCGTGAATGGCACACTTGGTCCCCCTGTGACGGGTCAGGTCAGTGGCCCCGCCGCATACCACTTTTCGGCGGCAGGAGATAGGGAGAGCGGCCAATGCTATACCGAGTTACCGACACTCGTCTTCCCCTGCGGCCCCACCGCGTCCACCATCAGACGGTGGCGACTCGGTCCAGGCCGCGAAACGTAGGGAGAGCGGCGCACCACAATACCGGCACTCCTCTCCCGCCGCGGCCTCCAACCCTCAGCCGCGATGCCTACCATACCACATCGCGGCCCGCCTCAGTTGCGATGGCGCCCATACGGCACCGCAACCTACTTATTGGTCGCTACGTCGTCGGCTCATCGGCAGGCGCCCTGACGAGCGGCCCCTCCTCGGGTTCCTCTTCGCTTCCCCGTGGGTGACCAAGCTACGCCTACTGAGCCTCCCTGCCTCGAAAATGCGGGAACCCACCGAGGGCGGTGTAGATGCCTAGCTAATACATTTCGCCTGTTAACTTCAAGTCCCATAAATAGGGGGCGAGATCTATCACAAATCCGGATTCAAAGCTGCTACTGTAACCAGATGGAAACACCGCTCGACCCGGGAATCGAACCGTCATGCTCTGCAGTAATGTCTAAATCAACTCGTGCCTAACTTAGGCACGAGTTGGCAGCCTAAGTGTCAATAAATGCGTAAAGACATGTTATGACGGATTTTTCAACAAAAAAAGGTGCATTAAAATTTGTATTAATTAAATGCATGGTGATGAATTTTCTCTTTTGCGACGTTATAAATTTAAAAAGTGTGACTGAAACGATGTTTATGCTTAACTAGAAATATAAACGTAGATTCTTATCGGTTTCTGTTCACAATCCAGTTCACACCGGTTTAAATATATTATGCATATAAAACGTATCTACTACTTATATCTACGTTTAATGAAATTATCGTTTACGTTCATCGAGATGACAACAAGACACTGTTCTGTCTCCATACGACATTTTGTTTCTAGGCAAAATTTTGTAAACAATTTTCGTAATCAGAAATGTTTACTTTCATTTCTTTGATAAAATGGACCATATTATATGAAAACAGCATCTTTATCTAAAACGATAAATTTATTTAATAACAGGTCAACGTGGAATTTTCAATTTTATCTATATGAGAAGATAAACAAGCTCTGACGATGACAAATACATTCTTTATGTTAAATCAAGTGAACTTATGTAGTTCAAGGTTTGCGTTCGTGTTCAATAACATCACGTGTACCTAAATGTAGGTAGGTTTATGCCTATGTAGTTGTAGGTACCTACCTATTCCTAAAGTGAGTATGAAACCCTTTTCAATTGAAACAAGTCCTTCTCGGGATTAAAATAATTAAAATGAATGAAGACATGAGGAAGCGTATATCCGCTCGGCACGGGCAAAGCGTAATATAATAAATACGGAAAGGCACGGGTGCGACACCCGCGCAGCAGTCAGATTGCGTGCGGGTTCGATTCCTGCGGAATTTATATCTTATACGTGTTGTCCGGGATTATCTTCCTCTTGCACTCGCAAGTGGAATATGTTTACATACAATCCCACGACACAAGAGTAATTAATTATATAAATAAATAATTTTATTCTTCAAAATGTAAAAAAGCGATACAAGAAACAACATTTTCATCTATTTTAGTGAGGTCGTATCTTGGGCGGTCGGCGGTCGGCCGTTTTAGATGTCGAATTCCTAGGTATGGGGTAACATTAGGAAAATAATATTTAATTACTGAATTAATAATTAATTGACCACATCATCGCTTACCATCAGGCGAGATAGTGATCAAACGCGGGCATAAAGCATAAAAAGTATTTTTTTGCTAGTGAAGACTATCAGTAGGTATAGTACCAAAACCGATACCTGAATTACTTGGTATATTTAGATTCTTGTAAAATCTAAGATAAACTAATGTATATTTTTTTAATTTCCAGAGCAAATATCCAGTAGACATCAGAACATCGGTGTTGGTGGTTGGCGGCAAAGCTCAGCTGGTTGCGTTAGACTACTGCATTACCACCGACGACACCAACAATGAAAGAAGGTGAGCATTATTTTATCTTTTACTAAGTAACTCAGGATGTAAAAAACCAGCTATTCGAATCAGGTAATCGTAGGTGAGGCGTAGGAAAGGCGCGTTTTTATATGAGATTAATTTGTTCGCGCCAACATAACATTCGGTCATCCGCGAATACGTATCTGTCCGTAAATTACGTTGTTACAGCAAAATACGCACCATTCTTTTGACTTTTTAAAATTATAAGACCAAAGAGCAACACACAACAAACAAAAGCACGTCACGCAGCGTCATAGGCAGGTACCTACTGTATGGGGCGGGCGGAGCAAGGTGCCATTCATATGTGGCCCAGTTTCGTGGAGACTGCGTAGTATCTGTGCGGTTACATGTTTCCGAGGAGTTTGAATGTTGTTACATCCACATTCGCCAATAGTGAAGCGCGGCGACAGCGTGATCGCCTGAGGCCTAACGATACTTAGAGACAGGCCTCTCTGTGAGGGAATGGGCCATAATCCACCACGTGGGCACAGTGCAGATGGGTGGTCTTCGAATTGTTGAAAAAATAGTCATTCCATGCGTGATGAATGACGCGATATGGATTTCCGTCTGTCTGATTGGCCGATTGATAGCGGTCAAAATCTTCGCCTTGTCGAATTCACTTGCGCAATTAGACTGCAGGACATTCTGTTTTAGAAAGCGGTGATGGAATAAATTATACTAAGTGAACTGTCTTTATGATTTCGTTCGAATCCACTACCTACGAGACGTAAATCGGGGGTTTTTACCACAAGTTTCGTATTACGTTACTGCTCTTACGCATTATAGTAAGCACAGCCCCATCTATATTTTATTCAGGAAAACATAAGTTTGGTGGAGACCACATTCTTGCTTGTCTCTAGTGTATTAAAAGTTAAATATAATTAGGTCACACAAATTGTTTCAAACTTTCAAGTGAGAATCGAACCCGCAATTGCGCTACACTAGTCACTAATATTCCTTTGCTTTCTGATTTCAGCGAGTTCCGTCTGTGCTACTTCCCTCACAAATTGGAGAAGTTCACGAAGATGTTGGATGAAGCGTTCGACAACCGCGCCAAGCACTCCATCTATGCAGACTTCAAGCCATTGAAGGATGTAGCCGTGCCCAGCTTTTATATACACGTGCTTGAGAAAGCCAGAGATTGATAGTTATATTTATTAGAAACATAATAATTTTATAAGTTTTCTATACAATTTGACATTATCGTCGCAAAAAGTAGGAAGTAAGTGAGGCCAAAATCTTTTCTAATTTTTTCTAGTTAATCTGTGCCCAGAGTATGGTCACCCACTCAAAAAAGGCGCGAAATGCAAATTATTTATATTAAAATTAAGACTATAGAACTATAGATCATAAGGATGTTCAAAGAATAAAGTTGTTTTAGTAATTTAATAATGTAACTTTTAGATTGGATCTAAAATGATTTGTGTGGAAAATACATTTTCTTAGGCTTATAAAATGACAAAATTATTGTGATGAAATTAAATTGTTAATTTGTTTTTTCTGTGTTTCACTTAAATTATTTACCTATCAAGCACAATGATACAAGAGAATCAGTCTGAACACACACCAATTTTAGATTATTATCGTTTTCTTTAAAAAAAAACGGTGCCCCACACTAGGAATTTCTTCCTGTATCGTGGGTACGTTTACAAACATATAAACTCACATACACAACACCCAGAGCCAGAACAACTATCTGTAGGTCATACAAATATTTGTTCCGTGCGGGAATCGAACCCGCGACACGCAACGCAGCAGTCAATCGCTCAACCACTGCGCCAAACGTGCACCCCAACTATACAAAAGGTATTCCAAATTATACATAATTTTAGTCGAAATACGTCCACTGCTGGACATAGACCTCCCCCAGGCGTCGCTAAATTGACCGATCCCGTGCATCTCGCATCCAGCGCCTTCCCGCAACCTTAACCAGGTCATCGGTCCATCTAGTGGGAGGCCGCACAACGCATCGTCGTCCGGTTCGCGGTCGCCATTCCAGAACTGTTTGGCCCATCGGCAATCTGTTCTGCGAGCAATGTGCCCTGCCCACTGTCACTTAATTTTCGCAATTCTTCGGGCTATTTCGGTAACTTTGGTTCTCTTGCGGATATCATCATTTCTGATGCGATCACACAAATAAACTCCGAGCATAGCCCTCTCCATTGCCCTTTGGGTGACTAAGCTTTCTGATAAGGGCTTCGATGAAGAATACACCAGATTCCCGGTCAGCGCTTCAAAAACGGGCCAAAAAATATGGCCACAAATACGGTTGTGGCACTATTTCAAATTAGTATGGTCCAATCATAGCCAACATTAATACGTTAAAAATGCCGCAATGTGCGTTCAAAAACTGTGCAAATAACTACCGTAACACCTTGTTTTTGTAAGGAATATCTTTTTCGGTAAGTTTATATCATTATGTGTTTTTCATAAAGTAAAAACCGTATTAAATAGTAAATATGAATCAATTACCAAATATTATGATTGTTTGACCAACGTTTGCATCGAAAAAGCGAACGCGCCAACTTTTGTAACAAACATTGACTGTTCTGGAACAGAGAATGCTTGGAGTAGTTTATAAAGCTTTTTTTTTAGCTTTCCTAAATGATCCATAGAAAACGAAATAAAGTAACCCCGAAATTTCCTACATAGTGTTTTTAACCTTATTGCTGAAATTTTAAGTTTCATATTATAATAAATATTATAATATTAAAATTTCATACATACATATAACCTTTTTTTTATAATCTTTAGTATCGTGTTTGACCACTATCTCGGCTGATGTTAAGCGTTGATGTGGTCTAGTCTGACTTTTAATTTTCTAGTTTTCAAGCAAACCCTACCCTAACTACCTTTCTACCCTACCTAACTATCCTACCCGCCTACCCTAGCTACTCGCCCACGTATATATGTATTTTTTAAACTGTCTCTTTATTCGAGCGAACAAAACAAAAAAATAATTATTCAAATCGATCCAGGCGTTTTTGAGTTTTATTGAGACTAACGAACAGCAATTGATTTTTATAATATAGAAAGATAGGTAGATAAGTGTGTGTGGCCATTTCAGCGACTTATTTTCGTTCCTGATTCTTAATCTAGTATTTTTATAGATCGATGCTATAAAAAAATAATTGAACATTTCGACTCTACTCATTCCTTGTCCAAGCAGAGAGCTCGAACATAAATTTTGAAAATTCGAATTTCGAATTCCTTTTTTTGGCACATTGTAATTTAGACTTTAATACTTGCATGTTAGACTAAATTCGTATTGAGCTCATAATTTTTTTATTGCATTGTTCATAGTTTGTTGAATGCAACTTTAAACATTGAATTTATGGTTGCATTTGCATTACAGTATATTTATTTTAAGTAGAATTCTTAGAATTACCTAAACACAATTGGCGTCAGTTTCGGTCCCATAGGTATACATACATAATTACTAGCAACACACACTGTTCAGACTTGTCTTGAGACACTGCGGTATTTTGGACGAGCCGGATTCGACGGTTGACCTCTTTCTCAATGTTAGACCTACCCAATTGAACCATTTGTCCCAGGTAGACATAATCGTCAACAACAACCATCATATTATACACAACAATAAAATACCAGCCTGTAAAATTCCCACTGCAGGACAAAGGACTCTTTTCATACAGAGAAGTTACAAGCATTGATCACCGCCAGTATTGGGCAAAATGTAGTTTAACTACTGATTACTAACTACGACTACATAAAGTAATTAGTAATCATAACTACAAACTACATAAAAAAATCGAAAAATGTAGTTAAACATTTTGACTACTAACTACTAATTGTAGTTGCAATCACGATTACTTGATTATTTTTTATAACTACAGATTTAAAATGATGTCGCGTCATTAAAAAAGCAAACACGCGCGATAGTCGCTACTATCGACTACTATCGTGAAAATGTGGCAACTATATCGAAGAATATTTAAAATGTTCAAACAATATCTGAGGCCCTTGACATTTTGCAAGGTGAAAAGGATAATAATATGTTCTATGTCTTGCTACTTCCATGCTTATTATCTCTAAGAAGAAAATTACAAAAACTGTGCAATGTAAACTTTGTCTACTGCAACGATCTGGCAAGAAAGCACTTGGAAAGCGTAAATAACCGTTTTAACGAAATTGATTTTTCTACCGCCAAAGCAGAAAATGCAGCGATCGCTGCAATTTCTTTACCACGCTTTAAAACCAAATGGTTTACTTGCATTCCCATCAAAGAGCATCAAAGGTTGAAAATCTTTTTCAAAGCAGCTATTGCAAAAGAAGTTTCGGAAAATGCTGAATTCAGTTCAGTAATAAATAAATAAAACAAAGATGACTTTTTTCAATTTGATAGTTCTTCTTCAGATACTGAGGAAGATGTATGCCGAGTCAGAGGTCAAAAGTAGATCTGATTGTTTCTTGTTATTTATCAGATATGGATCGAGAACTAAATTGTCTTCATAGATATCCAGAAGTGAAAAAGTATTTTTAAAATACAATACTCCATTACCTTCTTCGGCTCCAGTGGAAAGACTGTTTTCATACGCAACTATGATAAAAAATCACACAGGCTATCGGATGAAATGTTCGAAAAACGTGTAGTCATAAAAGCTAATTTAAATGATTAACCCAATCAAGCTTTTTTGTTTATTTATTTGATTCGCAAATAATTTGAATTAAGTTAATGTTTGCTGAGTAATTTTTCTTTTTATTACATGACAATAAAAAGTAATAAAGATCTGATAAGTATAGGTACATAATATCTACGACTTCAATCCTTGCATTTGATTATTCATGAATATATACATAGGTACGTGCAATAAACTGTTTTTTTTTATGCAGCCATATTCCAAAACATATATTACTACATATTACATGTTTATTTAATTGCAAAATATGAGTTCATAAAACTTAAATAATCAGTAATTATAACTACTAGATTGCAGCAATCAAATTAACAACTACTTAATGTAGTTTGATTACTGTAGTTAAGTTACATGTAATCATAACTACATGTAGTTAACTACTTTTAATCGTAATTAGTAACCGGATTACAAATTGTAGTTAACTACGCCCTACACTGATCACCACCCTTGCACAAGACAGGTTGTGGATTACAAAATATACATACATACTTTAAAATACTTGTGCTACAATGGGTACTAATAAAATAAATAATAGAATAAATAATAGAAAAATTCAATGAAATGTAGATCTAATATATTTTAATAAATAATAAATTTATTGCAATATATTACACATAAACAAATCAAAATAAGAAACATCTCAAAATTCAGATATATAACCATTCATTAACTCATGCACAAGGGTATAAATTAAATCTATAAAGTTGCCAGATAAAAAATAAAGAAGTAGGGATTGAATAATTTATTTTTTAAGAAACATTTATAAATGAAATTGACAGTTAACTTATAGAGTTGGTGAGGGTCTTACATGTAGAATTAAGTCTAAAATTATGCTAGGGAGCTTATGATCCGACAATGATGTTGTTGATTGGAATGTGTATCAGTTTGACGAAGAAGCCGATGAAGCCCATGATGCAGAAACCAATAGCTGTGGCAATCGCGATCTTTTGGAATTCTGGAATTAAAATATAAGTATGGGTTAACACAACATTACATAAAAATAAAGTGGGAAAGATCTCATGTAGGCATTGACTTTCACTCTAAATGAAACCTTGAAAATCTTGTGTTCTTTGATACTGTGGAGCTTTGACAATTTCTTTGAACATTCTAAACAAATTACAAAAGCTACAGCAAATAGTAGGACAGAATTTTCATAGTATTATGGATTTGCACATTTGCATCAGATTTAAAATCAGCCCTGGCAATAATATAGAGATTGTAAAAGGACTAAGGTTGTGTAATTTCAAACAAAGAGAAGCTTGCTTACTTGAGCTTTAGTTGCAACTAAACTCAGTTTAAGCAAATACAGCATTCTGATTTGATATCGGCCCAAAATGTGGATCCACTACTTTCGGTGATCTGCCTTTTAGCTTGTCACAATAGCTCAGACATTGCATAAAGCAAACGGAGTATATAAGGATTGTAGCAGAAGGGCGAGAGTTTCTGTTCATGTCTTCATAATTATTTGTATTTCACTGGTGCCTCAATCTAAATTATATATTTTGCTCAATAATTAGGATTTAAAGAACCGAAAGTTTTAAATTGATTTTAGTTAAATAGTCATTAGACATGCTAATCAAACTAATAGGTACAGGCCTATTAGTTTGATTGGACTGACTAATGGATTATTTAATATCAAAGGCAGACTGTGTGTTTTTGGGAAATTTGTCCCACACTAGGAATTTTCCTGTCTCTTCTTGGTTGCATTTACATACATTTAAACTCACATACACAAACAGCCAGATCCAGAATAATTAAGCTGCTGGCCATACAAATATTTGTTCCATGCAGGAATCGAACCTGCAACACGTAGCAGTGCAGCGGATCGCTCAGCCACTGACCCATCTATGCTGTTGAATGATTTATGAAGGGCCTCAAGCAAACAGAGAACTAAGCTAGCCTGCAGTCAAGTCATATTTCTGTAACATTTTGAAAATTAAATAGAGGGGCTAACTTAAAATAACTAACAGCTGTTTGTAAGTATATAAAGTCTAAAGTAGATTCTATTCTGTTCTATTTGTAGGCAAATAAATCTGAATGCATACTTTTGAAGTTAGACTTTGCCAAACTATTATTAAAACCTGGCATGAAAAGGCTGAGTTAAAACATAATGCCATCACCACAATATGATGAGGTGTCAATATTAAGACATTGTAAATGACAAAAACTACTAATATTTGAATATTTTTCATTACAAACAGAAAGTTTTCATACAGAAATTAATAAATAGATAAACTTTCCTTTCAAACATCTCATAAGCTCTTTTATAATACATTCTTAAAACATATGTCCAGAAGCTAGTTGGAGGATCTAGTGATTGTTTGTTCCAGTGAAAGTAGATCCAGTGAAACTTTCTTTCATTATACGAAAAGTAATCAAAATACAACCAACTATAAAAAACAGAACCTCGGTGGAACTCTGCCAACATCGTAACTACACTTTATAATATAATCCAAGTCAATGATAAACATACCTTTCCTGTCTGGCTTTGTGCATCTCCTGACCAGTCTGATGGAGTCCTTGGCGAACTGCTTGCCAGGCTCGACGAACTTAGCGATTTGATCCATTATTCTAGAAATAGGACACGGAACAGTTAGATTGGTAATCAGAGATTTGCGACGGATATAACTCGCTTTTCCAATAGGAATCTAATGGCAGAACGGTAAACAAGTCACAATTACTTACTTGTATTAGTTAAATTATTGGTTTTTAAATAATACTAGGCACAACGCAATTTTAGCGTAGTATTAGCGGCCACCGATGTTGGAAATCACGGACAGAAAACTGACAAAACAACGCAAACGTCAGCCACGTTTCGAGATTCACGGCACGTCACCACACATAGCGCGTTCGGATATTTTGTCAACTCCACCACGAGACCACGACACAGTCCAGATGTAAATCATTTTTTTTTATTTCTGTTAAATGTTAACTTTTGACAAAAAGAAACAAGAGTTTAGCTTCTTTCTGAGCTTTATTATTATTTTATAAGTCTTTAGCGAGTTGACCCTATTCCTATGATTTACTATAAATTCAATTCACGCGATGCTTTTCGGGACAGGGCGACGTGAGTTCTAACGCAAACTGGCGCTTTACTTTATGTAAATTATTTCACCACCACTGCTCTCAAAACGGGCAAGGAAAACATCGTGAGGATGTCCTAGAAACCAAAATTCGAAGACATGTGACATCCACCAACCCACATTGGGCCCGCGAGGCGGATTACAGCCAAAGAAAGAGAAAGAGAGGAGTTCTGTGTCCCAGCAGTGGGAACATTAAAAAAACCGGCCAAGTGCGAGCCGGACTCGCGCACGAAGGGTTCCGTACCATTATCGCAAAAACGGCAAAAAATTACGTTTATTGTATGGGAGCCCCACTTAAATATTTATTTTATTCTGTTTTTAGTATTTGTTGTTATAGCGGCAACAGAAATACATAATCTGTGAAAATTTCAACTGTCTTGCTATCACGGTTCATGAGATACAGCCTGGTGACAGACAGACAGACGGACCGCGGAGTCTTAGTAATAGGGTTCCGTTTTTACCCTTTGGGTACGGAACCCTAATAAGGCTGATTATGATATTTTTATTAGTTAACCAATTTGTCCAATTTGGTCGACCGCCTTGGTCACCATGGCCTATCCTGCTTGTAGAAGCGCTGGCCGGATAGCACGGCACGCCAGCATTAATGACATCAAACGTCGGGCTCTTGTCACCGCCGGGGTGCCAGTTGTTTTGGAACCCAATGGCTAGGCACGCGATGCGCGCGAAGAGACCAGACGGGATGACCATAATGCCTTGGAAGGTGGGTAGGCAACATGTCACATCACACCCTTGCGCCATCCCAACTTCTTAGCACGGGGCGGTCCGTGCTGGGGCGGCTGCTGCCGGTGCAAAAACCTCATAAAAATAAAACAACCTTATTGGAAGTTATATGTTTGAGCCGTTTGGTGTTGAAACATTAGGTCCCTATGGATGGATGATCTCGAAACATTAGCGTAAAGATCGTCGACTCTTCATGTGACCAGAGGGCTGGCTTTTTCTTCGGCCCGAGAATCAGTATTGCCATGCCATCCAACATGGCAATGCTGTCAGCGTTCTGTGCACCTTTCCCATTGACATCGATGTGTACAAATTTTTTGACGCACAAATAGCCGTTTTCCCTCTCCCTTTTGCATTTGTATATAGCTTGTTTTTTTTTAGAATTTTTGTATGTAACGAATAAACTTAACGATTTATTTTTTTAGTTAGTTTTATTTCTATTTTTTTTTTTTTAACGAATCTTTTGACACCTTCTTCGTCAAAATCACAGACTACATAAGATACTACGTCAAAATCGTATGAATTTGTCATTTAAATATGCTAAAGTAGTAACAACGTGTAGTAGTCGAACCCGATAATGTTTGAGTTTGACAGACAGGACTTGACTTTGACATTGACAAAAACAAAGTCATGATGTCATTCAGTTCAGTTTTGTCAAAAATATTTTCGGGATTGCTTGTTGATAACAATTTATAATTAGTGTTGTACGGGCTATGAAACTGATTAATTGTAATATAAGGTTCAGTAAAAGATTAAGAATTGCTTAGAACCTAATAAAATCATCCAAGATGTATGCAGTTGAGAAGAAATTCGAAATAGAAATGAAGTTACGAAAGGTATGTTTACGCCTTGAATTTTCAGTTATTTTACTTTCTCATTCTTGTTTACTGATCATGGATAGCTTTCTATAGTATAACCATATGTCCAGGTTTGGTGTGAGACCAAATGCTTACCATTTTGCGTCATGTTGGCAAGGAACATTAACATTTTTAGGGGCGTGTCAAATTAATATTTTTGTTTGTTGTTTGCTCACATAGCTTACCATTATTTACCTTATTTTGCTATTATCACCATTTTGATAACTACCATATTTTTTATTACTCTTATTGGTCAGGGCGACGATTACTCCAATTGGTCAGCAGTGATAAAATAACAGACTTATCATCATCATCATTTCAGCCGAAAGACGTCCACTGCTGGACATAGGCGTTCCCCAAGTTTCGCCAAAGACTTATAGTTGTACTAGCTGACCCGGCAAAATTGTTTTTGCCATAAAAACACCAAACATTTATCTACCCTACCTACCCTACCCTACCTACCCTACCTTACCTACCCTACCCTACCTACCCTACCTAACCTACCCTACCTACCCTACCTACCCTATCCTACCCTACATATCCTACCCTACCCTACCTACCCTACATATCCTACCCTACCTACCCTACATATCCTACCCTACCTACCCTACCCTACCTACCCTAACTAAAAATAGATGTTGGCCGATTCTCAGACTTACTCAATATGCTCACAAAATTTCATGAGAATCGGTCAAGCCGTTTCGGAGGAGTACGGGAATGAACATTGTGACACGAGAATTTTATATATAAGATAATAATAACTTACAATTCTTTATTTCGGACACAACATTATTATTCCTCTTGCCAGGAAATGACTAACATCCAAGAGCTGAAGGCTGCAGCCAAACGCGGCTCCACTCTGGCCAGCGATGTTTGCAATGTGCTTGGCGCGTGCGAACAGAGGCTGCAGCAGCTGGAGACTGCTGTACTGCCTCTGTATGGAGATACTGCTAGACTGCAACATATTCATCAAAGTAAGAGATTGTGTAGTTTTCTTTTTTTACAGTTTTCTGGTACTTTAATCAATCAGGAAAATCCTTTGAAAAGTTCATGACCAGTTGTATAAATATGGATAAAGCAAAAGTTACTAGCCAATAACTCATAGTAAATAAAGTTGTGTGTTTCCAGATATGGAGCGTACAGTGCGCTCCCTGGACCATGTCATCAACTACTACATGGTGAGCAGAGAGCTGGTGGACCTGATACAAGCTGGACCTCATACCAGCACTACTGAGTCTCTCAATGTTTATCTTGAGGTATGTTACCAATTAGGGTAGGTAAAAGGCATTCTTCTTGTTCAATTTAGTTTCCAAATATTTTATAGTTTCATTTGAATGCCTTTTTGCAATCAACTTAATTTCCACTTTCATAAATTGATATTTGTTAATGCACAAATACCATCACTTGGAAATAAGTATTTGTATAGGAAATTGAATGCAAAATTTAATAAATAATGTGAAATATGTGATTAAAAGTTGTTGAACAAAATAAGAGCAATCAGAATCATATTTAACATGATTTTTGGAAACTGATTCAACTGTTTGAACAGTCCTTTAAATTTAAGTGTTAACATAGAACATTGCTTGCAGGCACTAGACAAACTGGCAGACGCCCAAGGATATTTCAACAAGAACAACCCTCAAAGTGTTGAACTGGAAAATATTGTAAGTACCATTTTTATCAGTATTCTTTGATGTTGTTTCATTTCACAAACAAAAAGTCATCATTTATAGCTTAACACTTTGACTGTGCAACTGAAAATTATACATTGACCCCTATAGTGTTTCAAGGTTTTTGTTTACACTTTCAACATGCCTACACGTTTAAGGCAATTGGAATGCATTAAATCATACGTGCGAGATTTGACAAGACTAAAGCTGGTAACAAATTATCGGACGCGACTTACGGACGCGACTTACAGCCGCGACTGTTATGTGTGCACAGTCGTTTATGACGCGGCTTGCGGACGCGTCCGAGTGCTTATTCCATAGATAATATAGCTTATTCAAATCGTGTAGTCAGAGTTGTTTTGACGTCCGCGGACGTTTTCGACTGACACAAACATCCAGCGGGCCAGATCTCTATCGGACGTCCGAACGCCCAAGGTCACGTTCGGCACTTACGTCCTATATTTTGCACAATGTTATTTACATTAATTACACAGATATTCTATAAGTCGCGGCTCTCAGTCGCGTCCGTCAGCCGCGACCGATAATTTGTTCCCAGCTTTAAACTTTGCATGGGGGAGTGACCCACATGTGGTGTACTCATGCCTCATCTAAACCACAAAATGCCTCACATGTGAGTGACGCACAGGGAACGTGTTAAATCGATAACATAAGATGCATGACATGCCAAGACAAGAACTATAAAAACTTTTATGTTTGTTCAACAGAATCAGCTGTACAATACTGGTGTGTCCAAATTAGAGAATGCGTTTGAGGAGCTGTTGAATCGTAACACGAGGCCTCTGACTCCCACAACACTCATGGACATGATAGCATTGGAAGAAGGCAAGTTATTTTCAAAGACAAGTGATTTCTTTTTGTCACCCTTTCCAGTATTTATGAAAATAACGGGTTAAGAGCTAGCACTAGCATATCACATGATTTTTCGTAGATGCAGACGGAGCGCGTGAAACTCTTCGATTTACAGACATTCACAGCTTATAGAAATGTTCAGACTTGGTTTCGTAAAAACGCCTATTTTCAAAATAAATATTGTGTTATCGTGTGCAGGGATTTAACTGTAGTTTACTTCTTTTTAAAATTTGTCAAAACTACACGTTAAACAATATATTTATTTATATACTTTATGGTACACCAAGATAAAAACAATGCATAAAGAAACCTTAAAGGGCTTTACCGCATTCCGCAATCTCGTCCAGGCAACCTATGCACAGTATACACCTAAAGCCAGCTATACTTTATTAACTCACAGTTGAGCCAGGCCTCCTTCACTTGACCGTACTTACAGCAATGAACGCCTACACTTTCACGCGATCCAGGCACCACTCCGTAAGTAGGTGGTCACCGCTGGCACGCAGAGCTTGCGCGTGCGAGGGAAGTGCGGGGTTGGTGGACGCTTGGGTCTTAGTTCGGCAGCCTAGCAAGAAACGAGCCGTCACCGATCAACCAAGCTGTCACGGATATTGAGCTCAAAATTGTGTACATATTTCACTCTCCAAGATCAATCTTGGAGAGTGAAATATCTGTTAGATATTAACTTTTATAATCTGTGGTTGAGCTTACAACAGCAGCTTGTTGAGCATTCAGATGCACCCAGTTAGACTGATAGCAGATCCCACCATGATTTGGAAGACTAGGCAGATGAAAATGAGTTGAGCTTTCAACTACGTTCTTTTCTCCCAAGACTCAAGTGTAGATAGTGTCTCCGTCAGCGGCAGCGGCAGCACCTCTGCTACAGCCCTGGAGAGCATGCGCGCAGCAGCAGCCTGGCTATCAGCTGCCGGAGTACCACCAGCTAACCAGCTGCTGGCCATCCGCGCGCCGGCCGCCAAGAGCTCGCTCATGGCCTTCAAGGACTACCTGAAATCCCGGTCGATGGCTGCGTCGCCGCTGATGGTGAGTAACTGTTCCTTATCCAACAGCTGCTGGCCATCCGCGCGCCGGCCGCCAAGAGTGAGCTCGTGACCTTCAAGGACTACCTGAGGTCCCGGTTGGTGCCTGCGTCGCCGCTGATGGTATGGTTTTATAGCCAACTTGATCAAAAATGCTGTTTCAGTACTGATAAATATTGATTAAATCAATGTCAGACTAAAAAAAAATACACATTTCTAATAATCTAGCTATTGCAGTTTCAAAACTACCAATACCAATAACCACCACCAATAATGCCGAAGTGATTAAAATAAAACTTATATTTCAGAGAGCCAAGAATCTATTGCATCGGTCAGACAGCACACAGAGAAGGACTAGTAAAATACAGAAAGTGTAAGTTCTGACATAAAGTGTTCTATTAACTTGATATTTACCAAACCGACAGTTTGTTTTTAATACTCTTTTTCTGTCCCTATCATTTTACCCTGCTTGAAGTAAGTTGAAGGTAGGTTTAAAATACAGATGAATATTGTTTGTTCAGTATAGAGAAACGCGCGAACAAGATCATGATGAAAGCGTCCCAGACTTTGGAGCAATCAACTGGTTTCGCCATTGGACCCAGGAAATCTATATCTGAAGCATGTAAGTATCTTGTTTGAATGGCACTATTATTTCAGAATCGGACTGTAATTTAAGTGGAAATCAAAAATGTTTTCACAAAATAAGCAGGACAAAAACTATAAATCCGACACGTTTTTTTTTCCGTATTGACGAAATATAGGTGTAAATCTCTGCTCTTTAGGGAACAAAGGGGTTATGTTTTGTTACCTATATCGTTTTTTAACTCGGACTCTTCTTGATGTATTCTTTTTGTCTAGCATTGCGATCGGAGTACGACTTTGGAATGTATTACAAACGTTTTAGGGAGTGCCTCCACTGCAAGCTCGCACACCTAAGGAAACCAGGATCTGAAAGTAGCGGTAACTGATATTTGTTGCTATTCATTCGTAGATGTCTCTGGTTTGGGTTCGTTGGTTGATGGTGGTGCTAGCAGAGTTTCTTACCGATTTTCATTTGATTTTGAACACTTATGCAAATATTGGTGAAATTAAAAATAAACCTAAGGAGGCACTCTCAACATTTTATCATGTAGGTATGTTATATAGTTTGTGATAAATCATCTTTCATGTTTTACGGTTTTGATTGGCTAGCTGCTGTTTTCCTGACTAGTGTCATTGCTTATTATGTAAAATTTACACCGATCTCGTGAAGTGAATTGTTAATACATCTAATCAAGGTGGATTGACGGTCCACTTCAACCTCAGTCTACCTATGTTTTCACGGTAAGATGTTTACAGAATAAACCGACTAACGGTGCTGAAACATATAAGCGATGTGAAATAATTACAGAATGGGTGATGTCGTCGTTTTTATATGTGGTCTTTAGTCATAGGCTCTTCGCTCATCTTAAGCTTTGGACTGTTCTTCCTTCAGACACAGAAGAAAGTAACAGCGAAGCCCTTGACGAGTGGGAAGCTGAAATAGCGGGCAACGTGGCGGCCGCAGTGTGTCGTCTGGCGAGACATGAACAGAGACACCTACTGGGCCTGGTGCCGCTGCCGAGGTTGCCGCCTTTGTTGGCCGCCGTTCTGAAGGACTGCTTCACTATCCTCGCCAGTGATGTGGAGGTGAGGCTTCACTTGTAGAATTTTTGGGGCTGATGTAGTATTGTTGGCTGCCGTTCTGAAGGACTGCTTCACTATCCTCGCCAGTGATGTGGAGGTGAGAGGCTTCACTTGTAGAATTGTTGGGGCTGATGCCTGTCCCTTCCAAGATTGAACAGAAAAAATGCTGCCAGGCTAAAATGGGATTGGACAGGACACGAGGACCAAGGCACCTACTGCAAGGTCTGGTCTGAGATGAATCTGAAAGGATTTGGGGGCGACCCTTGCCAGCAGTTGGGCAGTGTAGGCTAAATAAAATAAAACTGCAAGTATGTGAACTTAGGTTATTTAGTTGTTTTATTTCTTGGACGAAATGACGCCAGAACGAAAGGACTGGCCTGCAGTGGCAGAGGACAAATGTTTTACGGCAAAGGCCCGGTAGTGGGAAATTTCAAAGTTAACAGAAATATTGCTTCACTGTCTGATCATTGTCTTCAGTACGATAAAGCCAGCCTATCACTAGTTTGGGTTGGCTCTTATGTGTATCTGAGCAGTAATTAAGTATCCTTGTCCCCTGTAGCGCGCCTGCATGCGCTCCCGGCGTGCGGCTTCCCGCTGCGGCGCCGCTGGCGGCTGCTGGGCGGTGCTGGCGCGCCTGTCGCGGCTGCAACCAGAACTGGAGCGAGCATTGACGCCTGCTTCACCGCAGCCCTATGCGGTCATACTGCAGCACTGTCAGCAGAATGTGAGTACTATGCGCTCCCGGCGGCTGCTGGGCGGTGCTGGCGCGCCTGTCGCGGCTGCAACCAGAACTGGAGCGAGCATTGACGCCTGCTTCACCGCAGCCCTATGCGGTCATACTGCAGCACTGTCAGCAGAATGTGAGTACTATGCGCTCCCGGCGGCTGCTGGGCGGTGCTGGCGCGCCTGTCGCGGCTGCAACCAGAACTGGAGCGAGCATTGACGCCTGCTTCACCGCAGCCCTATGCGGTCATACTGCAGCACTGTCAGCAGAATGTGAGTACTATGCGCTCCCGGCGGCTGCTGGGCGGTGCTGGCGCGCCTGTCGCGGCTGCAACCAGAACTGGAGCGAGCATTGACGCCTGCTTCACCGCAGCCCTATGCGGTCATACTGCAGCACTGTCAGCAGAATGTGAGTACTATGCGCTCCCGGCGGCTGCTGGGCGGTGCTGGCGCGCCTGTCGCGGCTGCAACCAGAACTGGAGCGAGCATTGACGCCTGCTTCACCGCAGCCCTATGCGGTCATACTGCAGCACTGTCAGCAGAATGTGAGTACTATGCGCTCCCGGCGGCTGCTGGGCGGTGCTGGCGCGCCTGTCGCGGCTGCAACCAGAACTGGAGCGAGCATTGACGCCTGCTTCACCGCAGCCCTATGCGGTCATACTGCAGCACTGTCAGCAGAATGTGAGTACTATGCGCTCCCGGCGGCTGCTGGGCGGTGCTGGCGCGCCTGTCGCGGCTGCAACCAGAACTGGAGCGAGCATTGACGCCTGCTTCACCGCAGCCCTATGCGGTCATACTGCAGCACTGTCAGCAGAATGTGAGTACTATGCGCTCCCGGCGGCTGCTGGGCGGTGCTGGCGCGCCTGTCGCGGCTGCAACCAGAACTGGAGCGAGCATTGACGCCTGCTTCACCGCAGCCCTATGCGGTCATACTGCAGCACTGTCAGCAGAATGTGAGTACTATGCGCTCCCGGCGGCTGCTGGGCGGTGCTGGCGCGCCTGTCGCGGCTGCAACCAGAACTGGAGCGAGCATTGACGCCTGCTTCACCGCAGCCCTATGCGGTCATACTGCAGCACTGTCAGCAGAATGTGAGTACTATGCGCTCCCGGCGGCTGCTGGGCGGTGCTGGCGCGCCTGTCGCGGCTGCAACCAGAACTGGAGCGAGCATTGACGCCTGCTTCACCGCAGCCCTATGCGGTCATACTGCAGCACTGTCAGCAGAATGTGAGTACTATGCGCTCCCGGCGGCTGCTGGGCGGTGCTGGCGCGCCTGTCGCGGCTGCAACCAGAACTGGAGCGAGCATTGACGCCTGCTTCACCGCAGCCCTATGCGGTCATACTGCAGCACTGTCAGCAGAATGTGAGTACTATGCGCTCCCGGCGGCTGCTGGGCGGTGCTGGCGCGCCTGTCGCGGCTGCAACCAGAACTGGAGCGAGCATTGACGCCTGCTTCACCGCAGCCCTATGCGGTCATACTGCAGCACTGTCAGCAGAATGTGAGTACTATGCGCTCCCGGCGGCTGCTGGGCGGTGCTGGCGCGCCTGTCGCGGCTGCAACCAGAACTGGAGCGAGCATTGACGCCTGCTTCACCGCAGCCCTATGCGGTCATACTGCAGCACTGTCAGCAGAATGTGAGTACTATGCGCTCCCGGCGGCTGCTGGGCGGTGCTGGCGCGCCTGCAACCAGAACTGGAGCGAGCATTGACGCCTGCTTCACCGCAGCCCTATGCGGTCATACTGCAGCACTGTCAGCAGAATGTGAGTACTATGCGCTCCCGGCGGCTGCTGGGCGGTGCTGGCGCGCCTGTCGCGGCTGCAACCAGAACTGGAGCGAGCATTGACGCCTGCTTCACCGCAGCCCTATGCGGTCATACTGCAGCACTGTCAGCAGAATGTGAGTACTATGCGCTCCCGGCGGCTGCTGGGCGGTGCTGGCGCGCCTGTCGCGGCTGCAACCAGAACTGGAGCGAGCATTGACGCCTGCTTCACCGCAGCCCTATGCGGTCATACTGCAGCACTGTCAGCAGAATGTGAGTACTATGCGCTCCCGGCGGCTGCTGGGCGGTGCTGGCGCGCCTGTCGCGGCTGCAACCAGAACTGGAGCGAGCATTGACGCCTGCTTCACCGCAGCCCTATGCGGTCATACTGCAGCACTGTCAGCAGAATGTGAGTACTATGCGCTCCCGGCGGCTGCTGGGCGGTGCTGGCGCGCCTGTCGCGGCTGCAACCAGAACTGGAGCGAGCATTGACGCCTGCTTCACCGCAGCCCTATGCGGTCATACTGCAGCACTGTCAGCAGAATGTGAGTACTATGCGCTCCCGGCGGCTGCTGGGCGGTGCTGGCGCGCCTGCAACCAGAACTGGAGCGAGCATTGACGCCTGCTTCACCGCAGCCCTATGCGGTCATACTGCAGCACTGTCAGCAGAATGTGAGTACTATGCGCTCCCGGCGGCTGCTGGGCGGTGCTGGCGCGCCTGTCGCGGCTGCAACCAGAACTGGAGCGAGCATTGACGCCTGCTTCACCGCAGCCCTATGCGGTCATACTGCAGCACTGTCAGCAGAATGTGAGTACTATGCGCTCCCGGCGGCTGCTGGGCGGTGCTGGCGCGCCTGTCGCGGCTGCAACCAGAACTGGAGCGAGCATTGACGCCTGCTTCACCGCAGCCCTATGCGGTCATACTGCAGCACTGTCGGCAGACTGTGAGTACAATGCGCTCCCGGCGGCTGCTGGGCGGTGCTGGCGCGCCTGTCGCGGCTGCAACCAGAACTGGAGCGAGCATTGACGCCTGCTTCACCGCAGCCCTATGCGGTCATACTGCAGCACTGTCGGCAGACTGTGAGTACAATGCGCTCCCGGCGGCTGCTGGGTGGTGCTGGCGCGCCTGTCGCGGCTGCAACCAGAACTGGAGCGAGCATTGACGCCTGCTTCACCGCAGCCCTATGCGGTCATACTGCAGCACTGTCAGCAGACTGTGAGTACAATGCGCTCCCGGCGGCTGCTGGGTGGTGCTGGCGCGCCTGTCGCGGCTGCAACCAGAACTGGAGCGAGCACTGACGCCTGCTTCACCGCAGCCCTATGCGGTCATACTGCAGCACTGTCAGCAGAATGTGAGTACTATGCGCTCCCGGCGGCTGCTGGGCGGTGCTGGAGCGCATTTCGCGGCTGCAACCAGAACTGGAGCGAGCATTGACGCCTGCTTCGCCGCAGCCCTATGCGGTCATACTGCAGCACTGTCGTTTATATTATCAAAAATATTTTACACATATGTTTTGTTATACCGAATCAATAAAAATGGACAAAGATAAAAGCTGAATCTTGCGACCATAACTTTGAACGGCTGAACCGATTTTATTCTAACATAGCTAAGAACACTCTCGACAAACAAAAAAACTAAATCAAAATTCGTACATCCGTTTAGAAGCTCTGATGCCATAGACAAACACACAGATACACACGTCTAACTTATAACACACGGCGGGGGTTAACCTTTTGAGCGCCAAGCGGTACCGAATGCGATATGTCCCCCAGCGCCAAGCTATAAATGTATAACGAATATATAGTCAAAAGTAGTGATAAGGGTAATTGTAGTATCGATAAATGTTACGCACATGTTTTTTTTTTTATAAATGTACCAGAAAAATAGAATTAATGACGTATTTCGATAACTCAATAAATAAAATAATGACAAATTTCGATATCTTGTTTTATTAACAATAGTTGTGCTAAGAAAAAGCAGGATACACTACAGAAAATGAGCAAACAGATACAGAACTCAATTTAGCCATAAGAAGTTGGCTACATCCCTATTGACTTTTGGCGTCATCCAGTAGTCTTCTTATCAAGACCGTGGCGCCCGGAGCACGTAAAATTTCAATTGTTATAGGAATGTGTATGTTCAATTTGCTTTTTTTTCGTGTATCGATGTTTGTGTTTATGCTAAACACTCATTAATATTATTATTATAGATTTTGCTTGGCCACGTTACGCGCTTCGTTTCTGGATACGGCGTATCGCATTCAAAGTAAGAACGCAATTTTTGGTATATTCTGTATTCTGAGATATCATACTAATTTCGAATGTAGGTACCTACTTACGCCAATCTAATTAGGTTATTGAATGAAAATATTTTATTTATTTTTTCTTACCGTAAAGTAATTTACACTAACTCAAAATCTTCGTCTGATGTACTCTCGTATTTATCGGATTCAGCCTCCTAGTCTACACCTTGTAGGATTTTTAAGTTCTTCAGGACGTAATTCATTAGCTTCACTCATTATTTTTTATATCGATATCAATCCATAACAGTGCTGCACTATCTCACACTGACCTTGATTCACTTACGTATATGACGTCACAGGTTGTCTTCTATTGATGCCCATGGCGCACGAGGCACCGATATCTATTAGTTTCGTAGTGACGGGCTCTTTCAATATCGATATCAGTATAAACCAAAGTCCGGCTTTGTGTGTATTAAAAGATTTGAGTAAATATATGTGTAAGGGCTAGCAAAATTACGTACATTCTCCATAAGGATCGCATTTATTTCAAAACTCAACATTTTGTTTCGAAATAAGTGTATTTTTAAACTTTTGTGTATATCGACACTTTAGAAATTTAATCAAGTAACCACAGCACTAGGCGTCTTCCTATAAAGACAACGGCGCCTGGGACACGGCAAAAAATTTGGCTGGTATTATTTTTCTGTTTTTTATATAAACAAAGACCACTATTGAAATAAAACATTAAGTTTAGGGTTTTAGGCAATAGTAGCAATACGCACAAAGCATTTGTTCATGTATTTTAATGTACGGTTGTCTTCTATAGAAGACCGTGGCGCTCAAAAGGTTAAAAACGCGACGCCACACGGCATTTCAACGTACCCAATTTCATCGGCATCAGAAATCTTTATTTGTAAGTCATAGGTACAGTGAATGTAAAATGGATGGATTTTTTAATTACGTGCACGTGCCAAAATAAAGAAGGTACAGTTAATAGTTATAGCCATGTCAGTTCCTGTGACAACAAATATTTGTTCTTTCTAATCACAAGTAGCTAATCCATGTTGCCTTATATCCCAGTGCGTGAAGTCCCTGGAGGAGTGGGTGGAAGGCATCAGGTCGGACACGGCAGCAGGCCCAGTGGACGGCACGGTGCACCAGCTAGCCGCAGCTGCTCTAGCACACTGCCAGGCACTCGCACAGCATATACATACTATTGGTAAGTGGCATTGTTACTGTTCGCGACGAGGCGTCACAAAATGTTAGAATAGTTTTGTAGATATAAATAGTCCTCTGACAAATCGGGCTTATTGGGGTCAATTGGTAACACCTGATCGATGTGGTCAGCTACTGCTGCCCATTCATCGTCGGTACTAAGGGCTGTGTCCATATCGATGGGAGAGTCACCTTCCTCATCGACCCAAGATTTGGATCTGGACTTAGTGTCCGCGTGAAAAGCGGCTATGCGCTCCTTGTACTTTTTGTACTGGAGACGGTCGGACTTCCTACGAGGAGGAGGCTTAGTAGCCGAAGTCTGGGGCTTTAAAGGGCTACGGTCTCTCTCAGAGGGAATTGGATCTGACTTTCTAACCACACCCTGGGAAAGGGTGGGTGATCTAGGCCCGGAAGTGGGCCTGACGGGTGGGGTGGGTGATCTGGGAGAGTCCTTCTCCTCACATGGCACGGGGGCCATGCTAGGTTCGGGTTCCAGTACATCATCCACGACCGGATTTATGTTTGGTACTAGTGTTTCTAACACTGTGCCAAAAAGAGTGGCGAGTCTAGCAATGAGCAGTCAGATGGCGGTACACGTATATATAGTCTGGCGCGTAAGCAGGCAAATTTGGTATTTTAGAATAGCGTTTTGAGGGCTTTATAATAGCCTATAGTACCTAAAATACGGTTATCTAGTATTATTAGAATTAATATACTTTAGATAAAATGTGTAAGTAGTAATTTAAGCAAATAAAAAATATTTGTTTACTTATTTTGGACCCCCCGAAAATGGCCGGGTCGCAAGTATCGATAGGTGCGCTCTGCCCACCTACCAATCGTATTATTTACCTTACACATTTGTTTTGTTAGGAAACACCATCTAGGTGTTCTAGATAGTATACCTTGGTGCTATGACTGAAAAACTGTACATAATAACAGTACATAGCCAGGTTTAAAACAGTTTCACTCTGAGATAGTAAATACATGCATTTTTGCTCAAGTAAGTAAATAGAAATTAGGTTATAAGCGTTTTAGCGCTTCTAGGTGACCTGGAACTGTGTCCAGGCCCTATATATAGATGGCATCTATGTAATTCTAGTACATAGATCTTACTTACTTGAAATAATGTGTCTGTATGTGCCAGCATGGACGTTTCTACGCGTCTGCCAGAGGGCCCACTACCTTCAGACACACTTGGTGCCTGAAGGATTATTGATATGCTATCTGAAGCCTTACCTTTGGGGACCCTCGGGCACACGCCTGGACTCAGTCACAACACATAGCTAATATATAGCTACACATACACACACAGAGGCGTTAAAGCCGTGGAACAACACGATATTTTCTATTTCGGCCGCTTCCCGGCAACAGAAGTCCCAGAAGGGCTGGTGGTACACCCATCAGGGTACCACCATTCGATAGCCCAATTCTCCAGCTTCCCAACCACATTTTTGGAAGGAGCCTAGCTCTGGTGGTTAGGGAACTAACCGACTTAATATAGTAAGAGGTTCCATGGTTTTCTCGCATCGTCGACCACATCAGAGTGAATACTGGATCGAGGGTTGGAGCTGTATCCACCGGACTTCCACCATGGGGTAGCCCATCGCGAGGCCTATCCGATGACGGTTGGTGAATGCGGATCCGCCCACCAGCTCGAGTACAAACTCGCTAAATATGCCGAAAACAGGCACAGAAGCTATGTTTTCGCACTGTCACGTGGCTGTGCCCGTGAAGGTGACAGATGAAGCTGTGGAACTGTCACAGATCGATGGTCCAGGAGTAGGGCTACAAGTCCCTCGCTGGTACCCTGGCACTAAAGTGCACCATTGTCTTGTAAAATAGCATATAAAGCTATAAACTGACAGAACTTCCCCTTATTAGGCGTTCTCCACGCAAGAGCTCCGTGAAGATAGCAAATATGGACCTGGACCAAGGTCCGGAGGGAAGGTCTTCTCGAGACCTATCCAGAGACACAAGTCTCATCAAAATCGGTTCAGTAGAAGGGGGGTTTCTGTTGGTTTCCAGCGACTAGTCATAAGGTATTAATTTTATAATTAAAGTTTATGCGCGGTCGTTGTTTTGGGGTCCTCGTTACGGTCAAGTGTGGTAGTAGGATAGTGCGCTGAGACACCGTCCTAATTGTAGCCATTATTTTTCAACATTTAAATCCACGTCACTTTGCGTAACGAAGGCCATGAAGAAACGTCGTTTTTGGACATGAAAACTTGAGTCTTTTTCTGAACTGGACATCACGCCTTCCCCTCAACATCCTTGGCAGCCTTCCAACCACTGCAGGGTCGGTATTTGCTCGAAGACAACGAACTATAGGTGCAAGGGGCGTCAACGCGTTCGAGCTGGAGCCTTACAACCTCCGGTCAGCCTGGGGCCTTGAACGATAACGTCCGTCCCGCACAGTTACTTTTATTCACCATATCCGGTAACAGCGACCAAGACATATTTTCGTTTCGTGACATGGCCATTCCTGTTGAAATCCGGATCCATCAACGTCGCAAACTATATTGTGAAAATTACCCGATTATTACAATTGCCCAGGTCAAAAAAATCTAGCTTCAACTCTGTGAACCAACAGTATAATAGATATATTTTATATTATTGTACTCTTTTGCAGGTCCAGCACTAGCTACGGAACCATCGTACAACCGTGCAGTCAGTCAGTTGTCTGGCGTGCACGACAGAAATGCAGTCATGTTGGCTGTATACATGCGTAAGTTTTATCATCATCATCATTTCAACTGAAAGACCACTGCTGGACATAGGCCTCCCCCAGGCGTCGCCACATTGACCGATCCCGTGCGTCTCGCATCCAGCGCCTTCCCGCAACCTTAACCAGGTGCACAGTCCACCTAGTGGGAGGTCGCACAACGTATCGTCTTCCGGTTCGCGGTCGCCATTCCAGAACTTTTCGGCCCCATCGGCTTGTTATAATTTGAGCTCTGGATTTATGAAAAAATATGGACTCTTAGCATGATCCACGTTTCGAAACGAAAAGTTGCACGTTGGGCACACTAAAATGTCGTATTTTTTGCTACAGTTGATAATTATCAATAAAATATATGTTTTAGGCAAGGTACTAGCCCAGCTGAACTTCGCACTTAGAAACAAAAGTGAGCAGTATCCCGATGCGCTAAAAGCGATATTTTTGCTGAACAACACTTTGTACTTGCTACAGGTAACATTTTTCAATTACTACTATTATTAACGTGAAAGTTTGAGGATGGATGGATGTTTGTTACTCTTTCACACTAAAACTACTGACTGAACGGATTTTGATGAAACTATACAGAAATATAGCTTATATATATCAGAATAAAACATAGGCCATCATTTATATATATGATATTGGACGAAGTACTATTCCACTTATTGCCTTTTTGTGACGGCGATTTAAAGGCGGTTGCACATCAAGGGGTTCGTAGATCAAGTTACAGTCGAGTTGTTTCGGTTTGCTGTGCAATGGACATTATGGGCAACATTCACATTATCGTATTCGAACTTTGACGAGTAGGTACTTCGTTACATACGAATGCCAACCTTATATTAAAAAAAAAACTACAAACTGCTACATGTACTGTTTTATATAAATTAAAGATCAACGTTTTCAATATATCAACGTTTTTTGCCCTATGAAGTGTGGTATTTAGAAATTGTGATACTTTTTTACCAGCTTATAATGTTGACGCACTTTATTGCAGGGTCTGCAGCGCAGCGGTCTTCTAGACGTGTTGATGCTCGCCGAGCCGGAGTGTGAAGCTAACTACAGAGATATGATACAGGAACACAAGAACTCGTACTTGCAGAGGTAACACGGTGCACTGCACTCAGAACTTGATGATATATAATTAGATAATGTAGCTGTAAACACTTTAATTTTCACGATGTCCTATTCAAGGACGCCATACAAATATTAGAACGCCAGGCGCGATGTCGGCTCTGGAGAAAATTATGACCAACGCCCTCGGCTTGTTCAGTGTTTTCTACATATGAATGTTTGTTATTACAGCTGGAACAAACTTCTAGCACATACTGTGTTAGACGAGACCCTACCTGCAAAGTTACGTGACAGGGATAGACAGATACTCAAGGATAAGTTCGCAGTAAGTACTATTACTAGATTGTAAAAATAAGAGTAATCTTGATAACATCATTGCAAAATATGGCCACATGCTGGAGTGTCCCAAGTGCCCATACATCTGCACTTTGGAAGGCCTTATGCTCACCATTGACGCCGCAATCGGGGTGGCCACCTACTGGGCCCAAAATCTATAAAGAGTTTCTCATCCGTGTATTCCCGTTCGTCCCACCGACTTCGTCCCCCTGGTGGGACGAACGGGAATTTACAAAAATAATATTAAATTTGTTCCCGATCGTGCCCTTCAGGATTTTAGGGGGACGAATGAAAATATTTTAAAATTTATATATAATATTTAAAAATATTTTATTGGTGGGACAAGAAGACTAAAAAAATAGAGGAGGACAAAGTCGGTGGGACGAACGGCAATACACGATTAAAATTATTCCCGTTCGTCCCACCAACAAAACTAGTGGGACGATCGGAAAAAAAAAATACGAATTCCCGTTCGTCCCACCAGGGGGACGAAGTCGGTGGGACGAACAGGAATACACGTTCTCATCGACTCGAAAATAAGAAGATTGCTTTATCATCTAGTTGCTATCAGCTACCCTGTGAAGATTGTCGCTCCACTAATCCTGAGAGCGTCCCGAAGTATTATTTTATTACATGCAGTTCTAATTTCCAAAACCGTACTTTTTTGCCACGTCAGACATAATTGAATCATGATTGATGATCGTTTAAAACTTTTTGGACGGCAATGTATTTGTCAACAATTTATCAATATTTTAGTGAAGCAAGATTGCTGCTTGTTTAATTAAATAATCTAAAATGAACCTTTTTGTCCTCAGTCGTTCAACCGCGAGTGGGAGGAATGTTCCCGCGTGCAGCGTACTTACAGTGTACCGGACGCGGAATTGCGCGAAGCTCTCAAGAGAGACAACAAGCAAGCGTTGTTGCCGCCCTACACCACCTTCTACGACCACTACGCCTCGCTGCCGTTCTCCAAGAACCCTGACAAATATGTCAAGTACAGTCCCGTGCAGGTCAGTTTGTGAGTGTGTGACTGGTCTGATAAAATAAATCGAGGAGAAATTGGTATATCCTAAAACAAAACATTTGAAGACATTTCAATCTTTGGTGGATTGCAGTTCATAGGTCTCATTTGTATCGATTAGTCCAGTTCAACACATACTATGTATGTTTACAGTTATAATTATATGAATATTAGAAGGAACTTCCCGTAATGCAACTCGGAACGCGGTTCTGATCTAGCTCTAGATGCAAATACCTCCATTCCCATCCAGTGGCCTTAATTTTAAATTCCAATCTGAATTATGATTTTCTGACAGCAAGTATTATTTTTTTGCAGATCGCTACACAACTGGAAGGGTATTTCGACGAAGCTGCTTAATTAACTATTTGTATATTAGTGGAGAATGTACTAGAATAGACAGAAAGACACTATTTATTTAATCACAGTTTATAATTAAATGATTATATCAAATACGGAATAATTATATTATTATGAATAATTTATAGAAGTATTAATTATATTATGGAATATTATAAATTAAGTTTTATTTGTTATCTTAGTTCACCGTTTAATATTCTTCTTGCGTCCTCTCTTGGGAAACTGAAACAAAAACATCTCCATAACATTCGTATTTGGATAAAAAATCAAGATAAACTCTGACTTGCATACTCGATAAAAAGCGTAGGTTTGTTCTGAAATGACTAGGTGTTGAGTATAGATGTTACAGCCTAATTATTATATACAAAATCATTACATATCTACAGTACCTTGCTCTAAAATATCACATCAATGGTATTCTTCACTTACGACTCGAATACATAAATACAAGCATGTTGGTCTGATACATTTCCTTTGAATAACTTCTCATTCAATTTATGAATGACCACCATTACCCGTATGAATGATTACCATGGGTCAAATGGATGTTATGAAAATAATTATAAAATCGGTAATAAACTGCATACTGGCTGTAACATAAATACTACATTATTTGTATCAACTAATATTTAACGCGAACAAGTCAAAGTTTAATCTTTTTCTAATAACTAAACCTTTTCAGTACGCCCAAAAACTTTAATTTATGAGACAGTGATGAGTTTCATTGAAAAAATGTTAGGGACAATCACAGTGGCGGATATGTTCGGTGGGTCATACAGGAAAATAATAACAGCCCAAGTGCTAGAACGAACCTGGTGTGTTGCAATAGGCCCTCTTCCACTATTTCCAAATTTGTTTTAATTTATATAATAATAGGCTTGACAAATTACTAGCCCAGCTACCTTTTGGGCAAAGGCCTTCCCCTGAGCGTTTCATCAGCTCCGAAACTCCAAGTTTTATTGAAGGAACCACAAATTTTCACAAAAATTTGCAAAAACCAACACTTTAAATATAATTATTTTATAAAAGTACACAAATAACCAGCAGTATTATTGTAATCGTAACACTACCGAGCTAAAAAAAACGGTCGAACGGTTGATGGTTCGCTTGGCTAAAACCGTAGGTTACCGTATTCTCTGGTATATCCATGGAGGGGAACCTCATGAGTCAGGGAGGTTTAAGTCCACAATCGTACCTGTAGTCTATATTTTGATCCGCCACTGGATATCCCACTTCTGATGCTCTCAAGCGATGAGAGAAAGTTTCACCTTTTGACCGCCAAAACCCTTTATGAGAATTTACTTAAAAATTTACATTTAACATATTAAAAGGAAACAAATAATTTAATTTACGGAAAGAGGTTGTCGTCTAATGAGGACCACCGCGTGGCGTGGCAGTAAGCCATCATTGGAAGACAGGCGAACAAAAAGTTAGGCCCATAACTTCGACGGTTTTGGACAGATTTCTCTGATTCGTTTCAGAGATCAGCGTAGAGGCTGTCATTGAGTGCATAATATACAGTTATAGATACTATAAAATCAACGGAGGGATTGCTGAGAAAATGACAATTTATTACTAACTATTAACTACTTCTGTTCCAAATGGCGTAAGTAAAAAAAAAGGAAATAAATAAACTTAAATAGATTATGAAGTGCGTAAGAGACAAATGTACTTGTTTATGATCATTTATTTCTGTCATGACAAAGTTAATTCAGAAGGCCAATTACGACGGCCGGGATAGGAGTTTGGCAATAATATATCCTTGTTTGTTGACGCTTGATATAATACCCTTTAGTTTGATATGATGTTTATAATTCAGGCTTTAAATAAAACAAAAATATAGAAGCCACATTTAAACCTCAAGCATGATGACTTGCGCTATATGGAACCGAAGCAGCGATCATCTAAAATACCATTAAGTATAATCAAATGAAGTTCCTGGTTGCTGTTAAGACATTTAGTAGTCCACTTCTGATATTTTGAGTTGCTTATAACATCTTCTCCGTTGATTGAGCTGGTTAACCGTTTTTCGGTGAACCGTGTCCCCTTTTTATTCAGCAAATCGACATACATTCAGAGATTAGTGCGATAGTTCAACTCGGGTAAAATCAAAGGCATCGTAAAAAAATATAACGTATAATTCCAGGCATGCAGACTGAAAAATTGTAATTTAGCAGAAAATAAATTTAAAGCCATCGTCAGTTGATAAAATAAATACAGTAAAAACATAAAACAAAATTTTGAAATGCGCGACACAAACTGCCCACAACAAATAATAATAATACTTGTTTACATATTTTATATAAAAGCTTTATTAAAAGGAAACAAAGCATTTGACTTAAAACTAAAAATTGTTGCTAAATAAATTATTAGCACCGAGCCCAGTGGAACTATTCCTCTAATCTCTGTAAGGCGTCAAGCTCCATTGTTTCATGCGTTACGGCGCGGCGGGTAGTTTGTTAAATTTGTTGGATAACCCCTTCGATACCTTTTGACGAGGTGCCTGGGTATCCTGCGCGTCCGCTTGCAACTAAACAAGTAGATTACCACATTTGAAACACACAAACATCCAAATACTTGAGACTGTTTGTGATGTAGGAACTGAGACAGCGGTCGTTTAAAATGTGCCTATGTCATAGGATTTGTTGAAGAACTTAGCTTTTCCCGCAGCTTCGCCCGCGTGATGAAATTAGTCAGTTATATTTTTATGGAAATTACTGTTATATTGATCCCGATAATCAATCTTGTCATTATTAAAGAGAAATTAAATTAACTGTTCACAAATTTAACGCTAATTTTTTAAAGAAATGTTAAAACAATTTGATTAGGTATTAACAGGCTAGTTTATGCTAGCATTTTTAGTTACTTAACAAATAAATAATGTATTATATTAATGGATTTGTCTGCGTTTAACATTTTATAATTATTTTTATTATATTTAACAAATAAAGATTGATTGTATATTTAATTACTTATGAAATATTTTATAGTTTTAGTGTTGAGATCAACATTAAATGATAATACTAGCTTATTGCTGTCCCACTGCAGGGCAAAGGCTCTTCTCATAGACAGAAGGCACGAGCACCACGCTTGCTCCAGGCTAGTTGGCGATTTTAAGCTTATACAATTATATTAAACCTAAAATATGTCTATTGAGTATTCATGCTATCTACATGGAGAGAGTTTCTCGAACACTTTTGGTAAGTACAGTCACAAATAATACAATACTAGCATACAGATGCCTCATCCCATACAAAGAAACCTTGCCAACCTAAGTAGCGATTTTCATCTGATTAAACTGATTATTTTTCTAAGAACATCGATCGCTTTCCACGGATATAGATGTTGTTAGCAGCGACTTGCAAGTAAAGGGTTAACTCGATTCGAGAATACTTTTTTTTTAAATACTGCGACGATTTGTTTTATAGTAATTTTTTGCACGTTTTTAGTTTCATTGTACCAAAATGTGTTACAAAACAAATTTAAAAAATCGAGTGGATGCCTCAGAGATTAAAAACCGCGCCATCTATTGGAATCAATTTTAAATGATCCATTCAAATAATCTTTGAAATGTGTATTAAGAGCCCAATATTCCTTAATTTTGTGCTTAGGAGAGTTAATTAAACAAGAACATACATTATTTATAATCGTCTCTAGAAAATCTTTATATTGCATAAAGCTCAATAACAAATCGAAGCTAGGCTACGCCATCAAGTGCAACTTATTTGAACCGATGTTTCTTTCTTCACGTTGGATGCCCGTGGTACAGTGTTTTAAAGTTAATCTAAATATATAAATAGTTATCTTCTGTCGACAAAATGAAATATTTGAATAAATCTTGCAACGTTATTGACTAAAAACGATATGATGAAATATTAACACGATGACCGATTCATCTCACGGAAGGCAAATACTTTCTTGGATTTTCGTCTCTTGTATGCTCAAATCGAAAGTTAGGTGTAAGAAACTCGCTCCGTGTAAACCTGTCAAGTACTAAACAATTGGTTTCGTCATCGACGAGGACGAAGTCACGGGCGTTCCCTATTTATACTGAAAATGAAAAACAATAAAACATAACTTTGACAGAAAGACACTACTGGGGTCACAGGCCTCCCCTTCGAACCTACCCTGCTACTGGCGACCTGCGGGAGCATAAACGTCCACCTCACCCTGATGGGCTCATTGGCCTGACGTTTATAAAGGCACATTTTAAACACTGACTCAGTTCAGTAATTTCAGATGTTCCTGAAGAAACACCTGAAAATTCTAGCCGTATTTCAGGCTAGAAGGAACATTAGCGTTTGGTTAAGAATGTGAGCAAAAGAAAGTTTGTTTATCACAGGTTTATTATTTAGCGATAGCAAAAGCCATTGAAATGTTGCTATGTGGCATTAAATATTTAAAATTTAATCTGATTGTTAAAATATGTTTTTTTTTGCAGAATTATTTTTATTATGTCAAAGGGTCCGTTTATTTATTTGGATAAGACGTAGGCCATACTCATTTAAGTCGCAACTTTTTTTACTTTTTACTGAAAGATTACCGCAAAATAAAAATAAATAATTGAAGATAAATAAAAGTTCCTAAAATGCCCATCATCTCAAGGTAGTCGATTCACTAAATAATCTCCCTGTAATAAACTTAGCTTTCTTTCTTTAGGTTACACAAACAAACATACATACAAACTTTGTACCCGAAAACTTGTGAGTGAAACTCGACATATCCACGTTATGTCTTTCGTTTATACTCAACACGACAGATGTCGGTAGTTCGGGTATATTCAATGATTTTATTTTGATTCACTAATCGTTTTAGTGAAGTGTGAAACCAGAGTTATCTGGTTTCACACTTCACTAAAACGATTAGTGATTCGACTTTATAGTAAAGATTTTTATCGTTTCGCTGAGGGGACGCTGAACTGTTTATAAAACTTTCAAAAATAATTAAAATGTTTTTTAAACATTAATTTTTTGGGAAAGCATAGTAGTCTATGCTATGAATATAGAAGGTAGTTTATAGTCGGAATCGAATCCGAGTCCGCACAATATTGGATTTGAACGGTTATCTCTAGCGACCGCTACCATTTTGAATATAAACGTCAAACATAACGTGGATAAGCCAAATACTTTATTTTTCTTCAATTTTCCGAAAAAACTTTACCAATACACCGCCGAGGGTTACATTTTTCTCTTGTTTCCCAACGACGCATAGTGTATTTCCTATAATAAATTTATATGAAAAAGAGCAAATACTTAAATTAGTCCGTGCGGGAATCGAACCCGCGACCCTCAATACAAGGCAGGGATCGTAGATCTTGGTTGAAGCAAACACAAGCAATGCACCGTATTAGAATCGCTTGAGGAATAGTGCAAGACAAAGCGATGGTGATACAGTGCAATGCATGTACACCGAGAAGTTTTTCAGTTTTTATCTGGCTGTGTGGTGAATCTATTTCAGAAGTACAGTCAAGGAATGATAATAATTAGTACGGCAAGATTACTTTTGACTTGGAACATATATGTTTTTTTGACTTAGCTGTAAGTAATATCAACTTTTTGCTATTATGATAGTTCGGAAAGGCGAATTTGTTTGATGTTTGCACACCATCTTCGTTCCTTGGTCGTAGTTTCATTGCGCACAGCACTATAAGACTGCCTTAGCAATGATTATTTTAACGTGTAACATTGCACTTCTGACATCGTACGCTGGCAATACCAGCCAAATAAATTATAAAAATAATCTGAAATCAATCCACCACACTGGGATAAAAAACGGAAAATTCCTCGGCATACGCATACCTTACCTGTCTGAAGATAAAGAACATAATTACTTCCGTCTTTTCGGCTGTGTCCTTACCTTGAGAGCTTGTGGCGGCGCCTTCTTCTTGGACGGTTGCGCCGGTTTCTTCATTTCCTTCACCACTCTGTCCGCGTACGGTGTGAAGGCGCAGGGAAGCACTCTACGGTGTCTAAGACGGAAGATATAATGTTTTAAGAATCTTTGTACAAGTTAGAGCCTCCATAGGCACACAGCTTGGAGTAGTCAGTACAGTTATCCCCAATTTTTTTGGCCGACTGAACGTAGGGTTTCCGATGTGCATGGCATAGCACTGCTGTGTTCTTATGAGATTTACTAATTCGCAGCCACCTTCTGGCCGTCAAATAAGACATTTGTAGCCAACTTCCGGCCGTCAAATAAGATTAGGTATTTCTGTACAGCTTAAAGCAGTAGCTGTTGGGCTATCTGCAGTTTCAATACACGGATTAATTTTGCAGTCGTAGCCAAAATCTGTATCTGATCGCTTAAAGCTTAAAACTAAAAGTGTAGATCTAAATAATGTTCAGGAGTTCATTTGTGTTGGACTCCTGAATGATCTCCGTTTAATATGCTGAAATAAATTAAATTGGAAACAATGATATGATTGTAGAATAGACGGTTAGCCACTACAAAAATAGCAGTGAATTACCGTTGTAATACATGAATAATTTAAAACAAAAATATAGTAACAAGAAATAATACAGACGCCCAAATGAAATGAACAGATGTCACATTACGAGTTCGACAAACTGCGTCGACTCCTATTAGGGACAAATGGTGAAGTTCTCTAAGGGCTGATTTGTCAATAGTCTGATAACTTTTATCTCAAGAATATTCGGTGGTTTGTCATATTTTCTATTCAAAAGCTGTCAAACTGTATTTTTTATTACTCCAATAAAAGTTATCTGAAGACTGAAAAATCTGCCATTAATAAAATAAACACAAAATGGCAACAACACATAAATGATGACCTGATAATAATGAGAAGATCCCATTCCCAAGTGCACAATGGAGCCATGTCTTCTGCAGTTCTTCTTGCCCACCCATTCCTATATGAACTAAGACCCCTTTCACATTCAAACTTGACGAGGAATGCATACGCTCGTCAAATTGTCAATGTGATAAGGCCCTTTTTGATCGCTAAGAGATGGGGAAAGGCGGTGCTGAGCTGTGATTTGAAATGAAACAGTAATACATCAACAGACAATAAAAATACGGACAGTGATCAAATGCAGCCTATCTGATAAATCATGCTGGCATAGAAATATAAAACATTTATTCGACAGGGACATAATACAAAAGCAACAATTACTAAGTTAAAGAGAAGAACCGCATTTAAGTACAATAAAAAATTGCGCTGAACGCAAGCGTGCTCATGGCAAAAGGGTTACTAATTTAGCAGTTGCTGGGTGACGCCCAGCGCTGGTTTTCAGTTGGCACTCCGCAGTGACACATAGGATATATAGGTAATGTTCTTAGGTAAATATATAGGTAATGGCACGGGGTACCCGCGCTAACAAAAAAAAATTGGTTCAAATAAATGTTACCAGATGTCGCGATTTGCATCGATTTGTTATTTAATTGTGTGTAAAATTAACATTTTCTAGAATTGATCATAAAAAAAATACGTTTTTCACGCAATTAATGAAAAAATATGTCACGAACCAAAAAAAACCCTTTTACTTGCAAGTCGCTGCTAACACCATCTATAGCTCTGGAACGGAACCGAACGCGATCAAAGTACTTATAATAATAACCATCTTAAACAGCCGAAACACGCTAGTTACGTCGGCACGGTTTCTAGTATTACATTATGTGGTAATGGTAAGGTAATGTTCTGTACCGATGGGTTAAAATACATAAATTAATAATGCAATATAGTAGGACAAGATAGAGGAGACGCTACAATAAAATGACGAAGAAATGTGCTACAATGTG
Organism: Orthosia cruda; assembly: GCA_964057195.1. Lineage (NCBI taxonomy): Eukaryota > Metazoa > Arthropoda > Insecta > Lepidoptera > Noctuidae > Orthosia > Orthosia cruda. Next base: position 37,612,322 of record OZ059838.1, read on the forward strand.
ATGGTTAAAACATATTATTAAAATACCCATGATTCTACCGTGCCGTTCACGAAACTGCGTATCTAAATATCACAATGTGTATTCTCTCTCAGGAGGTTTAGGCACGGATGATACTTTTGTAAATACACATTTCGACAGTGTTGTTTAAGCTCTATGATTAGGGAGAAAGCCAAATCCAGAAATAGAAGTACATTATATATTTAGACATGCAGTTTACTAGATTGAAGATGACAAACAACAGAAGGACAGAATTCCAATGATTTATGCATGTCTAAAGATACAGCCCTTAGTACAATCAAACTGATCCTTGTAGGCACACCTTAAAGAGAGCAGTCTGCCAGAGATACAGGGTTAAATTAAATTCCAAGTACAGCTGACTACCGAGTCCAGCAGTTGCCGATATAGCAGTTAATTGTGAATTAGTGTTAAGAACTTTTTGTTTAATGCATTATAAACCTGCCGAGATTTGTTAGATATTTTAAATTGACCCTGTATGACAACACAACATATATTTTTGCAAAGTATTTGTTTTTAATTTTAAAAATGCACTAGTTATCTCTCGTCAATCGTGGATGCGTTTACAAAAATTGAGAGCCCCCGCAAATCACAGACTTTTTATCAGCCGATTGTTTGGTTCGATTGAAAATTACATTCATTACCGAATCGTTGTAATGTGCGCACATGCATATTTCTTCATAGTGATTAAAGGCCCCACCAAACTATCGGCCGATAAAAAGTCTGTAGTTTGCAGGTGCTCTTAAAATCACATACATAAACAGCGAACGTTGTTATAACAATTATACCTTCATTCAATACTTACTTGTGATAAGGCAGTAGCGCAGTGCTGATGGTGGGAGGCATCTTGGCCATGTGAGCTTCATCCACCTCGATCAGCTGACTGCCTTCGAAGTTCAGCAGTAAGGTGTGCTGCTGCTGAGGGGACCGGGGACACATCAGCATGGCATTGGCACCGTGAATTGGCTGAGGGATTTTTTTTTATTTTATTAAATCATTTTTTTTTATCTAAGCGTGCATTGTCATCCAAAATTTCGGCTCAATTGGTTGAGGGCAACTGTTTTAAAATTCAGTTGCAAGATTTGTTCCATGCGAACTATCTAACAAGACAAGAGAAATGAAAGCTATAAAAAAATGAGTAAGTAGACGCGTAGTTTAAACTACATTTTTCCATGTAGTATTCATTATGTAGGTCCTGATAGCATTAATAGTTCTAATTCTTTGATACAAATTTCGGGTAATCATAAATCAGAAAGTCTGGGGTTAGACCCAGTAACCAGGTTTTTTTTTTATTTGGGACAATCCCACCGCACTATTCCCAAACCACTGCAACTCCTGAAAGCCAGAATCAACAGTGGCGACCACCAGAAAAGCGCCGAGGCAATGAAGCTCGACGAAGTCCCGGAGAATGAATTTAACTGTCTTGGATCCCGCAACGAAATTAATCAGAAAAGAAAATGGAGGAGTAAGAAAAACACAAATTTCCACTTCCCTCCATATCAAGCAGGAGACAGAACAAACAAGACCAATAGGCACAAAGGGTCGTTTACAACTGGGATAAGCCCAGTTGCCAAGCACCACGGATAAAAAATTTGCATTAATATTAATGGGTCCTAACATTGTGAGCTGTTATATTTGATTCCAATAATAGGTATGGCAAAAGCGCTTGAACGCACGGAAATTTGTTCTAGTTTCCACAAGGTCCGTATAGTAAACGGCTCCTGATACAGCCTGTACATTATTCAACATAGTATTGCGTTCATTCTGCCAAAGAATACACTCCCATAAGATATGATGTGCAGATTGTATATATTCACAGTCAGATGTAGAACACTGACATAATGGCGAGGCAACAAGCTTGAAGGAAAATAATTTACTTTTAAAGTTACCATGCCCTGTGAGAAATTGGGCAACACAGTGATCCACCTCCAGCCACGTCCTGGCCAGCCGCACGCGAACGGATGGAAAGAATTGGTGGAGGTGTCGGCCCTTGATGGAATTATCCCACCTACATTGCCATTCGGATAAAAGTTCCTCCCAGACGTCAATATGTGGTTTAAATAATCTAGAGATTTTGGCACGGTCACTCCGCGTTAAAAAGTCCGCGTCCATGGTCTCTTTTGCGGAATAGTACATTGCAGCACGTCGCTGCACTTCAAGGTCGACCGGAAGTACGCCAGCAAGTACCGGTAAGGCCTCAGTACTAACCGTCCTGTATGCTTTGCATAAGAATATCAAAGCCAAACGCTGACTCTGAAGTAACTTACGTCGTACCGCCCCTATTGTGGCCCTATCGGCCCAAACAGGCGCCCCATAGCAGATACAACCCAAGAACGGAAGTAACCAGGTTGTGGATGCTGGCTGAGCGCGGCGTGTATGCTGCTGAGGACCTGGCGCGTCACGTCAGGATGTCTCCTAGCTAGAGGATAGCTTCCCGAAGGTTGTCTTACATACCTCATGCTGCAGTACATAGTGCCCCGGCCTCAGCCCCTGCAGCTGGCTGAGCGCGGCGTGTATGCTGCTGAGGACCTGGCGCGTCACGTCAGGATGTCTCCTAGCTAGAGGATAGCTTCCCGAAGGTTGTCTTACATACCTCATGCTGCAGTACATAGTGCCCCGGCCTCAGCCCCTGCAGCTGGCTGAGCGCGGCGTGTATGCTGCTGAGGACCTGGCGCGTCACGTCAGGATGTCTCCTAGCTAGAGGATAGCTTCCCGAAGGTTGTCTTACATACCTCATGCTGCAGTACATAGTGCCCCGGCCTCAGCCCCTGCAGCTGGCTGAGCGCGGCGTGTATGCTGCTGAGGACCTGGCGCGTCACGTCAGGATGTCTCCTAGCTAGAGGATAGCTTCCCGAAGGTTGTCTTACATACCTCATGCTGCAGTACATAGTGCCCCGGCCTCAGCCCCTGCAGCTGGCTGAGCGCGGCGTGTATGCTGCTGAGGACCTGGCGCGTCACGTCAGGATGTCTCCTAGCTAGAGGATAGCTTCCCGAAGGTTGTCTTACATACCTCATGCTGCAGTACATAGTGCCCCGGCCTCAGCCCCTGCAGCTGGCTGAGCGCGGCGTGTATGCTGCTGAGGACCTGGCGCGTCACGTCAGGATGTCTCTCCGCGAACTTTTCCGGGGATAGCCTCTCGAAGGTCACCACGTCACCCGTTGCGCCGTCTACGCGAACTGCGAAGGATATTTGGTGTAAACCACTATTTGTCTCTGCATCACCCAAAGGTTGACTGACAGAAAATGCCTAGGGCATCAATTCCGCCTCTGTATGTTTGTGTGCACAAAGTATTGAATAAAGAAAGCCTGGCTGAGACTCACATAGACCAGGGAAACATGGAACAAAAGGGAGGAGGTTTATAAACATCAGTGGGTAGAACAAAGCTATAAATAAGGAAAAATGAGACAAATTAGTGTGAAAATGTAAAGCTGCATAGACCTCACGAGGTACATTTTAAACACACAATTATAATACTATAAGGCCGCCTTTGTATCCGTAGAAATAAGTATTATTGTAAAAGAGCTGTGTAACTTCATTTTTTGGTGTACAAGATAGTAGACAGATTACTTCCCAATAGATTCCACATAGAACACAACTTACGCGCACCACACATCAGCCTATAATACTCACAACGGATCTTTGTGTGTCTGAATTGGCTGCAAGAGCCTGCGCAGTAGCTATTTTTGTGTCAATATTGAAAGTGAAGATAGCATTGTATAACTGTCTCTTACACTCGCTTACGTTTGTCACATCATCCTATCTCGCTTACTCTATGCAGCTAAACTGTTTCTTGCGCAAAAGTTGACAGAACTAACTTCAGACACACAAAGATCCGTTATGAGTATTATACTTAGGCTGATATAACTCAGCGCACGGTATGATCTCTTTAGTGACGACCAGACATTAGAGCTGTAGGGACGCAAGGGATTTCTAGTATTAATTCTGTTTAAAAATAGTTATTAACGGTTCGCTTTAAAAAAAACACGAATTATGCAGTAAAATGTTGTGGAAAATCAACCAGCCCTTCAAGTTCAAAAAAAGATGGGATAGCATTCCACCAGTAGGCAAATTAATAAATATTGACCAATCTAAAAAAGGTCAAGTTATAATGCTTAGCTAAACAAAATTGCACACTTTACAGTAGCGCTCGTTGATGTCTTTTGAAAAAGTCCCTTTCACTCATAAGGAATTATTATATTGCTATCTTTTTCCCACAGAAGTAAAAATGTTGAGAAAAATAAGTTTTTTGCTTATCGAAAAGTATCGATGATCGATGATTAATCTATACCAATATTATAAAGAGGAAAGATTTTTTTGTTTGTTTGTTTGTTTGTTTCTTTGTACCGAATAGGCTCCAAAACTACTGGACCAATTTCAAAAATTCTTTTACCGTTGGAAAGCTACTCTATCTCCGGGTGACATAGGCTACTTTTTATCCCTGTATTCCCACGGGAACGGGAACTACGCGGGTGAAACCGCGAGGCGTCCTCTAGTTAGGTATATAGGCAGTGGCGTGCCTAGGGTTTCAAAATAAGGCAAGCCCAATAAAATTTTAACCGATTTCAAAAAAAGAAAGTTCAGTTTTCTACTGAGTATGTAGGTACCTACGTATGTATCATCGCAATTTTCTCATAAACTACTGGTTAGGTACAATAAATTAAAAATGAATTCATCCATCTTCTTCTTTCCTCTTCTTTCTTCAATTTCATTCTTGCTTGTCGTGCGGTGAATGAGGTAACCAAAGCTCACTGAAGGCATGCTAGTGCTAGATTGAATATAATAAACATATCACTACGGTTGTTATCAACGCGCGTGTTATATTTTGAAATTTCCTCAGATAACTGGCGTGATATAGATGTCTCAATTCGTTGTTTACCAAAATTACCGAAAGAAACCATTGCACACAGGTGTTTATGGGAATTTGCGTGTCTTTTAATGGCGCCAGATATGTTATTTAAATCATTATAACCAGATGTATTCCAAACGGAAACTTCATTCGGAAAAAATATGCAGCACCAGCAATACAACTTATTAGTGTGCGAACAGCTAACAATCCAACTAGTTTTATACACTGATCTATTAAATTTTCGTTTATGCGATTTACTAGTCTGAGAAATACACAGATTAGGCGTCAATTTTAATGAAGAAATTAACTGTTTTTTCTGAGCAAAGTTTAAAGATTTTACCTTATCTTCGCCAATCAAAACTTGAACGTATTTTTAATCCTCACAAGGTACAATTACCTCCATTGTTGTAGGTAAGTCACCAAACAATTGTATCTCTGAGAAAATCTAAGAAAACACACAAAAACCTTTAACAACAACACAATTTTTGGCAGGCTTTTGGGCTTATATGAAGCTACCGCCACTGTATATAGGAAAATAAAATAATTTTGTTATAATTTATTATTTAAAAATTAACAAATTAGTTTATTTTTACTTTGAACTAATTGTGCTCTATTCATAACAAGAGCTCAGAGTGGCCCTGTTTACAAAGGATTACAATTAAATTAAATCACTTTTGGCCAGAATCAAAATCTTTTCTCAATCGATGTTTTTGATCATTCTTAAAGTAATTATAAAATCGCCAGCTAAGAAATTTTACATAAAATACCATTCTGTTTGAAAAATATCGATATTTTTATCGACATTTAATGCGCATGTCCCGTCACTACGACAGGTACCGTGACCTTGAATAGCCAATCAGCGCGCACATGTCACTCCCCGCGCAACCCGTGCCTTCCGACAAAATTTGGTGAACTCGGAATCAAACAAAACAGTAGGCATGCGGTATCTATTGGGAGGTAATCTGTGATTAAGTATATTCTGTTCTATACCTATTCTAGCATGAAATTTTTAAAAGCAATTAATAAACATACCATTTAGTAACGAAGCTTTTTTTCGAAGCGCGAGTGATAAGGCCGCACTTCGCACTGAGTCGGGTGTCTGTTCGCTCGCTCCCAGGTCTATTTGGTATTCCAGCAGCGGTTCTAGTATTAGTTCCTCTGTTTTATCCTGTAGGACCAAAATTAATAGAATATTAAATTTAAGAATCTAGATGACCATTTAGTTCCGGGCCTCATTGTCGAAAGAACCGTAGGGTTTTAGTAGTTAGGGAGTCCAACATAACCCTCCGATCTCCTTCAATGAAGCCCATTCATAAGGATCTCCATCTCGATAAAACTCGACGCATTAGGTCCTGGGTTCGAATCCCAGGTTGGGAAAAGTGTTATTGGAGTTTTCTTTCAGGAATTTCTCAGTCTGGATTTGTAATCAATTGGCTCGTCCCATAATACATGGGAAATATAAAATAACTCGCGAAACACAATACATAGGTATGTATTGTGATTCGCCAGTTCAACCCTTCGAAGAATACATGCATGATTTTATGTGATTCTAGCCAAATTTGAAAACTGACATGTATGCTATGTACAATTGGTACTCACCTTAGCTTTATGTGGACTATGAATGATTATATCATGATGTTCATGACTACCCTCATTTCTGAACTGCCACTTCCTGAACGATCGACGTGGAGGCTTTTCATATAAAGTGCCTAAGAATAAATGATAGTTACAATTACAATACTGTGATGTTTAAATGAAAGTCACAAAATTTAACACCTCTAAATTTTGCTGAAATCTTATAAATTTAGTTAATATAAGTTTGAAATCTGGTATTAATAATTCACAGCAACAAAACTTTTTGGGAAAGAGGCAAGGCAATCATCATGATCCAGTTCAGTTTATTTTTTTTTATTTTGGTGATAAGAATCACCATTGCAATAAATATTTATCGTAATAATATGTGTGTAGTGTGCTAGTATCTAAAGATTTTGCCTACCTTTACAAGTACAGCTATAAACTCCAATATCGGGGCACTCCTCACTGACGTTTCTAGTGACAGCCCTTCCGATGTTCCCATTGGGCACAACGGGGCGCTTCTCACTGAGTTTGCTACTCGAAGCACTCGTGATGTGTCCAGTAGCCTCCTGGACAGATAGACGCGTCTTTCTCCGCGGGATACTTTGCTGAGCTTGTAGTGACCCAAAACTTTCATTTGGTGAGGAAAATAATCCTGCTTTAGACGAACGAAGACTTGGAGATGGTGGGGCAAAACCTGCTTTGGGTGAAAAAATACTGGCACTGGTTGAGGCAACCCCTGCTTTGGGTGAACGAAGATTATAACTAGGTGAGGCTAATCCAGATTTGGGTGAAAGAGGACTAGAACTGGGTGAGACGAATCCTGCTTTGGGAGAATGAAGATTTGCACTTGGTGGGGCAAATCCTGCTTCGGGTGAACGAAGACTTGCAGTTGGTGAGGCAAACCCTGCTTTGGGTGAACGCAGGTTATAACTAGGTGAAGCAAATCCTGCTTCAGGTGCAAGAAGACTAGCACTGGGTGAGGCGAATACTGCTTTGGGAGAACGAAGATTTGCACTTGGTGGGGCAAATCCTTCTTCAGGTGAAGGAAGTCCTGGAGTTGGTGAGGCGAAACCGGCTTTGGGTGAACGAAGATTATAAATAGGTGAGGCAAATTCAGTTCTGGGCGACATCGGTGGCGAAGCAATTTTTGCTTTAGGTAAACCATCGCCTGCGAATATGACATCAGCCAAACACACATCGTCTCCTGAAAGAAAAAGATACATATTCAACCACGAAGCATCTGGCGGCAATATTGGACTGAGAGACACCTGTACTATTTTGAAACACCTACCTTATACTTGTGCACACAAATAAAGATATTTGATTTGACTATATTACAGTAAGCTCTGGCCAAAGTGAAGCGAATCCTTACTCTCGCCGATAGTGTCAACTAACATGTATGGGGATGTAATATAACTGGCAGGAATAGTCGCTCGTTTTTACAGACTTAAAAAAAGTCGGTAAAATCAACCAACCCCATAGCAAAACCACTGAAATTCGCGTGCGGAGTTTGCGTCATTGTGGCTAGAGCTTTATCAAATAAGAGAAGCTTTTTGGAAAACTATACTGATGTCCAATAATTATTTTCTTAATTTTATTGTCAGCCTGTATTCTACTACTGAAGCCACCAAAGAATGTTAGAAAGAGAAAACACGTTACAACAGCTTAGTGCGTATAAGAGAAGAAACATACCTGTATCTATAACTAATTGGTCATCCTCCTCATCGCTGCTCACATCCACATCTTGCAGAGGTCGCTTGGCAGGAGCTTTACATTGGACTGGAAGTACTTCTTTCTTTATATTTATAACTCTGCTTCTTCTTATATTCCCTATCCTCTCTCTCTCTAATGACCTGGTAAGCACATTCTATTGTTACCCTTGTGACATTAATCACTATCAAACAAATGGGAACTTCAAGATATTTGATACAATAATAAAATAAATAAATAAAAATTAAATAAATAACTGTTTTCGCTAAGGAATTAAATAATAAAATAATAGGTCCCGCGCACACAATGCTCTTTTTACCGTAAAATATCGTTCAGGGTAGATCTATATGAGTGAACGGCCATTTTAAGACAAAATACGAAATCTGTGAACTCACGGTATCAACGCATTTTCTAAGAGATGTCGGAACGCTTTATAGGTCCTCATGTGCGCAGCTTCTTTGTGTACTGAGAACTCGCTGTCCAGTACTATCACGTTTACTGTCTTACCATCTAGAAACAAAATACGTTATGTTTAAATAATGAACGAAGATTTGGAGATGGTGGGGAATATCGCCTGGGCGAACGAAGATTATAAATAGGTGGGGCAAATCCTGCTTTGGGTGAACGAAGATTTGCACTTGGTAGGGGAAGTCCTGCTTCGGGTGATCGAAGACTTGCCGATGGTGAGGCAAACCTTGCTTTGGGAGAACGAAGATTTGCAGTTGGTAAGGCCAACCTTGCTTCGGGTGAACGAAGATTACAATTATGTGGCGTAAAATAGGGTATGTTTATAATAATTAATAGAACAAACAGGCATACAAGAAGAGTTTTTTAAGTGAGCGTGTTGTTAAAAATTAGGTATTGCCTCAAGTTTGCCGTATGCCATTAATTGCCAGAATTTCATCCCTATTAGCGACACTATCGTCATCGAATGTTGTAATAAGAATAACATGCGGTTTTTTTTCAAAATCAGCGGGTTCGATTCCTGGCTAGGAATTTTGATTTTCAAAAGTAAGGGTATACCTATTTGATAGTAAATATATTTCTATGAGGCAGTATTATTCATTTGTAGTTGACACTGGATTATTCAAACTTTAAGTTTATGAACTACTAGCTGACCCGGCAAACTTTGTTTTGCCATAAAAACACCAAACATTCATCTACCCTACCTAACACTATCTACCCTACCCTACCTACCCTATAAACCTCACGGAGCCCGAGACCTTTCCAACGAATGCAAAACCGTGGAAATCGGTTCGTGCGTTCTGGAGTTATAGCGTCAGGAAGGAAAACGCGACTTATTTTTATATAGTAGATTTCGAGGCATTTTAAACTCTCGATAAATGTGAACTAAACATTTCGAAATTACTAAAATACGACCTATCAATGCACCAGTCTACAATCTATCCGTTTTTGTTGCAAAACCTCTCATTGGTCATTGTTAGTGCCAGTATTTCCATAGCTCATGTGAATCCGGTGACATAGTCATATAATTTTCTCCACCTTGTAAATCTAGCAGTTAGAACTCACCGGGTCCAATAGTGTCACACACAGAGAGCGGTAACAGCCAGTGTCTGTTCCACTGCGTCAGGCACTTGAGTGCATTCTCACTGGCTATGTATTGTGTGTCGTTGTTCAAAGCGAATGTTGCTAGTTCTCGATGTATCTCTGTGATGGGCAGCATTGACAGTGCTTCTTCGTCTGCAGGTGAAGAAAAGAAATGTTAAGATACGTCGGAATGTGTTTTTAGGCTATTATCAATCCTTCTCCTACTCGCGTCGTTTTCCTCATTACTGAGGGTCGTGATGCCCTCGACGGGAGATCAACCTTTCTCTTTAAATATTCCTCCATCTTTTTCCGTCTTTGGCGTCGTGGAGGGTAACGTGCAAATTGGTGTTGAGAGTTGAACGAATTTGGTCAGACCATCTGATAGGGCTGAGCTGAGACCATATATTTTTAATTACTCAATTGCTTCTTATATTTTTAATTACTCAATTGCTTCTTATATTTTTAATTAAAATGCCGTGCTAGCCCATTGGCTAAGGCCTCTCGTGCTTGAGATCGTGGGTTAAAATCCGAGCAAGTACCAATGTTACTTTTTCAAATTCATATGTACTTTCTAAGTTTATCTTGGACATCACAGACAATGGTGAAGAAAAACATCGTACGGAAACCTGTGCTTATAGTTAACTAGCTTCTGCCAGCGGCTTCGCCCGCGTCAAAACTCTTTTCTTATCCCAAGGGTACAATAACCCGGGATGAAAAATAGCAGACTATACGCCGCGAGGGACAACTAGTTCAGCATAAAAAGGTAACAAAGAAAGAAAGCTATATCTGTAGGGAAATACAAGGATAAAATATATTTACTTGGTAAAACAATCTGATACGGATGTTTCTGGCAAGGCTCGGGTACTGGGCAAGGCGTGATGATATTGAACTGCTTCTCAATTTTATCTGGAATCTGAACCTGTGGTATCTCTGCTAGAGTAACCTGAAAATGGATTACACTTGATGATATGAAAAAAAACCGGGTAAGTGCGAGACGGACTCGCGCACGAAGGGTTCCAGACCATTATTGCAAAAAACGGCAAAAAATCACGTTTGTAGTGATAGACGGACCGACACACAGACAGACGGATCATGGAGTCTTAGTAACAGGGTCCCATTTTTACCCTTTGGGTACAGAACCCTAACAAAATGGTGTTCTAAACATTATGCGCATGTGAACATATTCATGAAAGCTAAAGATTAGAACGAGTTTAGAGTATACTTACTCTAATCAAATCTTCTTTAAGCACAGCATCACAGTAATTATTTGTCTGACTCTCCAATGACAATTGAGCAGCTAAATCATAGTGTTTCGGTAAAGTCTGCATTCGTTGGGCTTTCGCTTTGAACTCCGCCTCATACACTTGTTCTACAGCAGGCTTTGGCCGTAATGCCCGGATACAATGGTCAGTTACCCATAGCGACTTTGCCCATTCTTTGTACTCTTTTTGCTCTTTCAGGTACTTTTCTTTTGCAGCCTGAAATTGTTTTAAGTATAAAACAGGGATTAGCTTGTTAGTTAAACATATCAAAGCAGATATTACATTATTTAGAATATTATTACTTAAATGACGAAATGTGAGTGTATTCCTACTACCACCTGTATGTGTAGATATTTTAACAGCATTACATCAGAGTAAGTATAATTACTAAAGTCTTTATAATCCTGTCTTTATTTGTTCAACGAAACCCTTAAAAGAGTAAAACATTCTTAATGTTTTGTTTTTATACAGTACAATACAATCAATACTTAAAGGGCAGATATAGCAAAACTACACTTTAGTTGCATTTTATTATCCAAATTAGATATTTAAAATAGAAACTGAAAAAAATCAGAACAAACTAGAATTTATTGTCTTCAAGACCCTAATAAACAAAAACTTTCAATAAAATATTTAAACACTTACTTCAAACTCTTTAAAATCTTGTCTGGTGGGATTGCCTAGGTCCAAATTTTCCAAAACATTGGGGTTCTCATGACTTAGAATCTTTAAGAACTGTTTATGTTGGTACGGGGTCAAATCTGACACTCTTGGGTATGGAGGCATTGGTCGGAGACATGCTACAAAATGTTTTAATTTTTGTTGCTGAAAAAGAACATTCGATATTTAGTGACACTAGTTAACGATCTCCAAGTTGCATGGTTTGTTTTATTTCTGTACAATAATATATGAATATAATAACACTTTAACATTATGAAAATATTGCTGTAATACTTGTATGGGGCATCGTATAGATAGGGCATTATGAAAATTAGGGGATGCAGTGAAATTGTTAAATAACCATATACAGTACACATTGTGTCTGATTATATTACCGTGCAAAGAAACTTACAGTATAACTATTTTCTCACATTAAACGCCGTGGAGGTCACCAGTGACCACCACTATACTTTCCATATGGGCTGACGCCGATTCACGATTTCGACAAATTTTACACAATATATTTTATTGGCTCATACGGTTCAAAATGGTCAAAAACCCCACTCTAAATAATTATTTGTTATTATTATCCAAAAAAGTAACAACAAAATTGCCGTCGCTCACCAGTGACCCCCGCGGCGCACGCCGTCGGAAATCTGCATTTCGTTCGCACGGGGCCGCGGGGGTCGCGGCGCCGGCCACACCCGAACACCAAGTGTGCGCTTCCCTTCCGGGATTCCCGGAAGAGATGCATACTTGACCAGTGCCAGTGCAGTGGCATCATTAGGACAAAAATACACATGCCTGTAACTTGTATAAAAGTGTGCTAGTAACTTGCATGCCAATGTGCCATAATAATTTCTGATTGGTTAATGTCATATTGGCATGCAAGCTACTTGCACATATTTATGCCAGATACAGGCATGTGTATTTTTACCCTTTAGAGTTAGTAATCGCACGCAAGGTCACGTGCATAGTTTAACTTTCATAATACATCTATACTAATATTATAAAGAGGTAAAGTTTGTGAGTTTGTGACGTTGTAAGGGGTAATCTCTGGATCTACTGAACCGATTTTGAAAATTCTTGCACCGATAGAAAGCTACATTATTCCTGAGTGTCATAGGCTATAAAATATTTTCAAAAAAAATAGAGATCCTTATGAAAATTGCAATAATGTAATCCAAGGTAGCAAAATGTTGTCTGTAAAATACATTATTTGGCGTGCGCTGAGAAAACTATTGATGATAGATACAAATTAGTAGGTAGGGTAGGTAGGATAGGCAGGTTAGGCAGGGTAGGCAGAGTAGGCAGGGTAGGCAGGGTAAGCAGAGTAGGCAGAGTAAGCAGAGTAGGCAGGGTAGGCATGGTAAGCAGAGTAGGCAGGGTAGGCAGGATAGGCTGGGTAGGCAGGGTAAGTAGAGTAGGCAGGGTAGGCTGTGTAGGCAGGGTAAGCAGAGTAGGCTGGGTAGGCAGGGTAGGCAGGGTAGGCAGGAAAGGCAGGGTAGGCAGGGTAGGCAGGGTAGGCAGGAAAGGCAGGGTAGGCAGGGAAGGCAGGGTAGGCAGGGTAGGCAGGGTAGGCAGGGTAGGCAGGATAGGCAGGAAAGGCAGGAAAGGCAGGGTAGGCAGGAAAGGCAGGAAAGGCAGGAAAGGCAGGGTAGGCAGGAAAGGCAGGGTAGGCAGGAAAGGCAGGGTAGGCAGGATAGGCAGGGTAGGCAGGAAAGGCAGGGCAGGCAGGATAGGTAGGGTAGGCAGGGTAGGCTGGGTGGGCAGGGTAGGCAGGGTAAGCAGAGTAGGCAGGGTAGGCAAGATAGGCAGGGTAGGCAGGAAAGGCAGGGTAGGCAGGGCAGGCAGGGTAGGCAGGGTAGGCAGGGTAGGCCGGGTAGGCAGGGTAGGCCGGGTAGGCAGGGTAGGCAGGTTAGGCAGGGTAAGCAGAGTAGTCAGGGTAGGCAGGATAGGCAGGAAAGGCAGGAAAGGCAGGGTAGGCAGGAAAGGCAGGGTAGGCAGGAAAGGCAGGGCAGGCAGGATAGGTAGGGTAGGCAGGGTAGGCTGGGTGGGCAGGGTAAGCAGAGTAGGCAGGGTAGGCAAGATACGCAGGGTAGGCAGGAAAGGCAGGGTAGGCAGGGTAGGCAGGAAAGGCAGGATAGGTAGGGTAGGCAGGGTAGGCTGGGTAGGCAGGGTAGGCAGGGTAGGCAGGGCAGGTAGGGTTGGCAGGGTAGCCAGGGTAGGCAGGGAAGGCAGGGTAGGGGCAGGGCAGGCAGGGTAGGCAGGGTAGGCATGGTAGGCAGGATAGGCAAGGTAGGCAGGGTAGGCAGGGTAGCCAGGGTAGGTAGGCAGTTGACGGGAGCGAAGCCCCGAGGGTCAGCTAGTAACTAATAAGGATTGTTTTAGTGAAAGTTTTACCCTGGTTACCTCTAAAGTGAATAAACTGTGTCCTGCCTAATTGTAAAGAAAAGTGTGTTGTGAATCATGGATGATTTTGAAGACTTTGAAATAACAAATGACGATTTGACGCAAATTGAAAATATTGAAATTTACTTGCTCAATAGTAGCTTTCAGCTAAGTTCGAAGTCTGAGGAAGAGTATGAGTGACATCCACCTTCCATCAACACCGACGACTGGACCTGGCAAAGTACAACACGCGCAAACTCCGGACAGACGAGAAGATCCCCGAACTCGATGAGAAATTGAGCAGGTTACGATGGAGTATTGTAGGCTTATCTGAAGTCCAAAGAGAGTGGGAGGGCTCGATAATCCTCAAATCCGGTAACTTGCTCTATTTCCGAGAAGGTGACCGACAGTCCCAGGGTGGTGTTGGGTTTATCGTCCACAAGTCCCTTGTGAATAACGTGGTGAAGATCGAGAATGTGTTGACCAGGGTGGCGTACCTTATAGTCAGAATATCCTCGAGATATTCGCTGAAGGTCGTACAGGTCTACGCCCCGACCTCGGCAAATCCCGACGACGAGGTGGAGACCATGTATATATTTCTAGAGCCATGCATGGTTTCAAAACTCACTTTACCGTTGTCATGGGGAACTTCAACGCGAAACTGGGCAAACGAGACAATGATGAGAGGCAAGTGGGGCAATTTGGAGTTGGACGACGGAACCACCGGGGTCACCTACTGGCCAGTTTTATGGAGAAAGAGAGCCTCTTTATGATGAACTCCTTCTTCAGAAAGCGTGAATACAGGAAGTGGACCTGGCAGAGCTCCGAAGGTGCAACAAAAAATGAGATTGACTTCATCATGTAAACCAGGAAGCAAATGTTCAATGATGTCTCTGTGATCAATTCGGTGAAAACCTGGCATGGCAGGATCGTATCCCCCAAAACGGAGCTTCTTTCTTTGGGCAGTTGTACACATCAATCAGCAAGCTCGTTACGAGTCTAGCAAACGACCCAAGAGCTAGATTAACCCGACACTATACCGTCCAATTTACCAAGATGTCTCAAGACAAAAGTTTATGACCAGTGTGTGTTGCCAGTGATCACCTATGGGACCGAGACGTGGTCCCTCACAATGGACCTTATCAAAAGCTTAAAGTCACCCAAAGGGCAATGGAGAGGGCCATGCTCGGAGTTTCCTTGTGTGATCACGTCAGAAATGAGGATTTCCGCAGGAGAACCAAACCGACATAGCCCGAAGAATTGCCAAACATAAGTGGCAGTGGGCAGGGCACATTGCTCGCAGTGTGCAATGCGCAGAACGGATGGTCGATGGGGCCGAATAGTTTTGGAATGGCGACCGCGAACCGGAAGACGATACGTTGGAAGGCATCCTACTAGGTGGACCGATGACCTGGTTAAGGTTGCGGGAAGGCGCTGGATGCAAGACGCACGGGATCGGTCAATGTGGCG
This sequence comes from Orthosia cruda, assembly GCA_964057195.1. Taxonomy (NCBI): domain Eukaryota; kingdom Metazoa; phylum Arthropoda; class Insecta; order Lepidoptera; family Noctuidae; genus Orthosia; species Orthosia cruda. The sequence continues at coordinate 37,627,803 of OZ059838.1, forward strand.
ACGCCTGGGTGGGGGCCTCAGTGGACGTCTTTCGGCTGAAATGATGTTGATTAATTTGGTGTCAAGACAGGTTTCATTTATGCGCCAAATATTCATGACAAAGATTAAATCCGTTCAAATTTTTTGAGTTATTTTAAGTTTTTTTTCCAAGTTTGTTTAGTTTATTTTTTACTAAGTCCAAAAATAAGTGATTGCCTAACATATAATAAAACGGTTTTTAATTATATTCTAATAAAACATATATTTTGTAAACCTTCTTTTATTTTAAAATCACATCTTGTATACCTAACCAAAAAATCTTCTAAGTCTTTTTTTATACTTAGTGTCGAAATGAGCTAGTATGTGTAAACTGTTCTGCAGGGCCACGCCGGGCAGGCTCAATATAGCTTTGTACCAGCACTGTGTCCTCCAGTGAGAAAATTTAATTAAAAACCGAGCCAGTCGCGCAGTCACCGGTGAGCCCCACGGCCTAAACGGAACAACAACTAAATTTGAATCGGCGTTTAACGTGTTAATGTCCCTCGGTAATCATCACATTTCTGAATACAAACAAATGCTAATATACATGTAATCAATTTATTGTGTATAATAATTTGAATTCAGAACTAAGTACTTTATTGTTGTTTTGATTTCCGTGTGATCTATATGGAGCTGTAAAACTATTTTGCATTGCAGCTTGCCTCCCATTTTTTAAATAAATTGCATAAGTTAAAAGAGTATTAAAAACTCTATTATATACTTTCAAGTTGATTGAGAGCATTTGATCTGCAAGAAACGCAAAGGGCAATTGATAGAAATCCGACGACTGACGAAACAAGTTTGCTGAGGAACATTAAGGAAATAGTTGTATCTTACTTATTTTTTAGTTGAAAACACGAGACACCCATAAATATACGATGAGCAGATAAGTTACAAATGCTTGTTTTAAAGGATTGCAATACTTAAAAAAAACTTAAAAACCTTATTATTCTTGAATATATTGTCCCAGTTGATATTGTTAGAAGTGTCATCTTCGGAGTCGCTAGACGCTAGGGGGTCAAAAAACTGGTTTTTAAGTATCTTCTCTGTGGCACAGCGATCTACGTCATCTTCTTGTAGGAAATAAGCCCCCCTGTCCTCTCTGTCATACCTGAAAGGACAAATTATATACTTCAGGCTGCTGTTTCTTAGTTGTATATTTTATACTAGCTGTCCCACGCGGCTTCGCTCCCGTCAACAGGCTACCTACCTACCCACCTACCCTACATACATGATATTGTTGCGTAACTTAAACCGTTTACGCAGCGAAAGCAACGGAAGCTCTCATAAAGGAATAATTTTGCCCATTTTTGCAACATTTTTCATTTATGCTCCGCTCCTATTGGTCGTAGCGTGATGGTATATAGCCTATAACCTTCCTCGATAAATGGACTATCCAACACAAAAAGAATTTTTCAATTCCAACCAGTAGTTCCTGAGATTAGCGCGTTCAAACAAACAAACAAACTCTTCAGCTTTATAATATTATAGTATAGATTTAAACACTGCCAGCAGTTCCACCAGTGTTATCTGAAAAATACCTACTGTATTTCTGGGATAAAAGCAAAAGAAGCAGGCAAGGATCATAGCAGGTGGCATTCTGTAGTTTCTGCCTAAATCCACAAGAAAAAGGTCTCATAATTATTATATTAGTTGTAGGGTTTTAGGTTTACTGCAAAATTAATGTTCTGGAGGTGTCATGACTGCTGATGGATTGGATGTTGGATGGTTTGGGACATTGGGTGATACACAGTTATTACTACCCACATTTAATAACCATCCTATAATTGCATATTGATCTGTTTCTGTGAAACCAAATAACAACCTCTTTAGTGATTTTACTGGGTTAGCAGGTATTTTTTTTGTACTTTTTCCTATTAGCTGCCCGATTTGTTCATACAGTTGGTACCTATTGTCAGGTACGAAAGGTACATGGAAGGGGAAATTGGGTGTATCTTATTCACGAGATTATGTGGGTTGAGTTGGTTCAGTAAACCTAATTTACAATTTCTATATTTTTATGTAATAAATAGAAAACCCGACTTTAAAAAAGGAGGTTATGATAGGAGCCAACTCTACAATAACGGATTGGCATTGCTAAAGTAATTCCTGAGGCTAAATTCGAACAGGTAAATGAAAACTTAACACATAGTTTAGATGCCTCTACTTCTACAATACCGTTCGTATGATAAAACTTTGAAAAGGTAATCTATGAAAATACTGCTCGCGCTGAGCTATAGTTTTTATCCCTATTCCTGTGGGATAGGCCAAGCGAAAAGCGGGCAATAGTAAATAATAGTTTATTTCATGACGCTTACCAGTCCAGCAACGCGACTTTCATTGAGACGAATTCCATCATCATATGAAATGAAGAATTTTATTCTTAAATTATAAAACTAATATCACAAGTTTACTAAAAAACCCTTTTCCTAGTATTTTCTTATATTTATGGAAAACAACCTACACATCTTATATAGAATTTTACATTTTTCTACCGGCGCTGAACGTGAACACAACACAACCCCATCACAGACCACAGACTACTTAGAGATCACAGACTACTTAGAGATACTACGTATCAGACTGCCAACTCTAGAACAAAATTCTCATTATTCTTTTTTGATGATACATGACGTTTCTGTTTTTTTTTTACTTTACATAGATAATGGCGAAGGAATAAAACGGATACAGCCTGAGACGCCGTGCTTATTAACCGACTTCAGAAAAGGAGGAGGTTCTCAATTTATTTTTATTATTGCTATTCCAGGCAAACTTATTAATTTTGCGGATAAGTAATTAAAACAAAGAATTATTTATTAAATGATATATTTTTAAAATTTTTCAATGCTTTTTTTTGCATCGCAGGCAAATCACGGTTGTGTACCCTTCGAATATGCCCTTTTAAATTCTATTAATCATATTGCACCAATTTATTATCTCACAACTAAGGAAATTAAATGATTTGGGACAATTGTCTTTTGTTCGGTACAGTCAATAAAATCAAATGAATACTTGGAAACAATAACATCATTTACATTTGATGCTACATTGTTTTTATGGGCATTGTGTTCCAAGTAAGCATTTTTTTCAGTTATTACTGTACCAAAACACCGCACTGCACCTTCAGATGGGTAGTTTAGACTTTTTATTTGCTGCCGTATATGCCCGGTAGTTTATCCAGTCGTGGTTACTACTTTCATTACTCGTTAGGCTAGTTTTACAAGAATTCCATTTAAATTTATCAAAAATTTTGCGTACTACCCATCCAGCAGTGTAGGCTCACGAGTGGACATTCAATCGTTCTCGGATAGCCTGCTCCACAATCATTTCAATATTTTGACCTGTACTTGAATGACCTGGCTCGACATTTCCTTAGAATTCTTCAGTAAACAATGACTGTAAATTTATTACTTGGTCTGCCAGGTCATTCTCACAATTAAACGTTTGGTTGTGGAACTTTATGATTCTGGATATCAATAATTAATTGAAGGTGCAATTGAAGCTGCGGCAGCTTGGGTCATTATTATGGTAATTATAATTATGCCCTTACTTGACACAAAAAGTTGTCTATAGGATCAGAATTAAATTATCTGGGTCTGATTATTTTTATATTATTGCTTTTAAATATCTGCCACAGCCTCATTTAATTTTTTGTGTTATAATAAAATTTGCTAGAGGGCACAGATTTTTTCTGTCCATTGGAATCAACATAACATATTTTTTCCAATTTACTAACTGCCTCTTTCCAAAGCTGGTGGTGATGATTTTTTTACCACTGCTGTTCTCAGGATTTTTCCCTTGCTTCTTTTTGATAAGGTTGCAGCTCCATTGACACTGTCAAATAGTTGGTCAAAAAATAAAACTGTCTCTGCTGTATTATGTAATGTGCTACTGACAGGTCTTCCATCTGCATAATGAGCTGAAAAAAATTTGTTATGTTTAATATTATAAACCAAACCACCCACTCCACCCTGTCCCCAGATTTAGGCTCTAGAGTTATATGAGAACAATCTATGTATTATGGAATGATTTCTCTTAATAAGATCTACTGACTAGATGTATGAACCTGAGTGAAGCAATATAAAGGTCTATCCACACATATCAGGGCCGTGCCGGGGACGTGGACAGACCGTGCCCCGTCAGAGGCTCAAAAAACAATCAGTGTGTATATTTTATATGAACTCGTTCACACACGTCTGAGCAAGGGCCAGTGACGGAGCTTCAATGTCTGGGCCCAGCCCTGTCATGTCCCGGGCACGGTCCTGATATGTGTGGATAGACCTTACGTATGTAAAGATCGTAGCAGATGATGCTTTGTAGTTTCTGCGTACCCACATGGGAAACAGGCGTGACTTTATGTATGTATGTAGTTCTATTCAAACTGAAGTAACGCCATATGTCTACCTTCTACCACGCAGGCACCTATACTTAATAAAACTAGGCAAAACATTTATTTTCATATAATGTTAGGTACTTACAAAATATTGCTGTATATGACAAGGCTGCAGATACAGTTTTGCTGAAGACCTTTACACAATGGTTACCTGAAAAATAAAAGGCATTAATAAAATCTGTGTTAATATAATCTGACGGTCACTATAGCAGAATATAAATAGCTAGCTAAATAAAATAAATTTGAAACCAACCTTCATTTTTTTAATCTTTTCAGGAATGACTTGCTGGTCATTCAATTTATACAGAAGTCTGGCTTCTGCGTGATGGCAATCCATTTCATACACATCTACTATATCTTGCCATTCATTTTCATATTTGTGTTCAAAAAGTTGTTTCTCAGTACCTTTATAAGGTGTGATGTGTCATGTACAATACTCAAAATGACTCTGCTTATTGTGACTGCGTCATCTGAAATGATTAAACATTTTGAACCAAATTATAATTTCTTTATAATTTCAAAGTGCAATCAAGTTTTACAGTATTCATGTAAATATGGTTAAAAACATTGGTTGTTGTAAATCTTTGCGACGCAAGTTCCTTAAACAACATGCCCACCGCTGAGCCAGTTAATTAATACCAGCTATTTTACCCTTAGTGATGAACATTCGCAAATGTTGGTCAGTGGGTCGTCTTAGGGGCGGAGTTCAAATGTTTCTGAATATATGGATCACTAGGATGGAAAATTTAACTGAATAAAACTAACCTGTTTCTTGATTTGCAAGTAATTGGTTACGTGTTGTGTCTGCTTTCAGGCTTCGTAAATTAGAAGCAGAATGAAAAGCAGTTCCTTGGTTACAAAATAATGCAATTGGTTTCAGCTTGCTGTAGTCACCTAGTCACATCTTTCAAAATATTATGATCAACATAGTACATGTACTGTGTTACGCGGTGCTAATCTATAAGGATCGCCGAGACAGCATTGACCCAAAACAACACTGCACACGGCTCGACCACGCAGTGCAGCGTCAGCAGAAACGTGCCGCGCGATGACGACAACAGCGGCTTCGCAATAACGGAAACGCGGACCCAAATTCATAATTGATTCACACTTCGAACATTGTAAACCTCTTAGAAATAATTAACTTGTAACTTTTAGTATAATTAAATTTTATTAAATAACTTTTGCTTTTTTTTGGATCCCCCGGTTGTAGCCCACGTAATTGGCGCAGTCGGTAGGATACGAGTAAAGTAGAGTCAGTGTCGTATCGAACGATTAGTCTACGGGTATCCGAACCTACGGGAGCTGCAGTCCAGAGGAGAATCCGACTCTCGATTCGTCAAGAAGAAGCAATGCTGTAAGTCCTTGAATCTTTCAAGTCCTTGCCTATCTTACCCTTAAGTATCCTTGAATATCACAAGCCCTAAGTTTAATCCTTACTATATTCTTATATCCTGTCCAATCTATGTTCATGATATTATTTTTACTTATAATTTCTGTATGTGTGTAAGTTTTTAGCGTTCAAGATTTTCCATCCAACGGAATATCGATCTGATAGGTTAGATAATAGTGACCGAAGCGGGAGTAGGCTCGCGGCTATAGACGAGAACAGGAATTTAGGCGCGATGTCGAGCGACGACGTAGACACGATTTATAAATCCCTGAGATTAGTGCCGGAGTTCGACGGGAACCCGCACGTACTAACCCGTTTCATTAGTATATGTGACCAGTTGGTAGTTACTTATTTTAAAACCGCAAAAGGTTATGAACTAACGAATTTAGCCCTCATTAACGGAATTTTAAATAAGGTTACGGGACCCGCTGCTAGGCATATTAATTCCAATGGTATCCCGGATACCTGGCAGGGTATTCGATCCGCCCTGATCAATAACTTTGCTGACCATCGAGATGAGACCGCTTTATACAGCGACTTATCCTTGCAAACCCAGGGTTCCAGTAGCCCTCAAGAATTCTATGAAAGGTGCCAAAACTTATTTAGCACCATAATGACTTATATCTCGCTTCACGAGACAGTTAACACCACTATTGAGGCTAAACGAATGCTATTTAAAAAGTTAACCCTCCAAGCTTATCTGAGGGGTCTTAAAGACCCCCTAGGCTCTAGAATACGTTGCATGCGTCCCGAGTCCATGGAAAAGGCATTGGAATACGTGCAAGACGAACTAAACACGCTTTACCTGCAACACCGCAATGAGGGAGGACCCAGTAGAAAGGACTGGGCTCAACCACAACCGAATCATCATTTACCTTTGAACAATTTCACCCCCAAAGTAAACCCTGTTAACGTTCCTGTCATGCCTGGACCATCAAAACAATTTGCGTTCAATACGCCTGGCCCGCAGCGACAGCAGTCAATGCAGCCTTATGCTCAAGGATGGAGGCCCAGCATGCCTATGCAACAGCAACCCCGTGGCTTAACCCGTACACAACAAATGATGCGCGCCCCCTTGCCATTTTATCACCCGCAAAGTAACGTCTTTAGAATGCCTCCTAGACCTCAACCGCAACCACAATCAAGTTATAATAACGCACCTAAGCCAATGAGCGGCGTTAGTCCTTTTGTGCCCAAAACCTTGCCACCCTCAGGTCGCGATTGGAGACAGTATGGTAATCCACCTCCGAACAACTATTTCAGGACACGCGAGGTTAATTTTAACAACTTAGACTACGACTATGATTATAGTAATTGTTACTATGCCGATTACGAACAAGATTATTATACTAACGAACAGTACCCCGAATCTGGATATTATGAGGATTCGTATCCCTACCACGACACTCCTTCGGTAGAAGAGGTAGACCAAGATACCCAACCTGCTGAAAATTTTCAGAAGGTATCCAAATTAGAAAAACCAAAATAGAGCTCAACTTTTATATACAGAGGCAACTCGGATTTATTCAGATTCAGGATCCACCACTTAAGTTACTAATTGATACAGGAGCCAATCAATCGTTTATAAGTCCAGAAGCCGTAAGCAAATATTTTAACCATATACCACTAAACTATGAGCCATTCGAAGTAACGAATGTTCACGGGACGTCTAAGAATGACTATTCCATTACTTTGCCATGCTTTTCAGAATTAAACGAACATTCAGATGTTACATTATTCGTTTACAAATTTCATAATTACTTTGACGGACTCCTAGGGTTTGATTTGCTTGAAAATTGGGGAAGTAAAATCGATCTTAACCGTAAATTACTAATAACACAGAATGCACAACTACCTATACAGATGTATGACTCACGCAATGTTAATTTGTATGAGGACATAATATCAGCTAATTCATCCAAGTTAGTTAGAGTACCTATTAATACGTTGGATGGTGAAGTAATGATCGAGGATCAAGTCATCTGTAGTTGCTTAATTTCAAACTGTATAACTAATGTTAAAAATAACCGTGGCTGGGTGGAGATTACTAACCCTACGTGTAACGACATCATCTTTTCAATGGACCGCCCCGTAGAGGCTGAGCTATTTAACATTGAAGTTGAAGGTACTGCAATTCCATCAGATCGTGTTAATGCCGTACTTTCTCGTCTCAGAACGGAACATTTAAACCCAGAGGAACTTGCTAACTTAAAAAACCTCTGCGCGAACTATGCCGACGTCTTTTATCTCGAAGGCGAATCATTGACATTCACAAATAAAGTGAAACATCGCATCCGAACAACTGATGAAATTCCAGTACACACAAAAACTTATAGATATCCCTATGTCCACAGACAAGAAGTCAGAGATCAAATAAGCAAAATGCTTGATCAAAATATAATACGACCATCAGATTCGGCCTGGAGTTCCCCTATTTGGATCGTACCCAAAAAGGCGGATGCTTCTGGCAAGGTTAAATGGTGACTTGTCGTGGATTTCCGAAAAGTCAACGAGAAAACGATTGATGACAAGTATCCCATACCCAACATTACAGACGTACTCGACAAATTAGGTAAATGTCAATATTTTAGTACCCTGGATTTAGCCAGCGGGTTCTATCAGGTCGAAATGAACCCTGAAGATATACATAAAACGGCGTTTAATGTGGAAAACGGCCATTATGAATTCCTTAGAATGCCGATGGGGCTTAAAAATTCTCCATCGACATTTCAAAGAGTTATGGATAATATCCTTAGAGACCTAAACCACATCTGCCTGGTATATCTGGATGACATTGTAGTGTTCAGTACATCCCTGCAGGAGCATATTAATAACCTGGAAAAAGTATTTAAAAGATTGCGAGAATCTAACTTTAAAATTCAAATGGATAAGTCCGAATTTTTAAAGTTAGAAACTAGCTTTCTAGGCCACATCATTTGCAACGAAGGTGTCAAGCCAAATCCAGACAAAATTAAAGCCATAGAAAACTACCCTCTTCCTAAAACAGCAACAGAAATCAAACGTTTTCTCGGCCTGATCGGTTATTATAGGAAATTTATCCCGGATTTTGCTAAATTAACTAAACCACTAACTCAATGTCTGAAAAAGGGTAGCAAAATAACTTTGGATCAAAAATACATTAATTGCTTTGAGCACTGTAAAAAACTCCTTACTAACGACCCTATTCTGCAATATCCAGATTTCAATAAAGAGTTCATTCTAACAACCGACGCATCTAACGTTGCGATCGGCGCCGTCCTATCCCAGGGAGTAATAGGTTCAGATAAACCCATAGCGTACGCTTCACGTACTTTAAATTCTAGCGAGTTAAACTACAGTACCATTGAAAAGGAATTGTTAGCAATTGTTTGGGCCACCAAATATTTTAGGCCGTATTTATTCGATAGAAGATTTAAAATAATTACTGACCATAAACCCCTTCAATGGATCATGAACTTGAAGGAACCCAATTCGAGACTCACAAGATGGCGGCTAAAACTGAGTGAATTTGATTTTTCAATAGAATATAAACAAGGTAAATGCAATACTAACGCGGATGCTTTATCACGGCTTGAAATTAATAATGAAGAACTAATGTCTATTGTAGCTAACCCTTCAGAAAATAACCCTGCCCTTGATGACTCTAGAACCATTACGGCTACGGAACCCGCGGATGACTCGGGTACCGCTACAGTCCACACAGATAATGAGAACCCCATCCTAGAGGTTCCCATTTCTGACGATCCATTAAACAAGTTTACGAAACAGATTATTTTTAATATAGTAGGAGATATAAAGGGTCGAACAATTGTAACAAAACCCTTTGACACCCACACACGAATCAACATTCAAGTGTCAGAATCAAATTTAGAGGAGGACGTAGTTAATGCAATAAAAGAGTACGTTCATCCTAAAATTAAAACAGGGCTACTAATAAATCCAACTTTAGGCATGTACTCAATAATTCCCATTATTCAAAAGAACTTTAAAAATTCATCAATGACCTTAACGTTAACCAAAAAGGAATTGGATAACGTTAGAGAGTACTTGAGGCAACAGGAAATTATTAACAAGCATCATGATGGGAAAACTAACCACAGGGGTATTAACGAAACTTACTTAGCTCTATCTCATAAGTACTACTGGCCGAAAATGCGCGAACATATAACGAAATTTATTAACGAATGTACTACTTGTGGTCAGGCAAAGTACGACCGCAATCCGACCAAACAACAATTTAAAGTAGTTCCACCAGCAAGTAAACCATTTGAAATAGTACACCTCGATTTATTAACTATTCAAAGCGAAAAGTTTCTAACTTTAGTAGATTCATTTTCAAAGTATGCTCAGGCGTATTACTTAAGAGATGGAACAGCCATAAGTGTAGTACAAGCCTTGCTTAGCTTTTGCACTCACCATGGAATACCATCTACCATCGTTACTGATAACGGGACAGAGTTTACTAACCAACTAATAGCAGAATTCACAAGGTTACACAAAATTCAACACCATAGGGTTGCACCACATACTCCGAATGAAAATGGTATAGTTGAGAGATTCCACGCTACCATACTGGAACACCTTCGTATCCTTAAATTAAGTCAAAAAGGTGAATCCGTGACTAACCTCATGCCCTACGCCCTCCTAGCTTACAATAGCAGTATCCATAGTTTCACAAAATGTAAACCTATCGAAGTTATTACCGGACATTTTGATCCCCGCGATTCCTTTGACATAGATTTATCCGCTCATTTGCTACAGCAGTATATGACTAGTCATAAAGAGAAAATGACTACTGCATATAATGCAATACATGAGCTATGTATCGAAACCCGCAAGGAGTCTACTGATAGTCGTAACCGTCAACGCGAACCAGAAGTCGATTACTCACCTGAACAACAGATTTTTGTAAAGAATCCATTTGCTTCCAGGCAAAAATTAGCTCCTCGATACACTCATGACGTTGTTATGGCGGACCTCCCTATCCATATCTATACAAGGAAGAAACGCGGTCCTGTTGCGAAGTCTAGGCTAAAAAGGGTTCCTAAAACCGCCCGATTGTTACAGGAAGCTCCTGATTCTACACCTGTTCCTGCGAACAGCTCTATCTCAAGAAATAAGACTTGAGAGCCTGGACGATGGACCTGGGATTGTACCCTTTAAATTAGGCCCAGCTAAGATCTTATCACACCACCATTCCTTCATACAATACGTTAATTTAGACACTCTACAAGATAAAATAAATTCTATTGATAGCCAATTACTAACCAGCAGCCCTAATCTTAATAACCAAACCAAATCATTATTCCAGCCTCATATAGATTACCTGAGATCCAAACTCAATAGTGTATCCGAACAATTAAAATCTTTCGAGATAACTCGTGTAAAAAGAGGGCTCATAGATGGTCTCGGTAGTGTTGTGAAAAGCATTACAGGAAATTTAGATTATACCGACGCATTACATTATAATCAAGCTATAAAATCTCTCGAAAACGATGAACACAAATTAGTCACTGAATTCAATCAGCATGTTAGTCTAACAAAAGAGATGTCCACTCAATATTCTAAAATCATTGACGATATTGTAGATAACCAGAAAAAAATGGCAGCCCTACTAAATAGAATTAACGAAAGCAACGCAGATAGAGATCATGATTTGATAAAATACGCACATTTAGCTCAAATACTTATTATCCTTAGCGATAACGTAGATGCAGTTTCACAGGAACTAAACCGGCTGCAGAATGTTCTAGCATTTATAAAAACCTCTACAATGCACCATTCCATTCTCAGCATAGACGAAATACGCGCTATAATAAATAAATTAACAAGTTTATATAGTAGTGAGAAAGTAGTAGATATAGATATAAGAGAATATTATAATATAATTAAGTTAGGTTCATATTATGTAAGCAATAATATAGTTATAGTATATAAGTTTCCAATATTTCAACCGCATACATACGATCTATATAAGTTATCAATAATACCTAACAAATATCATGAAGTCCTCATTCCATCCTCTCCTTTCCTAGCCATCTTCCAGAAAGATTCTAAGAACATAGAGGCTGAATGCCCGAAGACCAGCAAGTGGTTCATATGTGAGGAGAAACGAAGTCTACAGAGTCATTCCTCTCAAGATTGCATACACGAACTCATCACCACGCAAAGGAAAAGTTCAACATGCAAACCTGTCGCTATCACCTTGGACCAGCCAGCGTACGAGGAACTTGATGATAGATACTACACCATCAGCTTCCCGGTTCCCACGAAGGTTCATCTCTCCTGTGGACAAGACCTGTACAAAGAAGTTCAAGGAAGTTACTTACTCACCATACCGCAGGACTGTTACATAGAGACACCACAGATCACTATCGCCAATAAGAAAAATCGTCTGAAGGGTCACGTATTGAAGATTATGGACCTACCTCTAGAAGACATAGATAATCAGCTTCCAGTACCGACACTAAAATTGAACTCAATAAACTTGGACCACCTACATGCAGCCAATATGAAGATAATGCAACAACAGCCACATATTCCAGCTAAGAATGACTACGGAATCTACCACACCACGATTCCAATGTACATAGCACTAACCGGTGCATGTGCACTCATGGGTTACTTTATCTACCGACGGTACTGGTCAAAATCTAAGAAGACTCCAGACGAGGAACCACAATGTCACCCAAGGTGTCCAGGAAGAATTTACGCTCTTCCCGAACCTAAAGAGAGGATAAGCTGCAACCAACCCCCACCTCAATTTACTACGAAAATCATCGGTGGTGGCTGCTCTTCGGGGGGAGGTGTTACGCGGTGCTAATCTATAAGGATCGCCGAGACAGCATTGACCCAAAACAACACTGCACACGGCTCGACCACGCAGTGCAGCGTCAGCAGAAACGTGCCGCGCGATGACGACAACAGCGGCTTCGCAATAACGGAAACGCGGACCCAAATTCATAATTGATTCACACTTCGAACATTGTAAACCTCTTAGAAATAATTAACTTGTAACTTTTAGTATAATTAAATTTTATTAAATAACTTTTGCTTTTTTTTGGATCCCCCGGTTGTAGCCCACGTAATTACTGTCATGTCAAAATTCAAATGGCACAAAACAAAAACAAATGGCGGAGGCGGCATAACGGCGCCTATGACAGCCAATCACAGCCAAGCAGAAACGTCATACATCATCAAAACAAAATGGCGCTACGTCGAGTGTTTCGTTCTATGAAGATTATCAGCCGTGCTTAGAGATCATTAGAGATCACAGAGTACTTTTATTATATAGACAGATACTACGTAATGTACTCTGTGGCACTGACCTCTATCATACAAGTACGCTGGACTTCATATTAACGATGACAAAATAACGGATCGGCCCGAGTACCCATTTTCCCAGAGACAGTGGGATGTGCCGCTCTGCAGGTTGGTACGGAATAACCTAAATAATACGTCTACCAATACTGCTGAGCGTGCCCGCCTGCTGGCTGTGGGTGAGTGGGAGTCGGACCTCTGGCTTCAGGCACTACCGTCGCCTAACATATGCACTATGCTAGGTGACACAACCTTCCGACTCACCACATGCTTGCGTTTGGGCGCTCCTTGTGGATTTTTTTTCATTATTCAAATAGTCACAATTGATTAAAATAGTCACAATTCTCAGTTACAATATTGCTTACTAATATTACTATTATCGACACTGATTCTACGACGTCTTAGCTCGAAGGTGGTCAGTACTCAACTGCCATATTCTGCTGTCCCCACCACGCAAGCGGTTAGAAAAAGCGAGCCAAAGCGTAGTTGTTCTTGATTTGCCGTCTGTGGGCGTGCTTGTGTGTATATAAACAAAAGAAAATAAAAGAAAGTAAAACGAGATAAAAAGTTAGCAATTGTTAATAAGCATCTAGAAATCTAGAAGGCCTACAATTTTCACACATTTATATAACAATCGGTAATAGAATCGTTGACATCTAAAATCAAAAACAAGTTTTCAGCGTACTTTATCAGACACCTTTAAGATTTTTGAATTTGCCGCCTTTTTCATGGGACAAGACTCGCTTGACAGGCTCTAGTCGCCGATCGTAAAAAATGGTGGCCCCACCACCCTTCCGAGTAGCCTAAATGGCGAAAAGTCGCCTAATCTGGCAACACTGACGGTCGCAATCGCAATGAGCATTCAGATATCATCACAGATAGACAGACCACATACTACTTAGAGATACTAGCCAGACAATAAGATCCACTGACTTAGAAACCTATGGACTTGCCATACCTACGAAATCAGCGTGCATACCTACAAAAATCGGGCAATTAAAATGGCTGCCTTTCGTAGGGTTGTAACTGCGAGAAACATGCGCAGCTGATATCGATATAAACATCGACCTTCATTGTGGGTTGGTTTTTCCATAGCCTGTTCTTACGTTATATATACGTTATCCTACCTCATTGATAAGATCATTAAGCTATACACGGAATCAGAGAGTTTGTATATTACTACCTAGAGGAAACGTATTTACGACAAAAAAGAAACTGTCAGTTCTTTCATTCTTGCTTATAGAAAAACTCTATGAAAGAAAAAGAGACAAACATAGACAAACGCTACCATCCTGAACTTCAAAGAGATAACTTTTTAGTAGCTGTTGTAACCCATCGGTTAGCAGCTGTAATTAAAGTTTTTCGCTGTTTTCACGCCTTTGTTTCGTGTAGATCAGGCAGAATTTTATTGTTTAATTATCTGCATGAACCATGTCGTGTGTGGCTATCGGTTGCAAGAGTAGAATGAGCGTATTATTGTGCAGGGAATACATTTCATAGGCTGTTCCGAATAAAGGAATCTTAGTTATAAATACGTCAAGGACGTGTAGTATCGTTTATACCATTTTTTTTTTTTTTCTTTTTTTTCGCCCTTCGGGCAGGCTATAGTCTTTCAACCATACTGCCTAGTCTTTCGTAGGTATTTTTTCTTTCGTAATATGTTTAGAAATCATGTCTTTCGTTTTTCTAATCCATGTTGTAGTCATTATAAGTTTGTCTTTGATTATTAGTTAAAATCTTGTTTTTACACAATTCCGTTTTTTTTTTCCAATTCCAACTCCAGGGTAAACGTCATTTCCATTATATGTCAATGTCAATCAATTCCAGGGTAAGTGTCATTTCCATTTCATGTCATCTTATTTATGTTTATTTTCTTCTGGTTTTTTTTTTATCACACATCTTATACTAGTTTTAAATATACAAACTTTATAAATAATAATAAAACGGTAATATTTATATATACATAGGTGCATAGGAACAAGAAATAGAACCATTTAAATCTCATTTACAGTCTCCAATATGTATCTATACAAATATAAATAAGTTGAAGCGTTCTTAAGCAACTCCTGTATGCACAGCGGGACCCTATCAGGTGTTTTATAAATTTTTAGAAGCTCATCCGACAACACAAGGCGCTGAATGTTGAAAGATGAACACTCAAAGAAGATATGATGTAGTGATTGAACTTTATCTGATTGACAGTAATTGCAATACGATATGCTGACCATTTTAAGACGATGAAGATGATAATTTAATCTACAATGACCAAAGCGCATACGACAAATAATTGAATAAAACTTTCTACTTACAAATAAATTATTTTTGCAAAACCAAGGAACAGAGTTGATTTGAACATTAAGACTGTTAAACCAAGAACCTTTATTTTCAATATGTGTGCAGTGGTATGAATATTTCCCCCATGCCTCACACATGCGCCGTCTTAAGAGACTAACTGCATCTGTGTATGGTATGGGAACACTCATATCAGTGCTAGGTATTAATTCTTCCAACTCAACAATTTTTTTGGCAAGAAAATCTGCTTTTTCATTTCCTCTAACACCAATATGTGAAGGTACCCAAACAAAACAAATTTCAATATTTGACTGGGCTAATTCAACCCAGAGTTGTTTTATCAAATGAATAATGTAATTAGTGTTGGCATGTAGTTTATTATTTGCCAAATTTTTTAGAACACTCATACTGTCACTTACTACAACCCATTTGCTATGTTCAGAATTGCTATTTTTAATATGTTTTAAAGCACTCAGAATTGCAACAGCTTCAGCTGTAAAAATACTAGCATTTCTGTCAATTCTCCTACCAATACCTATGTTTGAAGACGGCTCATAGATGGCAAAAGAAACAGCTCTATCATTCTTGGAACCATCAGTATACACAAATTTATGATCTGACCACTCTGACAACATTACATATACTTCCTCTTTTGAAGGCAAATCCTTTTTCTTATTTATAATAACACTAATAGCTGGAAATTTACTGCTGAAAGTTCCCTCATAGCAAGGCAAGTTAAGCTTAGATCGGTAAATGTTAATATTTTCAATAAAGTTTTTGAATTTTCTAAGTTGCTGTAGTATATAAAAAGATTTTGTAGCAGTTTGCACAGCTAAATGCAACATATTGACTAAAAGACTATTACCCAAAACACTATAAAGCTTCAAAAAGAACCTTTCTAACAAGTAATCAAAACGAATGGCCAATGGTGGAACATTACATTCAATCTGCATTGCATTTACAGGAGTGCTTCTGAACGCCCCAGTTATAACGCGCAAACACTTGTTTTGCAAAATATTTAAACTATTTACATGTTTAGAGTCTGCAGCAAAGCAATAGAAACCATATTCAAAGTGACTACGAACTAAAGATTTGTACAATAATAACAAAATTTTAGGGTCTGCACCCCAATATGTACCACTCAAGGATCTCAAAATATTATAAGCTTTATTTGCTTTGCTAATAATATGTTTCATATAATTATTCCAGGACAAATTATGTGAAAAAATAACACCCAAAAATTTGACATCTAAAGAACTGGGTAATGCACAATTATTGTACAGCACAGCAGGCATATTATGATTATGTTTACCAAATAAAACAACTTTGGACTTCAATAGGTTGACACTAAGATCAAGGTAAGAGAAATATTTACATAGATACATTAATGCAACATTCACTATTTCAACTACTTGTGATACATTTTTTCCAGATGCATAAACCACTAAATCATCTGCAAACTGTAAGTTTTTAACCTGAGACCCTAAAATTAAATTTAATCTTCGTATATACAATATAAATATTAAAGGTGATAAAATGCCCCCTTGACAAACTCCTTTAGACGATAGCCTAGGACCATAAAGGTGTCTGTTAAATTTTACAAAGACTTTCCTATTGCTAAGAAATTGTTTTAACCAATTTATTATTTTTCCAGGGATTCCTATCTGTGATAACTCACTACATAAAATATCTATATTCACACTATTAAATGCACCTGCAATATCAAAAAACACTCCAACCAAATTTTCATTTGACGATAACGACTTGTGAATATCAAGCTGTAATTGACAAACACTTTCCCTAGCAGAACGATTCCTACGAAAACCAAATTGGTTTGATGGTAAGATATTATTTTTTTCAATATAAAACTCTAAACGCTGTTTTAAAAGTTGTTCAAATAATTTTCCAACACAAGAAGTAAGAGCTATAGGGCGGTAAGAATCAGGACACATTTTTGGCTTATCTGGTTTTAAAACAGGTACAAGGCAATCCACCTTCCAGTTAAGAGGTATAATATCATTTTGCCATAATAAGTTCAAAAGTTGTAAAAATATTTTTAAACTACTAATGCTAAGTTTTTTAAAAAGTATGTATGGCATTCCATCAAGACCATAAGTAGTATCTCTTCTGGAAGATATGGCTGATATTAATTCCTGCAATGAAAAAGGACTAAGAAGAAAATTATTGCTGGGATTAGTACTGGTTGTGAATGAAGATTTTGAGTCTTGTGATGCGAAATCTGGTGTGTATTTTTTAAGAAAATCTAAAACCCATCCATCATCTTCGAGAGCATTAAAATTGAATGTTTTATTATACTTCCGCATAAATTTCCATATGACAGATAATGGCGTAGTCCTATTGAATGTTTCACAAAGAGCAAACCAACTTTTTTGTCTTTCCAATTTTAGAACAAGTTTTTTAACCGCTCGAAGCCTTTTGAATTGTAGATAGCTTTCTTCTGATGGATTATTTTTAAAATATATGTATGCATTTTTAAAATTTAATACGGCTTCTGTGCATTTTTGATTCCACCAAGGAAGATAAGGTCTTTTAAAATTATTTACAAGACATGAATGATTCACAAAATTTGTCCTACCAGTCAAATGCTTATTATTTTCAATAGAATTTACAGCTGCTGTATGTAAAATGCTACAAAATTTAAGATATGTACCAGAAAGACTTATATTATCGACTTTAAAATCAACCAACAATTCATCAACAAGACTACTATATCTTTGCCAATCCACCAATTTATAATTTGGATAAACGGGCAAATGTTCAGCATTAGAACAATTGCTGTATGTATTACTTTTGTTAATATTACTAATCACTACTTTAATGATTATAGGAATGTGATAACTACTACCAAGAGGACAATCATGTACGTTCCATTCACAATTGAGAGCTAAAGACGAAGAGACCAGCGTCAAATCCAGCGCATTAGGACGCCAAGTTAAAGAGCCAACTGTTGTTGCATGACCATTATTGAGCAGAACCAAATCATTATCATCTATTACTTCCAAAATGTTTCGACCTCGTACAGAATCCGAGCCACAACCCCAAGACGAGTGGTGAGCGTTAAAATCACCAGCAAATATAAATGGCCCAGGAATAGATTTTATTAATAAATCAAGGTTTTCTTTTCTGAATGCTGGATTACAATTCAAAGGACTATAAAAACTGACTATGCTTATCTCCTTGTTATTTACTTTTATTTGAATACAGATGTTTTGCAATGAGTTATCAAAGAAGGTATCAATTTTAGAGTAGGTAATGGTATTGTGAATAATTATTGCAACTCCGTTATGTTTGTTACCAGTATCATTTCTCTCAATATTATAATTTTTTATTTTAAAATTTTGGTGAGGTTTAAGCCATGTTTCACTGATAATTGCTATATGTATATTGTGACTATAAAGAAAATCGATAAATAAATGTTTATTACTATTTAAACTTTGAGCATTCCACTGTACAATATTTAATTCTGAAAAATCCATCAACTGGTTGAAGAAAATTTATTACTGAACGTTGTTTTCAAGGCTTCTTTAATAGAAAGTGAATTAATAGGTTCATCTTTATTGCTTATTATTTTTGTGAGTGTTTCGACTAAAGTATTTATAAATTTATCTGATTTCATGAGATTACTAATCTGAGTGTCCAGATTGCGTGATGTTAAAGCTGGAAAAGAGTTTACATTAAAAAGATCTGAATATGTAGCATTTTTAGTTTTAATTTTATTTTCTTCTACCTTTTGCTTTTTTATTGGACATGCTGAAGAGATTGCAATATGATTGCCGTTACAATTTGCACACTTAGCATCCTTCGGGGCAACAACACACATTTTGAAATTGTGATGTTCAGTACATATTGAACAAACTTCAGTATTTCGACAAAATTTAGCTATATGCCCATAACGCAGACATTTAAGGCATTGTTTCACTGGTGGGATATATTTGTTCACCTCATGACGCCATGAGTCCAAATAAATATAAGTTGGCAAAATAGTGGATGCAAATGTCACAGCAACAGTCTGGGTAGGGGCAAAAGATATTCTACCTTCATCACCTCTGACCCTGCGCATGAAACGCCTCACCTGTATTACATTCTTTGAACTGCCGATTAATGAAAATATCTCTTTATTAGACATATCTACTGGGACTGAAGTAAGGACTCCAGTAACCTCTGTGTCACCAGCAGGGATAGATGCTTTTAGAGAAAGTTGATCAAATAATTTTTTGTTTTTTAGAAACATATTGGCGTTATTTGGTAAATCAAATGTGACACCGACCTTATATTTGTTTATTGTGCGCAAGTGCATCACACCAGACACTCCATGTTCTCGTATGCCCTTGGAAAGGGCCATACGATCTTTGTCGTTGAAAAACTTATTCTCGTCCATATGACTAAGAAAAACTATTAACTCTGCCTGCTTCGTATCTTCACTGTACTGACGCGTATACCCCTTTACCTTATATATGGCATATTTATTGTCCTTAGGTTCCTTATCAGTGGCATCTTTAAATTTAATAATCGAGTATGCTGTCGACACCGTGGACTCCGCCGTGTCAGAGTCCGAAGATTCCTGCGAATGCTGCTTCAGATCCGGAGGAATTTCCAGCTCATCCTTCCTCCGCCTCTTTTTCCCCATTTTTATGTCACATAAATATATATATACACCAAATAAGACCTAATAGTACGAATATTTACAGAATTAAATTACAATAAACACGAGAAGTTGAATTTCAAAGTAATAAATTAAAAAACGCGCCTTTCCACTTCAACCGTTTCCCGCCTTTTTTTCTCGTTTATACCAATAAAAAAATAATTCACTTTTATGCGTTCGCTGATAGAGCTATGACAGTTTACGTACTTACGTTCTGATGTTAGAGATGTGCCAACAGTCACAAGAAATATTTATCGATACTGTATTTTTATTTTAATAACTTGAATTTATTTCATAAAGTTTATTTGCTATTTGTTATTATTAATCTAATATTGATTGTGCACTGGTTTCCTAAGCGTACTTATTTAAGAAATAAGTGGATCTAGAATAAAAAGCGAGCAAACTGGACACCTTCACCATATCCTCGCTTGTGTTCACTGCATTTGAATGAATCATGCTATCGCTATCCCTCGACCCATCTAAGAATACAGGTTGATGATTCATGTTTATTTTCACATTTTCTTTTTAAAATTAAATTTAAACCATTTTGTTATTATTTATTTAATTACTTTTATATACATACTCGTCTGTAATAGTATATTATGATACAAGTGAGCTAAGTTTTTCATTACACACGAGTCTGTGGGTTGCAGGCGTTGCAGCCCGAGCCGTAGGCGAGGGCCTAATTCAGCCGAGCGTGTAATGAATAGAGCTCACGAGTTTCATATGACGTTTTTCAACACATTTGCGAGGAAAAAACAAACATGTTTTGCTTATATCGTTTAATTATTAAAACAATTGGTGAACGCACAATTTTCAAAGCTATATTGGATTGATTTGGATGGCAATTTCACAGTTTGTGTTACATTGGTGCTTGCCACATCTTTAGTAGATACTTTCGTTTTCTTCGTATGTAAATGTTAGCGACAAAGGAAAATCATAGAACAGTATACTTTCGTTTTCTTCATATGTAAATGTCGGCGACAAAGGCAAATCAAGGAACAGTAGGAACTAAATAACTCATACTACGAGATGTATATGGTTGTGGTTCGGGGCAAAACTTTTTTGCCTTTGGCTCCAAATTAATGGCTTGCATTATTTTGTCACTGATTTTCGCATTGTTGTGAATAGAGTCTGGTTTCGGGTTACTACATCCTTTATTGTAATATTATAAAGCTCTTGCCGTTTACACGCACCAATAACACCGAATATTAAGGCAACCTGCAACGAAATCAATTATTTAGTTCTAAGAAGTTATGAGAAGGTTACGCAATCATTTAGATATGTTTAGATTATAATATTCAAGGTACCTTTGTTGCTGGGTACTGACTATCCGGTGCCTCTTTAAAAAACTTTTCAACGTCGGCTGGTGACAAAACTTTAGTTTTCCGATCAATATATCCGTCCGAGCCGTCTCTTCATAAATGCCTTCAGTTTACAGTACGTTTTGATATAAACACCATGTTTGAACACCACCAGGAATAGATGGACCACAGGGAGCTGGCTTTTATGTATAGGCTAATTCACAGAAATACGCCAGAGCACATTATTAGAAAATGACTGGGTATTATTCTTGCTCTTCCATTGTAGGAAACTATCGTAGGCAGCTAAGCACTTTCTCTAGATTTCGCGGGGATTAGGCTATCGCTTGCATTTTTTGCTTCATTTAGTATTTCTGGCGGGGTTATTAACTCTATCAATTGTTCATCTTCTCACGAAAACTTAACATTTCTCAAAATAATTTACCACACAACGACAAATACGATAAAAACAAAATATGGAAATTAAGGGAAATGGTGCGCAAGCTTTTTTTTTTCACGCGCCAAATGCAAGGTGAGTGAACTTATAGCCTACTTCAAAATTATAATTTTATTTGATAAAATGCAAATATTTTATGACAAATTATGGTGAGTTATGAATAATTTGATAATAATAAATATTTGTTTGACTTAATTAAGGATGTAACTACACATTTATTTATTCTAAAAATGTATATGGATTTTCAGCGGCATAAAACCTGTTTGCTGTTACAAAAAAACTGTATTACCTTGTTAAATTGAAAATGCTCTGTTTCTTATATAACTTGCAGAAAGGTACTAATTTAACATTGTAGGGATAATTCTATTACGCACTAGTGTGTAATGTTATTAGGCACGTGTGTGTTATAGCTCGGTTTATGGCCCTAAAAGCGATGTAATAAGGCTCACTTTACGAGAAAGTGTGTTGAAAAGTTTATTTTCAGTCTTGCACAAGAACCAGCATACTATATATCAGTATATTGATCAGTTGGGGGTAGGCCCCCAGTTTGTACAGTCGTACGAGTGTACCAAAAACTGTCACTTTGATCTCATGATGTACCTAGTTTTTACGCAAGGTATGAATAAACATTTTTATACAACACGAAAAATGCACAGAAAATTACAAAAGAGTGTAATACTCTTACAATGATGGATAAGTTCACTCTTTGTACGAATACACATTCACTCTTTAAGTAATAATTTATTCATTAAAAAATCTTTTTTTAACAAGCTTTTTTCGTATTCTTCTTAGAAAACCTTTTCATTTGATACCCATATCATGGAAGTCCACAAAAATAACTAGTTCGCCATCTTGGGCCGTTCGCCATATTGGATTTAGAATGACGTCACTTAGCTAACCATGCATTGTCATCCATACTAAACGTGAATGCAAAATTTAATCTTAATCGGTGGATGATAACCGCTTTAAAATTCAGTTACAAGATTTGCCCCAAACACACTTACATACATACATTGCAAGTTAATTAAAAGCTTGTAACTAATAAAAATAATTCCCAAAAAATACGTAGAAACACTTAGCCGCAGTCAGGGACGATTCTTACAGACATTTGACCAAATTTGTAGATCGCTCCAAAACTAAACTCGATAATATCGATATGTCAGTGGCACAGATCTAGTACTGATAAGTATCTATAGCATCCTCGGTCACACTGGCTCAAAAGATGGCATGGACAAAAGTATATCCATCTCTTTCTCATTCCATATGAAATAGACGCAACAGAAATCACCAGGCGACTTATCACAGGGGTGGCGAGGTCATGCCCCTGGGTTTCCACCATCGAACAAGGTCAGATGATGGATAGCAATGACCTCCTGCGTGTTTTTGCCTTGCGCGGGGACTCGTACCCCCGTACGATATGGATGAAGGGATCCTGGTGGTTGAGTGGAGCGGGCTGCACACAACACACCACTTTGGCCCGGATTTCCTCTCAAACGGGAGGTCGTGGGGTAGCTACCCACGATCATTCGGCTGAGGCATACCATAAGCGGGATGTCAAGCGAGGATCGGTTTAGTGGGGGAAGGGGGGGGCCGCCGGCGTGGCGTGGGGTTTCGGGATGAGTTGCTCGTGCCATATACAGTCCCGTGATCTTCCTCAAGGAGTAGCTCTGGCGTCGCTTGTTGAACGAGCGGCGTCCCCGACTGAGGGCTCCAAAATCAAAATCATTTTTTTTTATTTCACATAGGCCTAGTTACATGGGCACTTATAAAACGTCGACAAAAGGTGCACGGTTCGGGTTGGTCGTTTCCTATGAAGAAGAACCGGCAAGAAACTCCATGGTTACTCTTTTAAAAATGGTTTGGTTTTACAATATTTCCATGTTACAGCATTAGTACTTAGATATGGGGGGACAACGCAGGCCCAACTTATGACAATAAGTCGTAAGAAACTAAAAAAATTAAAATAAAAAGATTATATATTAAATAAAAAAGTTAACAAATGTTAACTAGCATCAAGAAGGCCTACAATGTTCACACATTCACAAAACAATCGGTAAAAGAATCTATACAAAGGTAAAAAAAAAATAAAAAAATAACAAGACTAAATTTAACGTGTGGCACAAATGTTGTTATCAGTGCTGTAACTATTCTTAGCAAAGGGCTATAAAGATGATTGAAAACCATTGTAAAAAGTCTAATTAAAAGAAGGAAAGAAAAAATGAGATTGAGAATAGTTAGAGACATCCACTTATTTGTGCCGTTTACAAGTTACCAGGGAAGCTCCATGCGCAGAAGGAGCTAAGGCCAAATGTTTTTATCTTCAACGTAGTCCTTGATTTTTATAATATGCTTTGTTAATAAGGATACGTTTGATGTATTTTTTGAACCTTCCATCGGTCAGTTCTATAACTGACTTTGGCAACTTGTTATAAAAGCGTATACTGTTTACAAGAAAAGACTTGCTAGTTTTCGTTAATCTGAATTTGGGTATTACAATTTCGTGCTTACTGCGTGTATTTAAATTATGGAAGTCGCTTCTAGTTTTGAAAAGCCCCCGATTTTTACGGACATACAAAATACATTCCAAAATATAAAGTGAAGGTAGAGTCAGTATATCCATCTCTTTAAATTTTTCTCTGACGGACTCGCGAGGACCCATTTTATAGATTGCGCGGATTGCCCTCTTTTGTAGGATGAAAATTGAGTCAACGTCTGCTGCTGATCCCCACAGCAGAATGCCATAAGACATAATACTGTGGAATTAAGCATAGTATACTAACCTAGCTGTAGCTACATCGGTTAGCTGCCTTATTTTCCTTACTGCATATGCAGCCGAACTTAACCTACCCAAAAGAGTTCTAATGTGCGCGCCCCACTGCAATTTTGAATCGATAGTAATCCCTAAGAATACAGTTTCCGTTATAACTTCAAGATTTTTGCCGTCAAGATTTAGGTTTAGGTCATGTTGTGGTACATTTGGTAAAGAGAACTTTAGACATTTTGTTTTTTTCGCATTCAGTAAAAGATTGTTAGCTGCGAACCATTTTGAGAGAACAATCAGACTTTCGTTGACATTTAAGACATCCGTATCTTGCCTATCGATTTCAAAAATTAGCGAAGTATCATCAGCAAATAGAATTATATCCGATAATTTGGCCATCATAAAAGGGAGATCATTAATGTAAACAAGAAAAAGGAAAGGGCCGAGAATTGAACCTTGGGGCACGCCCATCTTGACTAGAGACCCGGAGGAATTCGCCCCATTAACATTTACTTTTTGCTGTCTGTTTGATAAATAGGAAAGCACGAGATCAGCAGATTTTCCACGAATTCCGTAGTGGTGTAATTTACAGATCAGTGTGTTCTGGTCGACGCAGTCGAAAGCTTTTAGAGATCACAGAAAATGCCAATGGCATCCTGGGACCTCTCCCAAGCCTCCAAGATGTAGCTGATGAGTTTTACTCCCGCGTCCGTTGTCGATCTACCTTTCGTGAAACCAAACTGTTGACTATGCAGGATCCTATTTGAATTGAAGTGAGACAACATCTGTTCCAGCATGATTTTTTCATAGATTTTACTCAATGCTGGAAGCACGGATATAAGTCTATAATTAGAAGGATCACTCTTACAGCCTGATTTGAAAATTGGTACTACTTTACTGTGTTTCATTAAGTCAGGAAATGTGCCGCTGTCCAAACATTGATTGAATATGCCTGTTAGGACAGGAGTAATTGAGTCAATAATATCTCCAAGAACCCTAACGGATATCCCCCACAAGTCTTCAGTATTCTTTATATTGAGACTTTTGAACGCGTTTTTAATTGTATCAATACATATTGGTTTAAATTTAAAGATTGGTATGTCTTTATTAAAGTTTTCTTTAAGAAGAGCTTCAGCTAATTTAGATGAGGAAGGAAGAGACTTCGTAACCTCTAACGGAATGTTGGTAAAGAAATTTTCTAATGTCTCAGCGACTTCTTGCCTATCAGAAATGGTTTGATTAGTTATTTTCAAAGACAACTCATTCTGATCGCGTTGTTGTATCTTTCCAGTTTCTCTATTAATTAATTGCCACACAGTTTTTATTTTATTATTAGAAGCACCAATTTTGTTAATTATTATTAGAGATTTTGCTTTTGAATATTTTGGAATAGTTTCTAACATAAGTGTGAAAAACTTGATCGGAAGTCAAAGATTTTTCGTAATATAAATTATATAAGATATCTCGGCTTTTTCTTATGCCCACAGTGGCCCATTCACAAAATTTCGATTTGGAATTGTTGACTTTAACTGTTTTTACAGGACACGTTTTATTGAATTCTTGGCAAACTGTTGAAAACAACGTGCCGTAATTTATATTGGGGTCGTTTGAATCAAAACTGGCGTTACAAAGGATGCTAAAAAAATTATTATTAAAAGAACGACGAAACTCCAACGGTGAAATATTTGAATCCGAACTCATGGATAAAGAGACCAAACAAAAAAACAAAAAACAAAGCTGCGTCCCGCTCGTCGGCTGCGCTTACACAAAATACACCAAGGGCTGCGTCTTCAGATGCGCCTTTTACGACTAACCCAAGGGTTGCGTCTCAGGATGCGCTTAAGCAACAACCGCCTAAGGCTGCGTCCTCAGATGCACCCAACACTCACAAAAGCTCGGCTGGGTCCAAGGATGCGATGAGGAAGGCAACCGCAAGGGATGCACCACAACAGGCTGCGTCCCAAGCGATCCCAACATCTGCGTCTATGGATGCGCCCCCTAACACTACCCTGACAGAAAAGCCAAGGACATTTCTCGCTCACGGCGATTCGAAGAGCACTGCAAACGTAGATGCACCCAAAACACGCACGAACTGTCGGTTAACCCCGTTAACTAATAATGTTCACTAACAAACGAAGTTTTGGACCGCATAGGCTTCCAAAACTATTCAACACAGAATTAACACTTAAAGAGGAGGTCAAGTACTTGGGGGTAATTCTTGATAGCAAATTGCTCTGGAACAAGCATCTTGACTACAAACTCAACAAATGCACAATCGCACTCTATCAGTGTAAAATAATGTTAGGAAAAACATGGGGGCTGTCTCTCTGGCTATACACAGCGGTAATCAGGCTAATGTTGGCTTATGGTGCTCTGGTTTGGTTCTGTCCTAACAGAACTCTCGACCACCATCACCCGACTCCAACGGTTAACAAAAAACACAAACAAAAACAAACTAACTAACAACAAACTAATCTTTGAGTGCCACCTCACCCGGGAGAGTATATCAAAATCCAATCGAATCACCCTCCAGTGGATCAAGGGGCACAGTGGATCCCTAGGTAATGATGCCGCAGATGAACTTGCGAAAAGGGGTTCCGAGATGTTAGTGTCCCCTTGCCTGTCTCGCAATTTCGTGCTTGGATTCGTCAAAGATCAACAGAACTACACAATAACAGCTGGTCACGGGCTACAGACTGTAGACAGTCAAAAATGGCTGTGCCGAAATTACACCCACGTCTCACCAAAAAACTCCTCAGCCTGAGTAGAAATAACCTCAAAATAATTATAGGGACAATAATAGGCCACACCGTTCTTAACAAACATTTATTCAACATAGGTGCCACGGACAGCCCGTTGTGCCCATGTTCAGCTTACAGGGAGTTGTGTTAACTTTTATGGCAATTATTCGGTCGTTAATCGGCGTGTAACCGCTGACATACTTATCTATGCTAAGTGGTACCACAAAGGCAACTCCTTTCAAGCTCTCATTCTCAGGTCCTGAAAAGTAGACTTTATTCGACTGGTCAGTTGAAAAGTAACCAGAATTTCTCCAGTGTGTTTCGCTCGGTCCGAGGATAGTGATTCCCTTCCTTTGCATTTCACTGTCTACTATCTGGAGTTTGCCCGGTTTGTTTAGGCTGTCTAACTGATTTCGGTTTAGCAGTAACATAGTTGCCATGTGTTGCCTGATCTGACACAATCACATGGCCGGTAGCACATTTCACACCACCATCCCCGGTTTGGTGGCGCCGGGCGTCAGCTGGATCGCTAAACAGATCTACATCGCTATTCCTTATATCCATTGTGACTCTCGTGGGAAATAGTGCAGTGGTTTCCCGTTGCCTTCTGCACCAGACATTTTAAGGGTTATTTAGACCCTAAGGCTGCAGCCTCTTCCAAACCAGTTGCCCGGACGGGTGTATAGTTATCGCGCTATTGCTCGATCGCCATAGCCTCGTTCGTTATCTAGCAGGGAACACCACAGCTGTCAGATGACAGCCGCCGCTTTGCAGCGCGTGCAGGTGAGGATGACATTTGGGCCGGAATGATGTTATGTCCGCTCTCACCCTTACTCCCCATAAAAGTAGTAAGTGCTAAGTTAATAGATACACTAGATACTACTCAAAAATCTAAATAAGGGTCATCTCAATTTCAAATTTGTGCAAACTAATGTTTGCATCGTTAGTCGAGCCGTATGCGATCGAGCATTATCCTGCATCAAGATGAACTCTGGACCTGGTTTCTATACGAATGGAATAATGTGGAGTTGTAGGTACCACATTCTCAATTTAGGCAATTTTGGGCAGATACAGTAACCTACTTTATTTTAGGAGACCAGTTTTGCGTCATAAAGATATACCGTTCTATAGACCATAACATTGGGCCCACCAAGACGTTTTATAGATGCAGGGATCTGAAAACGTTCTCTCTCTATAATCTAACACGTCAATTGTCATTCGAAAACGTAATCTTGCACTCATCGGTAAAAATCACTGAAGCCCAATCTTGGACAGTCCAATTAAAGTGTTCTCTAGTAAACTTTAAACGATTGTACGATGTTAATTGCAGGTGGACCGTGGACAGCGTCTTCTTGAGTATTGTTGGTCTTCATCGAGTCGATTTTGAATGGTCTAGTCGCTCACACGACAGTGTAATGAATGCAGTTTGTATGGATAGAGCGGTGGAAGTTCGCAGTTTTTGTGCGGTTAAAAAAACGAATGTACTGCAGCCTAATTGCGTAAGTGAATTCGGTAAGGCAAAAGTGTTTGACCCCATGAGAGAGTATGAAAATTAACTTAAAAATAATCAGGTATTGCCAAAAATTATTGGACTCTTTTGGAAAGAGTATCTTCTCCAATGAAAGAGTCCAATATTTTTTGGCAATACCTGATTAATCAAAGATAAGGTATTTGTCACACTCTTTCATGGGGCCTTGCCGTATTCACTTAAGCAATTAGGCTGTTGGCCTTCTTGAGCTGTAGTAATCCATGTAATATCTTACCATTAAACTTACTGCGCGTTGACTTTGTCCCTCCTGGATCAAGGTGACAGCTCCAGCCTAATTGCGTAAGTGAATTCGGCAAGGCAAGGGGCAAACAGTATGTACAATCGACCCATCACAGACGGAAATCCTTGTGGTGATCGGTCAATTTTTCATACTCTTTGCTCATTGCCTTGCCGAATTCATTAGGTATGCAATAAGG